>VZRN01005970.1:528253-564382 GCA_013397935.1 Dasyornis broadbenti | reverse complement strand
AAAAAAAAATCCATTTTCCTGCTATCACTCAAAATTCCAGAAATTTTCAGAAATTACAGAAACTTTTCCAAAGGAGAAACTTTGCCAGATGTCCATATTGTTAAAAAGCCATTTGCTTCTAAAAGAGATGCTTTGAGGAAGATTTTTCAGCTGGCTGTCAAAATAAATCACTGAGCATTGCTGCCTGTGACTGATGAGATTTACAGGGGCTGGGCGGGTGATTTATGGGGGATTGCAGGAAGATGATTTTGGACTGCGATCCATGAGGCAGGTCCTGGACTCCTCCCCAGCTGGAGCTGCAGCCTCACAGCTTGAGGATCAGATCCATGGAATTCCTCCCAGGATGCAGAGCTGGTGAGGATCAGATCCATGGAATTCCTCCCAGGATGCAGAGCTGGTGAGGATCAGATCCATGGAATTCCTCCCAGGATGCAGAGCTGCACTGGGATCAGGCTCTTTTGGGGGCGGTGGGAGCAGGGAGAGGCAGCCAGGGACTCCCAATCCCACATTTCCTGCTGCAATGGGGCTCTCACTGCTCCCCTTCGTTTTCCAGAGCCAGAATTCCAGGAGCAGGGGTAAATCCCATCCCAGGTCTGTATTAATCCATCAGGATTGCTCAGGATGTCCAGCCAGGACTGAGGTCAGGCGGGATAAACACCTTTTCCTGTTTATATTGGTTTTATTTGTGAAGTTTTGCTGTGCTGTCCTGGTAGGCCCAGCCTAGGCCACATCTCCCGTGCTCCTGCTGCAGGGCAGGTTTCTCCTCTGAGGTGATGCCCCAAGGCTCCAGCTCCTCCAAAAATGGGGAAAAAAATCCCCATCCCTGCCCAGCTTTGAGGTGTGGCTGCTTTTCCAAGTCCGTCGTGCTCCGTTTCTGGCCGTGCTGGATCCGCTGCCCGTGTGGTTGAACACCACAGAACTGCAGCCTTGCAGATCCCTGCTCCCCCAGGAGGGATCATCCTGCCTGACAGGATCAGTGTTTTCCTGGCCATCAATAGCTCTGGGAGACTCTGGAGAAGTTTCCCTGCCCTTCTCCCCGGCTGGGGTCTCACCGTTCGCTGCTGCTGGTGGCAGAGCAGTTTTCTTTGTGCAAAACCCATCACCTTCCTCCGAAATATCCCAGGCAGGGCCTTCCCCCAGCCCGTGCCATAAACCACAGCAGGAAAACGAAATGGAGGAGCTTCCCAAGCCCCACCAAGGCAGGGATGATGCTGGATTCATCAATCCCGTGGCGTGGCTGGAGCTTCAGCTCTGCCCTTTCCGAGCAGTGCTGCATTTCAGGAGAGATTTCTGAGCCTGTGGCAGTGAGAGCGGAGAGGAGAAATGAAACATCATCACCCTCAGTGTGCGCCCAGGCTGAGCTTCCTTCAGGAAAAGCTGGAAGAGCCACCTGTGTGAAATAAAAGGCTTCAAGGAGCAAAGGAATCAATTTTATCCAGAGCTATTTCTCTCGGAGACTGAGGGATTGATCTTCTCTGGCCCAGTGCACATCGTTGGTTAATAGCTGGAGTCTTCAGCATGAAATACTGGGTGAGAAAAGTGCATTTTGAATCACTGGAGTTTGGAGAGAGGGGAGGAACAGCCCTGCCCAAGGAGCACGAGAGCCGTGAAAGCTCCTCAACACCTTTGGTTCCCGTGCAGCATCTGCTGATATTTTCTTTTTGGCACCTATAAAGTATCTTTTATCCCTGCTGGGATTCTACCCCAGCGTGCTTGCATGTGGAAAACTAAAATGCACCAAATAACCAAGAAATGCTGGGAATAAAAGAAATAAACAAGCAGATTCTTCCAGAAGGGAGCTGCAAAGGGATGGATTGTCCCACAGAGAGGATCCCAGGGATCTGGGGGAATTTCAGCCCCTCAGAGCTTACAGAGGAACATATTCCTTGTGCCAGAGTCAATGGATCAGCTGGGAGAGCCTCTCCCCCCCGAGCAGCCCCTTCCACTGACCCGAAGCAGTGCCGGGACCTTCCCAGGGTACAGGAGCCAGGAGAGGTTAAGGTGTCATTAAAACCTTCATTAATGTGCTCATGATGGAGCAACTTCTGCTAAAACTCATTTCTAACCCATCACCTCCTCCCCTGTGGGCCCCTACCCCTGGCTCAGCTCTAAATGACTTTTTATAGGATCAGGGAATGCCTTGGAAGGGCCTCAAAGCTCATCCAGTGCCACCCCTGCCATGGCAGGGACACTTCCATCATCCCAGGCTGCTCCAGCCTAGCCTTGGACACTTCCAGGGATCCAGGGGCAGCCACAGCTTCTGTGCTCTCCTCAGACTTTCCGGGGAAATTTTCTCCAGGGAAGGATCCAGCACTGCAGACAAGGGCTGAGAGCCATGTGGAGAATTTTCCTTCCAAGGCTCATCCAAGGATCAAACTCGGCTGTCCCGAGCTGGCAGCTGCCAGGGAGGGGCCCGGGCGGGGCTGGGGGCTGGGGGCTGCTCCTGCCCAGTTTTCCCAGTTTTCCCGGCAGCGATGGGCAGTTCCCGTGTTTCCCAGGCCACCCCATGGAGTTGTTCTCCTCCCTCGCCGTCTGCCACGAGGAGCCTCATGGCCAGGGCCATCTGTCCCCACTGCTGATCTCCTGCCCCGGCCACACCAGAAGGTGGAAAACTGGGAATGTTCCTTTGGTGAGGGAGCAGTGGAATGGAGAATTTCAGAGCCCAGCCATGGCACGGAGTTCTCACCCCCTCTTGCTCGAAGGAGTTCTCTCATTTCTGAGCTCGGCTGCTGCTGACTCATTTATTCCGTGGTTTTTAGGCTGGCTAAATATATTCCAGCACCAAGGCGTGCTCTGGGCTTCAGGAACGAGGGGGAAAAGGGAAAAGGAGCCGGAGGAGAGAGCTTTGCAGTGAAGCTGAGGAGAGAGCATTGCAGTGCTCAGCTTCACGGCCAGCGCTGGAAACGGGCTGCAAACGAAACGATGTCCCAGGAAGATCAGTATGGTTTGAAAGCTTCTCCCAGGCTGGAATTTGTCACGGCTCCAGCTCCAGGGAAGGGGGTGTTTCCAGGGAATGGGGGTCCTGGCCATCAGCACAGATGGGAAAAGAAATGAGGAGCTTTTTGCCATCTTTGTTTCTACATCCCAGCTGTCTCCTCCACAGCGGCTCAGCCCTGCCTGTGCCAGCCCTCTGAGAATCCCAGCACGGTTTGGGTTGGAAGGGACTGCAGAGCTCATCCAGTTTGGAATGAGGCGCTCAGAGGGGAGTTTGTAAAGGATTTTAGGCACTTGTCACATCTCTTCTCTGCTGTCACCCAGCAGCTCCCCACCTCAGAACCGGCAGCAGCATCTGCACCCACAGAGGATTCGCCCTGGGAAGCTGAAACAGCCAAAATAAAGACGTGGCTTTGATGGTTTCCATGCCATGGAAATTGCCCCAAATCCATGATTTGGGATCTGCAGGTTCACAGCCACCTGCGTCTCCGTGGGCCTGGGCTGTCCTTGCTCAGTGCTGGTGCTGATGTGGTTTTAAAAGGTGAATAAACAGCACCAAAGTGCCAGTTCAGGGCTGAGCCCGGGGCTGGTCACTGCCAGAGTTATTGACCCGAGAGTTCGCTGCTCGAAGAATTCTGCAAATGCCAGGTGGGCGTTCATAAATCAAAGAGTGCCACACGTTCCTGTGCCGGAGTCAGCAGAGCTGGGGCTCTGTAAATCACTGTGTACAGAGCTTTATTGGGGCCCATAAATCTCAAAGCTCTCACCTCTTTTTTATTTTTTTTTCCTTCTCTTCTCTTTAATTATTGAAGGCCACGCTGAGAAAGAAAACTACTCCAACCCTTCATGAACTCCATGGGTTTGGGGGGATTTCTGGAGGGTTTGGAGCGCTCGGAGAGTGGGAGACAGATGGGAGAGGTGGCTCAGACCTCCTGTGCATGAGTGAATGTTTTCCTCTTTGAAGCTGAACTTTTGATTTACAAAAATAGCCTGTCTTGATTTTCAAATCGAGAAGACTCCACCACAAACATTGGAGAACTGCTGCTGTTGTTATTCATCTTCTGCCTTAAAAACATCCTTCTTCTTCCTAGTCAGGAATAAAAGAAATCAAGGATTGATTAGGAGGAGACCCTAAAATGTTGCTGTTGGGAAATTCACCTCACGCGCTGCATAAAACAAAAGAAACTCAGGGGTTTTTGTTCTTTCATGGGGCCTCTTTTCACATTTGAATGAATGAGATGATGATAAGGAGATAAGAAGAGGATATTGAAAGAGCAGTGGAAATTGTTTTAGAAATGGATCTCAGGGGGGAAGGCAGTTACAGAAATTAAGCCAATTAGGCTGAATCTGGGTTGTTTTTCCCCTTCCTGAAGAAGCTCAGGAGGTGGATAATGAAGGCCGGGACAGACGGAAGGATTTGGATTGCAGGGTTTTAATGAGTCTGCAGGGCCACGGTAACAGCCGAGGCTGTGGTGACCTTTTCTGTCTCTTTCCCTCAGGTTGGTGACAGCCCCGCTCATCCCAGGGACTGGGACATTCCAGTTCTGTGCTCATCCCAGGGACTGGGACATTCCAGCTCCATGCTCATTCCAGGGACTGGGACATTCCAGCTCCATGCTCATCCCAGGGACTGGGACATTCCAGTTCTGTGCTCATCCCAGGGACTGGGACATTCCAGCTCCATGCTCATTCCAGGGACTGGGACATTCCCGTTCCAGGCTCATGCAAGGACTGGGACATTCCAGTTCTGTGCTCATCCCAGGGCCTGGGACATTCCAGCCCCGTGCTCTCAGCCCTGGCAAAGCGAGGCCGTGGCCCCGAAGGCTCAGCAAAGCCATCCTGCAGAACCGAGCAGTGCCGCTGCCACCCGGGCATTCCCTGCTGGGCATTCCCCGCTGGGCATTCCCTGCTGGGCACAGGGAGCTGGGGTGGCCAGAGGGACAGCGGGACAGCAGGACAGAGCTTTTGGGCTCTGCGGAGGTGTGGATCTCCCTCCGTTTGCTCAGCTCGGCATGGAAACCCCCAGGACATCCCAATGTGCGGCAGGAAGTGTCCGCTGCTCCCCTGCCATCCCCAAGCTCTGCCCACGGGCAAACATTGATTTCTCCATTCCCTTTCCTACATTTTTACCACTTCCCTGTTATCTCCGGCTCCTTTTAAGCAAACTGCCGTGAGACTCCTTCTTAAGGACACCTGAAGAAAGCAAAGGCACCTTTAAAGTGCTGATGATTTCAACACCTTGTCTTGCACTGCTCGAGCACATTCCCCAAGAGCTCTTTGAAATACCAACACTAATCAGGAAAAGTTAAATTTTCCAGATGAGCTGCCTCCCTGGCTGGTGGCTGAGCTGTGCCTGCCATCAGCATCTTCCCTGGCACTGTCGGTGGGAAAAACCTGAGCCCCCAGGAGAGAACTGAGAT
This sequence comes from Dasyornis broadbenti, assembly GCA_013397935.1. Lineage (NCBI taxonomy): Eukaryota > Metazoa > Chordata > Aves > Passeriformes > Dasyornithidae > Dasyornis > Dasyornis broadbenti. The sequence goes on along the minus strand of VZRN01005970.1, from coordinate 559,028 downwards.
TTTTCTCTTCCCAGGGCACTGCTGGAGCTCAGTGGGGATGGAAGCGAGACTGGATTTCAGTCTCAGTACAGCAGGGAAGCTCGAAATGCCTTTGTGAAGGTTTCTCTTTGAAGGGTTGACTGAGAGCAGAGTGAGATTCAGGGCAGCTCCTGGTGTCTGATAAAACACTGAGGAGAAGCTCAGTCCCACACTTGAGGGCATTGCTGCCCTTGGCACAAGGAAACTCCCAGCCAATTTCCAGAAAATGGGGAGAAAATCCTTCTTTTAAGTGCTTTAGTTTAACACCTGAGAGCAGCTGAGGAGCTGGAGCTTCCCCTCTTGGGATTGCTGTGCTGCTGAGCTGAGAATGGAGTTTGTTTTGCAGAGGGAGCTGGCCCAGCTCAGTGTCACCCTCACCATCACCTCCACTCCCTCTCCCAGGAGCCAGGGGAGCAGCAGGAGGTGCAGACTGTGCTCCCCTTCCTCCAGACTTCCAGAGGGAGGAAGCTTTCCCCTCTCCAGGAGGAACTGGCCCCAAGAGCTGCAGGCAGGTTGGTGTGGGTGTGTTCAGAACAGCCCTGGCTGCCCCGCACGCCGTGCGTCTCGGGGGTTATTGATGCACAACGGTTATTGCAGGCGCTGGGCATGGAAGGATCTGCCCATCCCCTTTGTAACCCCATCGGCATCCACGCCGGGCTGGAGTCAATCAGCTGGGCTGGCTCTGCCAAGTTCTGCTGCTCCACCAGGGCAACACCCGCCCGAACGAGAGCAGAATCGAGTCCTGAGCTGGCAGGAAATGAACTGCAGCAGCAAAAGCGACTTTAATGGATGTGTGCTGCAGCATAATGGATATGTACAGCTCTTGTTTTATTGCTGGGCTTCAGGAGAGCAGCAGCCCTTTAATTGACTTTGATAGAAGAGGGGCTCCTTAGCGCGGCAGTCGAGGGCAAAAGCGATCATTAATTTAATTAAGGCATTTACTTCCAGCGTGGATTTGTTCCTTCTTACTGGAACTCCTGCCTGGCAAACTCCGGGCTGCAGGATGACCTTGGAGTCAGGCCGCTCCCCACCCTGCCCCTGTGGAATATTTCAGGGAATATTTCACTCCTGCTGGGCACAACCAGCCGAGGGTGCTGCAGCCGCAGGGGCCGGGGCTGTGTGGGTTCATCTGGAGCACGATCAACACCGATGGGGCGGCACGGAGGGCTGGGGAGGCTCTCCTTGCCCTGGGTGCTGCAGGGAGCCCTTGGCACACACCTGGACAGGGCAGCACTCACCTGCCGGGGCCTGAGCTGAGCTAGGAGCTGCTGTCAGTCCCAAACCTGCCCCCTTTGCTGGTATGCAGGGTGCTTCCCTTCCCTTTTCCCTTTTCCCTTCCCTTTTCCCTTTTCCCTTCCCGGGAGCTGCAGGGATGTGGCGGTGGCCAGGGGCTGCCAAGGGCTGCTGGAAGCAAACCCAGGGCTCCTTCTCCTCCTGCCCAGCCCCAGGGCTGAAGAGGTTGGATCTGCCTCGCTCAGCACCCACGGGGACAAGGAGCATCCACCTCCTCATCCCAGGCTGGGAATTCCTGCCTGGGGGATCCATGGAGCTCTGGAGTCGGGGGCTGATGTCCCCAGCCCTTGCTGGGTTCAGCCTCAGCAAAGCTGCTCCATTTCTTTCCTCTCCAGCACCCGCTCCTGGACAGGGACAGGGACAGGGACAGGGACAGGAGCTGACCCTCCCCAGGCTCAGCTGATCATGGGGAGGTGGCTCCTGCTGCTCCCAGATATTCCAGGGCAGGAATTTCCTGGAAGCAGGAGACAGCACTAAGGCTGCAGCTCCCATTCCCAGATAGCTCCTGTCACCTCCGAGCAGAGAAATCCTTCTGCCATGGCTGCTGAGAAACCCCTGGATTTCACTTCCGTTCCTTTGGATTCCCTTCCCAACAGAAAATGCAATAAAAACGAGTGCATAAACGCAGGACAATTACCACTCAATTAATTCCTCTGCTGTCGCCATAACACTCTGTTTGACCTTATTCCCAGTTACTTGATCTCCAGCTCTTTAATATTTCAGCTGACCTTTCGAGCTGCGGAGCTGCTGCTGCTCCTCCCTGGCATTGCAGAGCCAACCTGAGCATCCAGCCCCAGCCGCGGCCCCAGGCTCATTTATCATTCCATTTCAGGTGTCAGCAGAGCCATTATTCAAATGGCTGGCCACACATGTAATCAATCTTTAATGAAACAATAATTGCGCCTTCCACTCCGCCAGATCTCTGCCTTTCTTAGAGGTATCTTGTGTATTAATTATTGAAAACAAGGGTGTTTTACCAGCAATGAGTTGTGTTTCATCAATCGAGAGAATTTGAACGGGGAAATTTACGACCTTTGGTTCCACAGAGGAGCAGGAAAACAGCAGCTCCTGTTGCTCTTTGTCTCACCTTGGGATTCCTGGGGGGTTTTCGCACATTGCCAGGAGCGGACGCCTGGGATCGAGGGGCTGCTGGCAATAAAGAGGTGACAAATGTACCCGGGCAGTGTCCCTGTGCAAAACGCCCCTGCTCTGGAAGAGCTGGCGCTGTGACAAAATAAAAGAAAAGCCCAGAAAGTGCATTTTTAAAGAATTCAAATTTGCATTATTCCCCTAATTTGAGAGGGATAACCCAGAGACACCTGGTAGTGAACCGGGCTTTCATCAGGTGAGGTTCTTGATTGCTTTTGGCCTATTAAAACCCAGCAGTTCCGGGATTTGTGCTCCTTTGCAAGCTGAGGAAGCTCAGGAGGTCAGGGGCAGGTAAGCCACGAGGTTTAGTGCATTTAGAATAATGGAGAAAAAAAAAAAAATTAAAATAAAAGGCTGAGCAAGATTTGGGCTTTAAAAAGTTAGTTAGAATAATAATGTTGGGGTTTTTAAATGAACATGAACATGAACAATTTCTGTGCATTTATTGACCCCAAAGTACTCTCTGTCTAAGGAAGATTAATGAGGAACATTGACGTGGCTGTAGCGCTGCCTGGTTTGGGGGCAAATTGCTCAGTGATGGAGCAGCGTTTTTAGCAGTGGGAGCAGGCAGGGTGGCAAGTGCTGCTGCTGGTCCTGGTGGAGCCCAAAAATAGCAGCAGAGCCCTGCTCCGTCTATAGCAACAGAGGAGTTAATGCTCAGAAAGTTGCTCTTATGAGCCTCGATTTTCTCATTCTGCATTCTTTTATTTGTTCATTTTTTTTCCCCCACCTTGTCCGCAACCTTCAGCAGCGACTTTAATGGGGGATTTGTTTGTGATTTTTGATTTTCTTTCTCGCTGCAATTGCCGTCAGCCTCGCTGGAGGAGGGCGTTCCGGCAGCCTGGGACCCCGAGCTGTTTGCGGTGCCACCCCAGCGGAGCAGGCAGAGCGAAATGAACCCTGGTGTTTATGCAGCGGCTCTAATGATGCTGGGGAAAGGTAAATATGTGAACAGCGAGCCTGTGTTTGCCTCTGCTGTGACACGGCGGCGTCTGGGGGAGCAATTGCTGCGGTTGTTAAGTTTCTGTCCCGGCGTTATTGACTTTCCGTGCTGCATTGAGGCAGCTCTGCTTCCCAGCCCCGAACCGCGATGGAGACAGTGATGGAGAAAGTGAGGGATCAAGTGAGGGATAGAGAGGCCCTGGAGCAGGGAAAGCTGCGTGCACAGGGCTGGGAGTGCTTTGGGGGTTGGGATTTTCCCCCAAAATCGTTTCCCTGCAATTCCTGCTCTCAGCTGCCCTCGGCTCAAGGTTTCCCTTGGTGTTCCATGGCCGGGATAAAGCAGGAACAGGGGAGCAGCGTCAGCAGGGAGGGTGGGGAGAGCAGCACAGCCTCACATCCTTCCCTCCCGGAATTCCCATTCCATTCCTCCTCCTCCTCAAACCCCCAGTTTGGTGCAAGGAGCCCCCTCCTTGCTCCTCCTCTCCTCCCCAGCTTTGGGTCTGGTCTGGGTGAAAGAACTGAGGAGTTTTCTTATTTCTCCTGAAGCTGAAGAGAGGACCCTGCTCAGGCATCCCATGGAGAGATCCCAGGCTGGGCCACCTGCATTCCAAGGTGGTGGCAGCGCTGCCCCAGCCTCAGCTGTGGGGGATTGCCTTGGAGCAAAGCTCCAGGTGGGAAGGGAAAAAAAAAAAATGAAAGCGTTCTGCTGGCACAGGATTAGTTAGTGCAAGGTTAAATCGCACTAATTTACAAGCCTGGATTGCAGGGTGATAAATGGCCCAGCTTCCTGTATTGTTTGATAATGAATTGTTTTACTCCTGTTGTATTAAGGGGTGGGAAAAACAGCAAGATACAAGAGGAATGCCCTTTTCCTTCTGTGCACACTGAACTCCATTTGTTGGGAAAGGATTTATAGTTTTCATCATAATTTAATTCTAAAGCATATCACTTAATTAAAGGGATTTATTAAAATCCTCTGGCAGCGCCTTTTTATGATTAGCCCAGGACTCAGACCCTGAATGTCAGGGAGAAAATTCATCAATTGATTTGTTGAACTGCACAGGTCTCATCCCCTCCCTGCTCCGGCTGAGTCAGGGTGGAAGAAAGAAATCCGCAGTCAAAAGCCTAAAAATGCCCAAGATGGATTGGTTTGCTGATTCCATCCGTTTCTCCCTCCCCTCTCGGCAGGACCGGGCTCTCCAGGCTCCATTAATGAGCCCATTAATATTGATGATGGAGCTGGGAGCTGCCAGAGCTCCCCAGGAGCTCTGCCCTGCCAGCAGCCCCGGGGCAGAGGCGCCCCGTGTCCAAGGAGTCGTCCCCGCTGGATTCCTGCTGGGATGCAAGTGCTGCCTGCCCGCCTCGGGCTCTGATCAATGAACCCAGATTGCCCCGATCCTGCCAAAGCTTTCTGGCATCGATTGCTCTGGGAACCACCCCCAAAACCAGGCAGCTCCTGGGATTTTATGGGAGAAAGGCTCTGCTTGCTGCTGGTGCAGCTGAAGGAAAGGCTTGGAAACGCTTCTGGGGGCCCTGAATTGCCCAAAGGCCCAAAACCGTGAGGGCAAAGGAGAACACTCCAAGCTGGGCTGTGAATGAGCGTCCAAACTCTGCAGCCTTTCTCCAGCTCCAGGGAAAGAGGGGAATTGTGCAGCCTGGGCTGGGGAGCAGGAGCACACGAAGCTGCAGGGGCCAGCCCCTTGTCACCCACCCTGGCCGCTGCCATTGTCCCCCAAAGGGTCCTTCCCCTCCTGCTGGGATCTATTGAAACCTCTCCTCTCTGAGCCCATGAATCCTCCCCTAACCCCAGCGGAGCCCTGGGGAATCTGATTCAAAACTTGTGAATGAGCTCAAAGCACCTCTGCTGCCATCGGGCCTGGAGTCTTTTGAGCCTCGCTCCGTGGATGGGGAATTCCAGCCCCGCTCCCCGAGCCCGCAGCTGGGGGAGCACAAACCAGCTCTGAAGGGCTCCAGCTCTGGTGCCAGCCCTAAATGCAGGACCTCTGGGGCTGGAGCTGCCCATCAGCCTGGTTTGGTAGAGCTGGAAGGAGCTGCGTGAGAAAGGGAAGAGAAAAAAGCTCTCAGGTCATGTGTTTTTAGGGCTTTCCCTGCGCCTGTGGTGATGTGGACCCAAAACGATAAAGTGCTGCTTTGAGAAGGCCCTTTGCAGCCTCCCTGGGCTGATGTTTTAATGGGAATAACCCAAAGGCAGTGGCTGAACCTCTTCTTTCCACCTTGCCCATCGCAGCTGCAGGGAGCAGCTCCTCCAGGCAGCCCAGTTGTGTCAGAGGTTTGGTGTTTGGGGTCAAACAGGAAGGCTCTGGAAGTGTCTGGAAAGATATTTTTGACCACTCCAATGAGTTTTCTGCCCCTAAATGGTGCCTCCGAGCAGGAGAGGGTCACCAACAACATTTTCCTTCCACATCCTGCCCTGAGTGATGCTGCACATCCAGCCCTGGCTGCTCTGTGGTGTTTGGGACCAGTGCGTGTTCAGGGCCTCATGAACCCAGCTCCTGATTAAACCCAATTTCGGATTAAACCGACCCAATGGAAAGGGTGGAGCTGGAAAGATGAGGATAAAAAAGCCCCTTTCCCCCTCATGTTTCCTCCCACAACCTCTGCCTTTTGCCCATGGGAGCGCTTTCTCCTGGGGTGACTGAATTTCCCTGATTTTCATCTCCCATGGAAATCCCACCCAACTGAGCGGGCTCAGAGGACACTCACAGCTTTGGCAGCTCGAGCAGAGTGCTCAGCGCAGCATTTTTCTCCAAAGGGCCCCTCAGAGGCGTTTGTTCCAAAGCTTTCCCCTCTCCCACCTTCCCTCCAGAGCAGGGGGTGAAGGTTGCCAGTGCAGCACTTCATTTGCATTACACAATGGGAGTAAAATCCTGTCCTCGGGCTTGGGAAGCCCTGACAGGGACTGAATTGAAATGCAGTGCCCCAAGTCCCTCCTTTTTTTTTTTTTTTTTTTTTTTTTTTCAGTATTTAATTAAGGTCTTTCATTCATCATTTATTCCTGCATCCCACCATCTTTGGTAATTTATGAAGAAAGAGGGAAATCAGGCTTTGCTAAAGATGCTGATCCGTGGTTTTTGAGAGCAACAGGCTCTTCTGGCATCTCCAGCTCTGCTGAAGGTTTCCTTAACTCCTCTTTTTTAAATGACACAGGCACTTCTTATTTGCTTTTTACTAAAGGGACCCTTGCCAAATTTATTAGAAACAAAGGATGTTCTTCACCCTCTCGTGCCAAAGTCTCCCTGCTGCTCCTGACATTGGTGCCCAGTTCTTTTGGGGGATGGAGAACTGGATTTTGTGCATTTTTTGCACTGAAATGAAAACCAGTGAGAGTGAGACAACTGTGGAGCCTCTGTGCTGGGTCTGGAGTCTTCCAAGCTTGGCTGTGCCAGCGCTGGTGAGCACCAGGTTCTGCAGGGATTCGTTCTGAACAGGGATTTATATTCATGCTGCCATCTCTCTTCTCGTTAATTATCTGCGTGGAGAGGGTGTTTTGGTGAAAATGCCTCCACTTCCCCAGGGCAGAGCTATTCTGGGAGCAGCTCAGGGACAGCCAGGTCTGCCCACTCCCGTTTTACCCCTCGAACCTCCACAGACTCCGGGAGAATCCTCCTTGGCTGGGATGAATCGCTCCCGCTCCCCTTTGTTTGTGCGGTGTCTCCTTTTCCGAGCCTGTGAACGTTTCTGCCGCCCGTGCCAGCGCGGGGGCGGCGCTGCCAGCCCTGCCGAGGTGTGAGGGGGCCGGGTCTGGGTGCTCCGTGCCATTCCCGAGGTGTGAAGGGGCCGGGTCTGGGTGCTCCGTGCCATTCCCGAGGTGTGAAGGGGCCGGGTCTGGGTGCTCCGTGCGGGTCCCGAGGTGTGAAGGGGCTGGGTCTGGGTGCTCCGTGCGGGTCCCGAGGGTGTCACAGCCCCGGGAGAGGCTCAGCTTTGCCAAACGCTCCATCCCCACCCGGCTCCATCCCCCTGGCATTATAAAACCTCATCCCCAGCTCCCCATCCTCTCTCCTGTCTGTCTCTCCTGCGCTGCCTTCCCCGGAGTGAGGCTGCTGCTCGCTGGGGAAGATCCAGGCCCATCCATCACTGTCAGCAGGGAGGCATCGGGGATTTCATAACAACTCCCTACACGTGTTCCTGGGCACGATCCTGCTTTTCCGCGGGCTTGGATCTGGATCGATGATCAGCCCTGGCCTCCCCGGAGCTGCAGTGCAGCCATGGTGTCTCAGAGCTGCTGCAGAGGCCTCCTGCAGCTCCCATCCCTTCGAGCAACCCTTGCTTTAGGGAGATCCGTCTGAGGTGCACGGGTGACCATCCCCCTGATCCTAGGATGCTCCTGACCCGCAGGCTCGGGCACCAGGGGCTTTGCAGGAATAACCAGGAGCTTCTCCTTCGGGCACGTGGCTCCTGTGGCCTTCACCCCAACCCTTCCTGACAGCTCTCAGGGATTCTCCGAGCCTCCAGCAGCAGGGGAGCTCTGTGCCCTGTGCCGGCTGTGGCTGATGACCAGCCTGAGCCTAAACCCCGGCTGCCCTGGGCCTGCCCTGCTGCAGGGGACAAGCAGGAATTCTCTCCGGCAGAATTCCTTCCCAACGCCATTCCGGGGCTGCTCCATGGCCACCACAGCTGTCCCTCATTGTTGGGGGCAGGATAATGGGAGTGGGGAAGGTGGGAGGAAAGCTCTCTCCCTTGGGCAGCAGGAGCAGAGGATGCTCCTCCCTGTCCCTGTTCAACCTCCTGCTGCTCCTGGCTCTGCCCAGGCTCCTGCTGTGCCGAGGGAACGCAGCTGGGGAGGAGATGGGGGAGGCTCCTGGATCCTTGGGCACTGAAAACTCATTTATTCCAAAATGTGAGAGGTGTGCTGGCTCTGTGGTGGGTCTGAACACTCACCGGGTGGTGAGGGCTGGAGAGGAGGGAAAAATTGCATTTTCTGGTTTGGTTTTACCTTTTTTAGAAACCAGGGGAGATGGTGAGAGGGGAATGCTTAGAGCCAGTGTAAGGGTTTAGTAAACAAGGCTGGAAATACAAACTTCTGGTTCTGCAGTGCTGCTGCAAAGCCAAGCTTAAATTGATAGGGAATTAAGGAAAATTCATGACTTCTGGGAGCCCCTGCTCGGCCCAGCTGAGCTGGAGCTGCCAGCTCCCCTTCCCCAGCCTCTCCTGCTGCTCCCCAGGCTGGCAGCCCAGCTGAAAAATCTCGAGAGAGGATCCATGAAAAAAGCCCATTTCTGTTATTTATGATGAGCAGGATGGGTTTGGGAGCGAGGCTCAGCCTCCCCTCTCTCTCTGCTCATTGTCCTCCAGGGCAGGGCTGGGGGAGCACGGAGCTTTTACGGCTGCTGGGCTGAATGTAGCTGCTCAGGAGATGAATAAAGGCCCCTCTTCTCCTCTGCTGTCAGGCAGGCTCCTTTTGCCAGCAGTTTTTGCCCATTTTGCTCTGACACTTCACAAGAGCTTTAGCAGGCAGGAACCTCGCAGTGCATTTGCTGGAATGGGCTCAGCAAAGGCTGCTGCTAAGGAAGCTCTTAAACCAAGACAGATGTTTACATGAATTCTGGAGCAAAATGCTCCGAGACACCCAGCCAAGCTCCGTCTCACAATAAAGCACTGAAATTCCCTGCTTTGGAGAGGTGCTTACACCTCGGGTTATGTAACTCAGTTTTCAGACACAGCATCCCTGCGGCTGGGCCATAAAATGTTCCCCTGTTGTTAATGTGCTCTACAATTTACCCACCTGAAAGGCTCATTTTGGGCATGAAGCAGCGAATTTCATCCCCATTGCTTTGTGGTTGGCTTTCTCTGGTCCTTGGGGCACCCTTTCACCTCTCTGCTGGCACTGAGCAGAGCCAGGTCCTGCAATGTGGGCAGTGGGGTGAGCCAGGGCAGTGAGGGGCTCTGTGCATTCCCTGCCTCTGGGCTTTGCTGCCAGCAGTGACGGAGGGAGGGAAAATGCTGGGAAGAAAGGGCAGCAGGAGCATTTCCCTTCCCTCAGTGCCTTGCTGAGGCATCCTGGCTGCTCCTTCCCTGTGGCAGCAGGGGCTGAACCCCAGGAAAGGTGGGAGCTGCAGCTCAGGGTGGCACAGGGAGACAGGAGCTGCTGTGGGGGGAGATGATGGTTTAGGGCCTGGAGCATGGGCCCTTCCTGAAGATGATTTAGGGCCTGGAGCATGGGCCCTTCCTGAAGATGATTTAGGGCCTGGAGCCTCTCCCTGCTGAGGAAAGTCTGGGGGAGCTGGGGCTGCTCAGCCTCAGGAGCAGCCCCAGCTGAGGGGGGACCCCATCCCTGGCTGCGGGGAAGGGGCAGAGCAGGGCCCAGGCTCTGCTCCACGGGGACAAGAGGGGCAGGAACTAATGCCAGGAAGTTCTGGGAACTGATCCCAGGAAGGTCGCATCCCCCTGTGCTGCTGGGGTTAAACTGGGAGGTGCTGGGTGCTGCTGCCCAGAGCCTCGAGCTTTCCAGGAGAAAGGCACCAAGGCATTCCCGATTCTCACTTTTTAAAAGTGCTTTTGCTGATGAAACACATCCCTGGTTCATATTCAACATCCCTTCCATGGAATCCCAGCGTGGCTGGGCTGGAAAGGATTCAAAGCTCACCCCAGGAAGAGCTGATCTCCAGGAAGGAGGCAGAACTTCCCCAGGCAGCATCTGAGCCCAGGGAAGGTGTGGAGTCTCCTCACTGGGATATCCCAGACCCACTGTGGTCCCTCCCAGCCTTATCCACACTCTGGGATTCCGTGGGGAGCTGCAAAGCGGCGCCCAGCACTGCCAGTGCTGCTCCAGAGCTCGCTGGCTTTATTTGAGCTCAGGCTCTCATTGATTCCCTTCTTTCCTTTTTTTTTTTCCTGTAGCTCATTACCCAGCAAGTCATTTTAATTAACACCATCTAATATGGGTTGAGATGTATTTTGCAAATGTCAGCACTGCTTTTTTTTTATTTTTTTTCCCCTTCCCTGTAGACCAAACACGGAAAGTTCCGAGTTCCAAAGCGAAATGATTCCAGTTGATTTAGCAGTGGTGAAGCAGGTCGTTAGCAAAGTGCTTTATGGAGCCATAAATGTCCTTTGCGAGTCCTTTATGGGGTTCTTGGGGAAAATCTGTTTGTCACGGGGGCTTTTCCATGGTCCTGCTCCTCCCCTGCTCACAGCAGGGGTGGGGTTCGTGCTGGGGGGAGCCGGTTCTCCCCCAAACAGGGGCAAGGCAGGGCCTGGGGCAGCCTCTGCGCTCTGTGACCCCGAATTCTGCTCAGCTGCCAGGTGCCAGTGCAGGGAGCCCCTCCTGAGAGCAGCAGGGACCCCTCAAGCGTGAGCTCAGCCCGACAGGAGCGAGGCCAGCTCATATCAAACCCGCTGGGAATCAAACCGAGCTCCTGGCAAAGTCCCTGCCGAAGCTCTTAATGATTTCAGTCGTGTCTGACAAAGCTCCGGGAACAACCTGAGCCGGTCTCACAATTAAATCCTCTCTGCTGAGCTGCCCTGCTGCAGGTCACCGCCGGTCTGGAGTGACAGGAGGCATTTGCTGCTTGTCACCCAAGGCTCAGTGCTCAGAGGGTGAGCACCAGGGAAAAATCAGGCTGAAATCCTGGTTAACCCCTTGGAACCCACAGCCAGTGTTGCCCGGGATGGTGGGAAGAGGGTTGCAGAGGGATCCAGCAGGATCCAGCTGTGTGTGGGTGCAGGAATGGCTGAACAGCCCGTCCTCTCCTCATTTCTCTGGCGGTGTTGCCCCTTCCTTTCTCCTGGTGTTCAGAGAGGGGAAAGCAAAAGTATAAAATGGGATTTCTCCATCAGAAGCTGCTGTGGAATGGGACAGGCGCTCCCAGTGTAACACAACTGCAGAGAAAACCCTGCCAGGACCAAAGAGCTCAAGGGAGGCAGCGCCCATGGAGGGGCTGAATCCTCGGGGTTTATTCAAGTCAGTTCTGGAGGCACTGGAGTCAATGATTTGCTGCTTCCAAATCCCTCCCAGAGCTGCCAGGTCCAGGCTGATAAAGAGCAGTCAAGCTCAGTGGATAAAGTCCCCATTCATGAATTAGCAAAGGATCCTCCTCCTCCTCCTCCTCCTTCCCGGGGTCCCGCAGGCCGTGCCAGCCCCCTGAGGGCTTTGCTCCAATATCTGTGCTGTTGAACAACATGTGCACAGCTCTGTTTTCCAATGGATTTCCTTGGATTCCCAGCATCCTGGGCCTAAACATGAACTACAGCAGGTGCTGCACTCAGCGTTGCTGCCTCTCCTCACCCACGGGTGTGAAATTATCTGTAATATTCAATATCCGTTCCACAGGCAAGATTTAATGCAGACTTACAGCATGAGGCCTGGGGTTTTCTTGTTGTGTTTTGCTTTTTTTTTTTTTTCCCCCTCTCCCTTGCGTTTGTACAACTTCCCTGGCCTCAGTTCAAGCTTCATTAGGAGCAGCCTCTTCCCGAGCACGGGCGGGGATGGATGGCTGGGAATGAGCACTGGGCTTTGCAGGATTTCCCCTCCTCCTGCTCCGTGCCAGAGCCCGGCCCATGCAGCTGATCCCACATCATCGTTTGTACCCGTGCCTTGTAAGGATTCCTTCCGAGGAAAGCGGGGGGCAAACACCGCCCTGTGCTGCTGGGGTCAAACTGGGAGGTGCTGGGTGCTGCTGCCCAGAGCCTCGAGCTTTCCAGGAGAAAGGCACCAAGGCATTCCTGATTCTCACTTTTTAAAAGTGCTTTTGCTGATGAAACACATCCCTGGTTCATATCCAACATCCCTTCCATGGAATCCCAGCGTGGCTGGGCTGGAAAGGATTTCAAGCTCAGCCAGACCCACCCCTGCCAGGGACACCTTCCACCATCCCAGGCTGCTCCAGCCTGGCCTTGGACACTTCCAGGGATCTAGGGGCAGCCACAGATTCTCTGGGAATTCCATCTCAGCCCCTCCCCACCCTCACAGGGAAGAATTCCTTCCCAAATCCCATCTAAACTTTCCCTCTGGCAGCCTAAACTCTTTGAATGCTTCCTCCCCAGTTCTCCAGTTCCAGGTCAGACTATTCCAGTTGTTCTTCCACCACATACTTTAATGGGAAAAACCACAGTGGGCTCCAGAGCCATTTCCCAGCTGGCTCTAATTAATTTAGACCTCATCAATTACTGACCAAAGATTTCCTGACCACGATCCAGGCTGGGTTTGGAAGCAGATAAAACAGAGTCAGTGATTAGGATGGGATCTCACAAACGAGCTGAACATCCCAAGGGTGCCTGCCCAGGGCTTCCAACCCTGGTGATCTCCTCCAAGGAGAAGAGCATCCACCAGACTTTGCTCTTTCCCCCTCAAAGCCAGCAGCACCTGCCGGGGATTAATCCCCAAAGTCTGTGAGGACACAGAGAAAAGTGGGAAATCTGAGAACCTCTGTCCCAGCATTGGCGCTTTGAGAGCCGCGGGGGAAATGAGATTGAGAGATTGATTTGTCTTCCTGAGGGGACCCTGGATGATTCCATTGATTCTGGAGCCCTCCCATAAAGCTCTGCTGGGGGGCCTGAGCTGCCCCTGCCCATGGGGAGCTCAGAGCAGGGAATTTTCCGTGTTTCCTCCCTCCCTCCCTGCAGCATTCCTGCTTTCCTGGCAGTGTTGTGATCCAGAGCCTGGCTGCTGCTGGAAGCAGAAATGAGCCCTGACTCGATGCTGCCCTGACGCTGCAGGTTCCCCCAAGCCGTGGTGTGCGGGCAGCAGGGTGTGAGGGTGCCCCGATCCCAGGATTTGTTGCCAAGATCCCTGCGCTTGTGGGGGTTCTGTGCTTTTGGAAAGAGCCATTTTCCTCGGGCAAAGCTCCGTCTTGACTCATCCTGCGAGACTTCCTCCTGCTTTTTCCATCCGCTGCCGCTCAGGTAGCTGGGGTTGGCTGTGCTGCTGCCCTTCTTCTCCCCCCATCCCTGAGCGCTGCCAAAGTGTTTGGGAATGCTTTGAGTCAGGCACAGGGAAAACTTGTAATCGTGGGGGAAAAAATCAAATCTGGCAAATTCTTCTTGGATTCCTTTCTTTTCGCTTCCTTTCTTTGTTTCTGAGCCTTCAGCGGAGGCACTGATCATGTTTTTCCACTCTAAAGGCCAACATGAGAAGGTTTTTTTTTTTGAAGTGGAAGGTGTGATTCGCAGGTAACAGCCCAGCCTTGAAGCTGTGGCTTCGGGAAAAACACTGAATCCCTTATAAATCACGATAAAAACCCTGCCATGATCAAAGCAGCTTGGGCAGGTTATTTAACCTTGAAGAAAGGAAAATTCAGGATAGGAATTGAGGTAAATTCCAGGTGGGAGGGAGGAATGGTTGGCCAAAGATGGGACAGATTCCTTGTGCCCAGGGCATGGGATAAAATTCCTTTGCCTCCCACATTTTAAGGTCTGGGATGATTTTTCCTCTGTGTATGCAAGATGAGGGGTAATACAGGATTTAATCAGCGATAATTAATAGTGAGAAGAAGTTGGTGGTATTATTATTATTATTATTATTATTATAATTATTATTATTATTATAATTATTATTATTATTGAACTGGCTGTTCTCCAAAGCAAAACTGAGTCCAGACCTCTGCTTGAAAAATTCAGGAGCCCCAAGGCTGAGTTTTGGGGCATCACTGCCCCACTGCCTGCTCTCCATCCCAGAGAAACCTGTCAGGAGCTGGTGGGGGTGGCTGGTCCAGCCTCCATCAGCAGCGACTTCCCGGGAGCTGCTGCTTCCCACATTCCCCAGCCGAGCCCCAGGCCCGTCTGCCTCTCCCCAGCTGAGGAGCAAAGGCAGCAGGAGCTCAGCAATCTGAGAAAACTCCTCCTGCCAAAGCCTGGTGGCTCTGGGTGCCCTTTTCGCACGTTCAGCCTCAGAACCTGTTGGGTTCTTGCTGTAAAAACCCAGGAAAAGGCAGAAGAGGGGCCAGTCCCCAAGGCCTGAGCATGATTTAACACTCATGGCTGCAAACATCCAAACTCTGGCTGGCGCTGGTTTTAATTAAAATGACAAAATAGGGGAGCCATGGGGATGAATTACTGAAGGAAAATGTTATATTTCCCTCCAGCCAGTTTAATTTTAAAAAGCCATGCATCAGGCCTGGAGGGGCCTGGAGGGGCCTGTCCCCTGTGCCAGGGCTGGCCCGTGTCACCTCTGTCACTGCAGCCCCTCTGCCAGCCCCACAAACCCCTCCAGAGCCTCCCCGTGGCTGCTTGGCTGCAGTTTTCCCCTCACTGCCCTTTTCTTTGGGTCAGTTCACACCCCCCGGGCTCAGACATCTGAGATGCTGCAGAAGGAGCAGCGAAAGCAGGGAGAGACCCCTGTGTCCATGCCTGGGCCTCAGTGTCCTGATCCCCTGCCTGTCTGTGCTAGCACAGACCTGAAGGACAGCACAGGGCTTGAATTTGGGAAGGGAGGAGCTGGGGGTGCCCTGGATCAGGATTTGAAGGGGATCAGGGTTGTTGGCTTTTCTTCCTGCGCTGGACCGACAGCAAACAGCCCTTAGAGAGCAACAGGAGGCTGGCAAAGCCCTTTTTTTCATCCTGTGCGACATTTCTTTGCCCCCTGCAGCACCTTCAAGCTGCACAGCTGCCAGCAGAAGGTGCATTCCCAGCCCCAAACCCACTGAGGTTCCCCAGACCCCTTTTCCTTTGCTCCCTTCTTGGTGATAGAGTCCTGTCTCTTCTTCCCAAGACAATTTCCCGAGCAGAGCAGTGGCTCTGGAATAGAGCAGTGCCTCTGGATAGACAATTCCCGACCTGCAGCTTGGCTCGTGTGCTCAGCTGAGCTCCAGGGCTCGGGCTCGAGCCCTCCCGAGACCCCTGCTCTCCTCTCCCATCCAAAACACCATTTCCACGTCTGCCTTTACTCCCTGGCCACCTCTGAAGCCCCAGGATCACTCAGTAAAGGCAGCACAGCCACCCCTGCGCTGTTCCCCCAGCCCCGCCACTTTCTGGCATTGATCAATCATTGATTTCCATCCCAGCTCGCCCAGGAGCTCTCTGCAGCGCTCAGGTGGAGGCAGGAGGCTGGCACGGCTCCATGCCATGGCACAGAGCGAGTGTCTCGTGGCTCCTGCACCAGCCTGGGGATGAACTCATCCTCTGAGTCAAGGCAGGCGTGGCTGGCACGGCTGCGAGCGCTGTGCAACCATGGTTACAGGATGGAGGTGCTGGGATATTTGGGGCAGGCTGTAATTTTGGCATCTTGGAGAGTGGAAGGGGAATCTGCCGGGAAAGGCTCTTGCTCTGGGGCTTTGCGAGAGGGAAGGTGTTGGGGTTACGGTGACCTTTGCCTTTGCACCCAGCGTAATCTGATTTTTTCTTTATTTATCGCCCCTGAACAAGCAAGAAATGCTCAAGAGAGGACTTTTCTTGTTGGCCATGGGCTGTGGTGAGGAATTCCACCCAAAGGAGCCACCTGGGCCCCTCAGAGCATTCCCTGCGCCCCGCTGGCCACGGAGCAGTCCCGTGGAATCCTTCCCCGAGGGACACAGAGACCTGAGGGGCCCATTTGGCACCGAGGGGGAAGGAAGCTGCTCCTGGAGGGGGCTGGAGCTGGGAATTCTGTGCCACCAGTTGATCTAGCGGTGCTGAGCCAGGCCGATAGAGAAGCCAGACTCCAAAAATGGAATTAAATAATTATTCTCACTTTCTTTGACTACAGGAAGATCCTATTAGAGCAAAGAGCCTGGATTACTGGCTGGCTGACATTTTCCTCTGAGCCTGTCTCCAGATTGGATTTAGCTCTTTTATCTCCTAATCCCCAGAGCTTTTTAATGTAGAAAGTAATGGCTTCCAAAGGCAAATTTAATTTTGACGAGTAATCTGACTTCCTTTCCTTTTCTGGAGCCGGCTTTTAATCCTGTTTGCTGTCTGAAGCTGCATTATATGGATGTATTTAAAATCCTCACTGCTCTGAGATCCTTCAAAGAGGGAGAAGAATACGGGAAACTGCAAGCCTGGGAGCAAGGAACAGTTCCTTATCAAACATTTCAAACATTTTATTGCTGCTGGTTTGATTAACCCCTGCGCTACCCTGCAGCTCGGCTCCATTGTGAGGGCTGGGATCACTAAAGGAATGGGAATTGGGGGTTTTCTGCAGCTCTGCCGGTGGTGTTGGCAGGGTGGGGCTGGGCCATGAGGGCAGAGAGCTGTGACCCCTCAGGGGATCTGCCCCAACACACCCCAGGGTGCTGCTCTGGGCATCACCCACGGCCAAAACCTCCCTGCACCCCGTTCCTGGGGAAAGGCGGGGTCATGGAGCTGCAAAGGCACTGATCTCAGCAGGGAAAACAGAAATTTCTGCTGAGATTCCACTGCTCAGGCCTCAGAGAAGCAACAATCAATTGATCATTGGTTATTTCCAACACCTCGCCCTGTGCTGTTGCCCAGATTCATCCCAGCTCAGAGCTTCCTGTTTATTTGAAAATCTCAGTGGTAAACGGGGTGTTCTGCTCCTGGGAAAACCTGTTCTTATTGCCTGGGCCTGTTTCCCCAACCAGCCATGAAGTGCAGAATGTCCCTGTCCCTCCGCAGGCCTCAGCTGATGGCTTAGCCCATTATTCCATCCCATAAACACCAGAACCCAAATGTGCAGCTCCAGGCTCCACGTTACGGAACAAATGGAATGTGGGTCTGCCTCAGTGCAGCCTGGTTTAAACAAAAACACCTCAGCAAAAGAAGGGTTGGGTGGAAATACAGAGATTTGCAAATCTGGGCCTCAAAACAGGGAGAATCTGGGAGCCTGGCAGGGATGGGGAGGGATTGGTTTCCCACAGCAAGGGCAGAGGGAACTCAGTGAGACAAGAGGGGTTTTGCTGCGGGGTTTTTGTGATGGAGAAAATCAGGGAAATCAAATCACATCCCACATTCCATCAGGCTCCAGAGCGGGGCCACAGCCCTCAGCAGAGAACAAATGTACAACAGCTTTCGTTAGCAAGGGCTGAAGCAGTAAAACCCCTGCCTTTGGCAGCTCCTGAGGGCTTTTTCCCCTCCTTCCTAAGTCACCAATCCATCTTGGTCAGGATCTGCCACGGGAAATGGATGGCGATGGGAAGGATTAGCACTGCTCCAGGGATGCAGTTGGCTGGGTTAGGAGCGAGGCAAGGACATTGCGCAGGATTTTTGTGTTCACCCAAGCTCTCTGGATTAAACAGAGCTTTCCCAGCCTCTGTTTTGACTCTGGATAACCCCATCCTGGCCATGCATCCCCACTCGAGGGGTGCACGCACATGGAGTGAGGGGCTCCCAGTGCAGAGCTGACTGCAAAAGGCTGTTTAAGGATGCGCTGCTGGTCTGGTGCAGCTGGAACTGCCCCAAACCTTGATGGCCAGGCCAGCATCTCCACCACGGACCAGGAATTTGGGTCTATCCCTGCTCTGTCTCTTTGATCCTCCCGGAGGGAAGGGAGGAGTTACACCCACGGAGATGCCCTGGAGCGGGGAACACACTGGGCATCGCAGCCAGCTGAGCCAAAATTGAAACCAAGGCCCTCAATCCCCAGGCACCCTCGTTGGTCAGCTCCCACCACGGCTCCTCCAGGAGCAGCTCTGCTGGTGGAGCTGGGGGAATGGGATCCACCCGGATTTGTCCCCGCAGCCGCCGGGTGCACAGGGCTCTGCACATTCGGGTTAATGGCCCTGCTGAGCACTGGAAATGTGTCTGCTCAGGAGACAGGGAGCAGCTGGGCCCAAACACCATGTGAGCTTCATTTCTCTCACAAGGCAGATTGCTTGGCCATGAAATATTGTCACGATTTCCCCCCGGATGAGCGATTCCAGCCCTGACCCAGTGCAAGGCAGCGGAAGCAAACACAGCTCCTGCATAAACGATCTAAACAATCCAACGCTGGCAGTGAGGGGAGGAGGGAAAACGCTGCCCCAGTGTTGCTGGGTGAGGTTCATGGGGTTTTTCCTGGTTTTTAGCGGGGTTTTGGATCCGTGTCCATCAGGGCCCAGGTGATGTGCGGCTCCCTTGTGGGTGTGACGTTTCCATCCGGCTCAGAGTGGAGCCTGGGGATGATTCACCTCCATTCCAAGTCCCTTTTGTCACAACCAGCCCAGCCCCCAGCTTCCAGAACTGTTTCTCCAAAGCTTTTCCAAGTGTTCTTCAGCACAGAACTGAGCTCTTTCCCTGTGTGGTGCGCTCATCCCTCAGTGTTGGGAGGGACAGAGGTTATGGCCATCCCATAACTGCGAAAAATCCATGCTTTTCCTTTTGCTGTCAGCATTTAAAACCTGAAATAGTCCAAGTCAATTTTAGAAATAACCCATTTGTCTGTCTGTAATAGATGAGGATCATTATGAACTGTTTTATTTTTTATCTCAGTATCTTTGGTCAAAACACAAAACTCCCAAAACGCCCATGGTAACCCAAAGCAAACCGCAGGGAGGGACATCCTGAGGATGTTCCCCTTCCCTGGGAGGGCAGGGAGCCCTGGCCCAGGGTGCCCAGAGCAGCTGTGGCTGTCCCTGGATCCCTGGCAGTGCCCAAGGCCAGGCTGGATGGGGCTTGGAGCAGCCTGGGACAGCGGGAGGTGTCCCTGCCATGGCAGGGGTGTCTTTGAGGTCCCTTCCAACCCAAACCATTCTGTGATTGCCCCAATTCAGTAAAGGTGACTCAGGAAAATGCTAACTGGGCTGACAATTCTGCCTTACACCATCCTGGTTTGTATTTTCAGGAACAGGGACAGGGAGGAGAGGACTGGAGCTGTGTTAGGATTTCAGCCCATCTGCAGCAAATCCAGATTTCAGCTGGACAGGTCAGTGCCAAGCTTTCAGAGAGGAAAAGCAGTTGGAATCAAGTGTCCTGGATGAAATGGACAGGAAATACACATATTTGACACGGTGGCACGAGCAGGAACGAAAAGCAGAGCACAACCCACCCAAACCATCCCTGATGCAGGAACTGCTTCACATCAGTGGATTAGCAGTGGGGCTTGTCTCAGGGCAGGGCAGGAGATTGCTGGGCAGATGATGAATCCTGCTGGGATTTCTGCCACCTCCCCAGCTGTTCAATAACCCCAGAGCCCAGACCCACCAGCCCCAATGCCTGGGGGGAAAGGGGTTCATGCAGGCAGGCGGGGCTGGGATGGACACCCAGGAATTCTTCAGTGCAGGGCTGTGAAATGGAGAGGCCTTTGCCTCTCGGGACAGATGGAGAGGAAAGGCAGACAGCAGGAAAATCCCACAACTCCAGCCAAGCCATATGTCCAGCTCCCCAGTCCCCCCAGCTCCTTCCCTTCAATATTAAAGCAACACCAGCACATTCTGTGGAGCTGAGAGAGCCCTCCCAGGACTGGGATTTCATCCTGTGCAGTCTGAAGGGTGAGTGGCACACCAGGACACGTCCCTGTGCGCTGGGGAGCCGCTGGCAGACGGCAGAGCCTGTCCCCAGCATCCCAGCCCTGCAGGAACGCTCGCAGCAGGACACAGCAACCTGCCTCTCTCCACCTCCTTCTTGCCTCTTTGTTTTTTCAGTAACTAAAAATATTCCCATTTCCCATTAGCCTTCTGTGAGTGCCTCCGAAGGCAGGCTGAGGCCGGGCTTTACAAATCTCCCCGGAATCTCTGGGGAGCAGAGAGCCTCTGAAGAAGCAATATTTGGATGGGAAACTTATGTCCTCCAAGCTGGCGAGTCAGAGCACTGACACACATTTCCCTGTAGCTGCAGAGCTCTCTGGAGAAAGGGCAGAAAGTCCCTCCTGCCTTCTCCTCCTGCTCCCCGCTCCGTTATTTAACAACTGGCTGTGATTTACATGGTTCATTAATGCAATGGCAACACTGACACAGCCATTCCCAAAGAAGCCAGGAGGTTCATATTTGACCCGGGCCCTCTGCTCGCTGCAGATGCCCCAGAGGATTTGAAAAACAGTGATTTGAAGTGATTGCCTTGGATAAGGACATTACTCAGTGCAAATACAATTGGATGCAAGCATTTAATTTTTAAAAAACACGGCTCTTGCAGTGCCTCTGAGCCAGTGAAAACAACAGTTTAGCTCCCCTCATGCTCTTGCCTCTTTATTCTCCCTGAGGACAGGGAAGGGAAGCAGGCCCAGTGTCAGACTGGAGAGGTTCTGGCGGGTGGCTTGGCCAGGATTGCTCTGAAATGCCCTTCAGGGTTTTCAGGTGCCACCTGGGGGGGCTGGCACCCCGGGCAGGGTGGCAGCAGAGCTCTGGGGTGGCCCTGGTGCTCTCCCTCCCCAGGGAGAGCAGTGAGAGACCAGGCCCGGGGAGAAACTATAAAGGGAATTATTTGTCCCCCTCGGGCTGGGTTTTCATTGCTCCATTTGGGTGACTGGGGAGAGGAAAAGGAGAGGCTTTGAAGCGATGATTGCACCACAAACGGCAGCAGCTCCCTTAATGTGCAGAGTGCCCACACACAGCTCCCAGCCAAACCCCTCTGATGAGGGACACCACCTTCCCCTTCCTGCAAATCCTCAACTCCAGCCCTGCCCTTGCCCAGGCAGGCAATGAAAAATCAGGGAGCTGGAGCAGCAAAGCCACAGAGCCTGGGACAGCAGGTGGGGAGGGAGGGATCCCCAGGGAGCGAGGAGATTCCCTGAGCTCCCTCCCTGCCGTGGGGACCAGCAGGGATGGGGATGGGGTGAAAGAAATCCTGTACAAACACCAGAACAGGAGACAGGATTGCTGAACGTACAAGGGAACAGGGAGAACATTCCCAAATCCTCCTGGGCCAAAGATTCCCCTGTGCATCCCCTCGGGTGCCTCAGAGAAAATGTTTTTCCCTGTAAAGTTGATTAAAGAGGCTCCAGGAGAGGGACAGATCCCTTAGTGACATAAATAGGTTTGGTTCCACCTCTTCAAATGTTTTCTTGGCCTTTTGCACCCTAAACCGGAGCTGGGCCCCAACAATTTGAATTCCCAAAAGGCAGAACCTTCTGTGCATCCTATGGCCACTCCCCACTTAATCCTTCCACACCCCCTGAATCCCTCAGTGATCCACACAGCTCTCCCCATCCGAGCATCCCCCAGTTATTTGCACACGAAAAGGATCATCCCAGTTTGCCTTCCTGGCTGCCCGGGTTGCAGGAGCCAGCGCTGGCTGCTTTGGCAGGCAGGAGTTTCCTGGGGAAGCAAGGACGAGCAGCCGCCTCGCCTCTGTGCCAGCTCCACCCCCAGCAGCCCTGGCACCATCCAAACTGGAGAGGAGGAGAGGGATTTTAAGGTTATTTCCTAAAAAAAAACCCCAACGGGTTGGATTGAAAGGGCCAAATGAAAGGCTCCAGGCTCTGAGCACCTCTGCGTGCTGCCTGGTTGTGCACCAAGGGACCTGCAGCCAGGGCTTGGGATGGCCAAAGGCATCTCTGAGGCAGGAAATGAGGTGGGAAGAGTGGAGCCGGAGGTCCCTGCTCCCCCTTGCAAGGCCTGGAGCTGTCAGCAGCCCTGGGAGGACGTCAACAGGAGGAGAAAGGCAGATCCTGGTGGGTCTCCATGGGGAACGAGCTTGGGAAGCACAGGGATCATCCCCAGCAGCTTCTGGCTGAGTCTGAAAGGCAGCACTGAAACCATTGCAAAGGGCTGGAGACACTGAAACGCTTCTCAAAACACCCCAGCGGACCTATTAATTGCAATATTGGATCTTCCTCCTTTTCCAGCAGGTTCCCAGCAGTGGGCACGCAGCCAGCTTGGCTGTGGCTTTGTTTATTTTCCAGCTAATGGAGCAGCAGGATCAGTTCCAGAGAACTGGGAATGTCAGGAAAGCGCTGTCCAGTGCCCACAGATAATTTGTGACAGGCACCTGGTAGACAGTCGTTAGCGCTGTAATTAATCCAGCCCTGTGGCACCGGAGCAGGGATCATGGAAAACCCAAAGGCCAGGAAAGCCACAAAGGCACATTTGCCCCTTTGATTATCCCTGGGCCACTGGCTGGGCTGGGGGAATTGCGCTTGGAAAGAGGCAGAGCACAGCAAACCCAGCTGCGGAGCGAGGGCTGGGGGTGGCAGCTGAGCAGTGCCTGGCCCTGAGCCACCAGCATTTGTCACCAACCCCATCCAGTGGAACTGCCCTGGAGCTGCCAAAATCCCCAAATTCGCATCGGCAGCCCCAGCCCTGCTGTGTGCTGTGCGAGGAAAAACGATGAAAATATGGAGGAAAGAAAAAGAAAGGGCAGGAGTAGGCCGAGAACGAACAAAAATGGATTTAAAAAATCCCAGATTTTACCTTTTCCTGTGGTTTGGATGGGATTTCAGCAGGTGTCACCTTTCTGGGGTCTGCAGGGCAGCCCTTGCCTGGCACCAACTCCTCCCTTTCATCTCCTCTCATTTTTAAATATGCAAATACATCAGAGGAGCTCCTCAAACTCCTGACTGCAAACAGATCTGAAGGGCCTTGGAGCTTCTGAGAGGCTCCAGCCTCACCCCAACAACACAAAGAGCCCCAAATGCAGGGATGCTGAGCATTCCCTACGCTGCAGCTCCACCATGGATCTGCTGGAGGTCCAGCCCTGGCTCCCAGCGGTTCCTGCCTTTGCCCTCCCATTCCAGCACCACCTGCCCAGTCTGTGAGGAATTTTCTGGGGTGCAGAAAATTCTGTCTCCCCTTTTTATTGTTGTCCAGGACGGGATCAGCTCCGTTTCAGACAGAGGTTCTGAGGAAGAGAGCGTTGGGATGACGAGCAGAGGGAAGGCGAGGCTTTAACTTGAAAACACCGAGCGTGAGTCATAACTCTCCAAAAAATGAAACAAATAACAACTCCACGCCAGCTGGGAAGCACAGGGGTGCTGAAATCTCTGATTGGCTCTGATTGAAGCATTCACCAGCAGTGGATCTGCTGGAAAATCCTGAATGAAGGCGCTGAGGCCCAGATTTGGCTGAGCACACCCGGCTGTGCCTTACAGGCGCCCAGCACCATGGTGGGACAAATCCACAGCAGCAGAACGGGCTGGAGGAAACCCCAAAACCCAGTGATCCCCGTTATTCCTGATATTCCATTTTCCCCTACATTTACCACCTCTACCCTTTTGTTCATTTATCCCACTGCTGGTTTCCACTCGGCTTTAGGTGCTGGAAAATTGAGGCTCATGGGGAATCTGTTCCTTGGGAATCCCAGCCCTGTGCTCAGCCTTGCCCACCCCTCCTGTCCCTGCCTGAACTCCCTATTTCTGGCTCTCTGTTTGCCACCAGAAACCTGAAAAGTGCTAAATGCTTCCAAGGGTTCAGTTCCCATGTGCTCCCCAGGGGCCTGTGGTGTGCAGTTAAACAAGGCTTGTTTGTGTTCGCTGCACCCTAAATCCAAAGGTCAAGGGTTTGGTGGCCATAAATATTCAAACCTCACCGACTGGGTCTTTTTAACCTCCTTTTAAATATTTATGCCGGTGCTTCCATGGCTGCAGGAGAATGTTGTAATAGTATTAAGAGAAAATAAAAAACCTTCTCCATCTAAAAGCTCAGCGTGAGCCATTTTCATATATTTTGCATCACTAAGTGCTGTTTATGGCTGGTTTTGGCACTGGATCCCGGCAGAGTTGGTGAATCCGGGGCTGTGCAGAGCTCGGGGTGCTGGCAGCAGCGGGTGGGCCCAGCTGAAGGCACAGCTGAGCTCCTGCAGGGCCGCTCTTGTCCTGCCACATGCCTGCTGTGCTGCTGGCCCACAAAAACTCTGCCCCAAGCTCTGGGCATCCATGGAGGGAAGATGCCAGCGCGGCTGGTCCCTTCTAGAGGCACCACAAGAGCCACATGAAAGGCTCCAGCCTTCGAGCACCTCTGGGGGCTGCCTGGCTGTGCACCGAGGGACCTGCAGGGAAGCTGCAAACCCTTTCACTGTGGAACTCATTTGCTTTCCGAGGTGCAAAAACAATTTTCAAGTGCCAGGCAGGGAGGGGATGTTTGCAGAGGAGCTGCCTCAGACCGTTCAGGTTTGCCTGGTGTGGGGTTTTATCTCCTTTGCTCGGGTCCTTGAATTATTTGGATAATGAAGAGCCCAGGAAAAGCCCAGGGAAAGCAGTGTTCTGCTCTTCAGAGGCAGCAAAAGAGGGTGCCTGTTCCTCCTGCTGCTGCTGCTCCCGAGATACCCGGCTGGGAAGCACCAGGGAAGTGCAGAGCCCCGTCAGGATCAGCTGCAGGAATTCTGCTCCTGCTGCTCCCAGGGTTTGTTCCAGCTGCAGCTGTGCCCTCCCGGCAGAGCTCTGCTGATTCCCTGGAAATCAGCTGCGAGCAGGAGCAGCTGGGGGCAGAACTGGGGCTAAATCACAAATCCCAGGAGCTGGGATTGCCTGGGAGCAGCACCACCACCGCTGGAATGGGAAACTGGGGTCTGTGGAATGAGCCGGGAAGCAGAGGGTGAGCCAGCAGTGAGGGCAGCAGAGATGAAATCAATTCTAGACTTTAATCAGCCCCTAATTAAAACCGAGATGGGCTTTTGTCCTTGGGTAGGGCAGCACTGCTCAGCCTGACTGATCCATCTTTGGGGCTTCCTACCCTTATCCCTTTCAATTCCAGAAGTGGTTCAGGGGAAAGTGCTGGGTCAGCTCGTTTTCCCTGGACTCATGAACCTCTTTGTAAACTTAATCTCCCACATGAAGTCATTTGGGGAGGGCAGAAAACTGGATTTTTCCCCATTCCATTGAAACAAGCCCTGGAGTTCTGGGGGGGGAAAAAAAAAAAAAGGGAGAATGATGGACAAGCAAATGGACACACATGGGCATGCATCGAGGGGGATGTCACAGGCTCCAGTTCCTGGGGAAATCAGGTTTCAAATTAAGGCTAATCAGAGTTTAAAACCACCGCAGTTCCCCCAGCCCAAAGGATGCTGTAATGCACTCAGTGCCTTCCAGCCTCAGCAGCAAAGCAGCATCTGCTCCATCAAATGAAGTGTATGTGTCACCATATGCAGGCAGCATAATGTGGACTCAAATTAAATAAAAACATTCCGGGCTGTATGGTCCAATGTGCAATCTGGGCCTGGGAAAGGCTGAGATTTACTCCAAAGTTCTCAGCAGGTGGCTAAAAAGATGAACCCAAACCACGGCAAACTTGGGGATTTAGCAACAGATATGCTCTGCCGCTCTCCTCCCTTTGAGCCAATAGTACTTCTGGAAATTCAGGAATTATCAGTCATAGTTTTAATTTTTAATGGTTTTCATTTCCTTTTCTTTTTGTTGTTATTGTTTTGGGGTTTTTTTAATCTGTGGCTTTTTGCACCTTTCCGCTACTTGGAGAATCTCAGAGAAGGCAGAGCCTTGGATGGCAGCAAATCCTGCCTTCCATCCAGCAGCTGCCCTCCAGAAACACCACGGAACTCGGAGAGGCCAGGAAGCCTCGGCCTCTCCTCTGTGCCGCACAAATAACGAGGCAAACCCTGCTCCATCACTTGCCCCTCACCTTTCCCAGCTGCTCCTCCCACTGAAATCTCTCCCAAGCCAGGGTTCCTCAAGGCCTTTGGTGTTATTTCAGAAGAGCTCGGGCACAGCCAATCGTCCCTTGGTGGCTCGGGCTGTCTGAGGCTCTGCTGTCAGCTCTGATCCTCCCTGACCCCGTTTGTTGATACAAAAATCCCTGGATTCCCTCCAGGTGCCAAAAGCCCCGGGAATCCGCTGGTGCTGCTGCTTGGGCAGCAGAGGTTGTTACGGTGGTGATGATCCTTGTGTGTGTTCAGGGCTGCTGGGAAGCTGCAAACCCTTTCAATGTGGAACTCATTTGCTTTCCGAGGTGCAAAAACAACTTTCAAGTGCCAGGCAGGGAGGGGATGTTTGCAGAGGAGCTGCCTCAGACTGTTCAGGTTTGCCTGGTGTGGGGTTTTATCTCCTTTGCTCGGGTCCTTGAATTATTTGGATAATGAAAAGCCCAGGAAAAGCAGTGTTCTGCTCTTCAGAGGCAGCAAAAACAGAACTTCCAACTGTGAGGCTCGGACTGAAGCATTTGATGAGGGGAAAAAGTACAAGTGTAGCAGAAAGCAAAGGAAAACACAGCGGTGCTAATGGAGCTGGCTGTGCGAGCATCTGGAAATCCGGGATTCACCTGAGAAGGGCTGGGAAGGCACTGGGACAAAAGGAAGGACCCCTGCACCCTGCTTGCCAGGGAAAAGAGAAATTCAAGGTCAATGCCAGGGAGAGGAGGTTGACAAACCTGGGGCACCAAGAGCAGGGCGGGGACTGAAGCTTCTGGGGCAAAAGGAAAGGATTTGGCAGCTCCCAGGAATCACAGGCATGGAGCTGGCCAGGGGTCACCAAGGGTGGGTGTCACCAAATCTGGGTGTCACCAAGGCTGGATGTCACCAGGGCTGGATGTCACCATGGCTGGATGTCACCAAGGCCGGGTGTCACCATGGCTGGCTGTCACCAAATCTGGCTGTCACCAAATCTGGGTGTCACCAAGGCTGGACGTCACCATGGCTGGATGTCACCAAGGGTGGGTGTCACCAAGGCCAGGTGTCACCATGGCTGGATGTCACCAAATCTGGCTGTCACCAAATCTGGGGGTCGCCAAGGCTGGAGGTCACCACATCGGGGTGTCACCAAATCCGGGTGTCACCAAGGGTGGGTGTCACCAAATTTGGGTGTCACCAAATCCAGGTGTCACCAAGACTGGATGTCACCAAGGCTGGATATCACCACACCTGGGTGTCACCAAATCTGGGTGTCACCAAGGCTGGGTGTCACCAAGACTGGAGGTCACCAAGGCTGGATATCAACACATCTGGATGTCACCACACCTGGGTGTCACCACATCTGGGTGTCACTAAGGCTGGGTGTCACCAAGGCTCTCTCACAGACCCACCCAACCTCTTCATCATGCTCTGATTCAGTGCAGCAAACAGAGGCAACTGAAAAAAAAACTCCTAAAAAACCCATCCTGGCTGGGGTTTGGTTTTTCTCTTGTTAATTCTGCTTTTTCCAGTTCCCCTCCTGCTCTTTGTCGTCTGCACCTCCCCATTCCCTGCGTTATTCCTTTTACCATTCCTTGTGCACGCTCCTGGCTCCTGACCTGTTCTGCCTCGCTCTCCCTGAAGCTTTGGGGGATGAATTGAAGTCTGGCAGTGTCTGCTCCTCAACCCACTCCAGAGCAGGGAGGTGAAGAGCTGCAAAGAATGAGAAATGTTTGCTTTCAACAAAGCCCATGCAATATTTTCAGATCCAGGTGTGCACCTCGCTTTCCATTCCCATCCCCTCTGCGCTTCGGGGCCCTTTGAATCCCCAGTGCTGGGGCACCGGGTGAAAACACATGGAAGTTGGCCTTGTCTGGCTCCAAACCAAGAGATCAGGTCCAAGAGGTGGTGATAAATCCATGGAATTTGCCTGAACTCAGCTGAAATTGCTCCTGTTTTCAGGATATGGGCAGATCCTGGAGCAGCTTTGTCTCAGCTCCTCCCTCCTCACAACTCTTGTTGGGACCTAGGGGTGTTGTCACCTTTTTGCCGTGGCTGATCCACGACCTTTCCACGCAATCCTCATGCTTGTTGCGTGTCCAGAGGCTCCCCTGTGCTGGTGAAGGTGAGCAGGGACAACCCCAGGAAGATTCTGTGGGTGAACACAGCCCCAGGGGCAGAGAGAGAGCCCAGCCCAGGGAGCTCTGCTGGGAGCCACGGCCTGTGTGCATCCCTGAGCCCATCCCTGTGTCCATCCCTGAGCCCATCCCTGTGTGCATCCCTGAGCCCATCCCTGTGTCCATCCCTGTCTCCATCCCTGAGCCTGCCTGCATGGAATGGGCTCCTGGGGAAGAGCAGAGGGGCCCGATTTCCTCTGGGAGAGATTTCCCAGTCCCCCAGGATCCGATTCTGCCAAACCATCCCCATATGCAGAATGGGAGAGGGCTCCCTGCAGCAAATCCTGTCCCAGCCACGCCAGCGCCGCTCCTGCCTGGCACCCCTGACATTTCTGACAAAGGAATCGATGGTTTGGGGCTGTTTGGAAAATCCATTCAGTGCTGGGCAGCCCCTGGAGGAGCTCCAGCAAAACACCCAGCGAGCCAGCGCTCCCAGGAGGGGACAAAATCCATCTGGAGACACGGATTGTACGGGAGTGACGAGCAGGGGAGGGCTCTGCAGGTGCCTCTGGTTCCTGGCACAGAGGAAGGGGCTGCCTGCCCTTCCCTGCCCTTCCCTGATGATCCCTGCCCTCCCCTGCCCTCCCCTGCTGTCCATCTCTGTCCTGGCAGCTGCTCCCAAGGACAGCAGCATCTGGAGAGCG
Source organism: Dasyornis broadbenti (assembly GCA_013397935.1). Lineage (NCBI taxonomy): Eukaryota > Metazoa > Chordata > Aves > Passeriformes > Dasyornithidae > Dasyornis > Dasyornis broadbenti. The sequence continues at coordinate 530,509 of VZRN01005970.1, read as the reverse complement.
AAGTCCTGGCCTCCATCTCCTCCCATCCATCAAGAACAGAGAGCAGGTGTGGTTTTCTCTCCTCTCCTCCATCACACAGCGAGAGTTTGATGGAAGGGATCTCTCCTTGGGTTTCTGGAGGAGCAGGGATGCAACCCTGGGAAAGGCCCTTGGCTCTGGTTTCACGATGGAGAGGGCGCCGTGCCTTCAGCTGGGTGATTTCACATCCTCCCCGAGGGAGAAGTCCAGGCCCTATTTCTACTCCAAACTGTGGACTCTTGCTTTGCCTTTATTTCAGAAGATAAAAGAGCCTTCATGTACAGAAAGCTTCCCCGGGCAGCCTCTCCCAGCCCTCCCTTTTCCCGGGGAAAAGCCGGAGCCTCTTTAGTCACACTCCATGGGCAGAGGTTCTCCAGACCTTGAACTCCTTCCAAATTTCGAGGAGGTATTTTTCAAAGTCTGGGTTAGACACTGTGGGAATCAAAAGATCTGAGCTGTGCTCCCGCTGGGCGATTTCTCCCCTTTTATTTCTCTTGATTTCTCTGACTTCTGGGAGTGGAGCTCCCCGGGACAGGGCTCTTCCCTGGAGGAAGGCCCATGCAGGCCCCCCCGCCTCAGGAGTTCCGTAATGAGGCTGTTGATATGAATTCAGAAATGCCTCAAAAGAGGAAGAAATTCAACAAACGGCAGAGCTGATGCTTCTGCCCAAGTGCAAACCTTGAAGGTCAATAAAAGTGGATGTGCATAAAACCAAAGGAGGGAGGAAAAAGACATTTCCCTTCGGGGCCGTGCAGTTGGTGTCTCGGAAAACGCCCATTTCAGAGCCTCGCCTGTGGAAAACAAGGAGGGGTTTCTCCTGTTTTGAGGTTTAAAGACCCAAACCGAAATCACCCTCCACGGGCACAGCAATGCAGGTGAAGTTGAGCTCATCTGTTGAACATTTTTGTGTGAAAAGAGCTCTCATTGCTGGGCTCTGCACCTCTCCCATCTCTGCTGAGCCCTGGGAGCTCCAGCTGCACCTGGGCCCTCACATGGAGCCTCCTGAGCTGCACCAACCCCGTGCTGCCTCTGCCTCGTGGCCCGGGGTTCACGAGAGGCTGCTCGGGTGGCTTTGGGAGGCACTCGAGGCAGTGAAATACCCACGGAGCCACGTGGGACTTGCTCCTCCTCCTCTTCCCTCTGAATTTGGGAAGTTTCTCAGCCCTGCTGTGATCCCTGCCGGGGGAAGGTGGTGCCAGGGCAATCAAACACCTCCCGAGGTGCCAGGGGAGGGCGGAGCTGTTCAAACCCGGTCGCTCCGCTGATGCTTTTGGCCTCCTTGTGCTGCACCTGATGAAGTCAAGAGGAGTTTAATGCTTTTTTTAAAGCCCTCAGCTTTTATGGGCTGTAGAGCATCGCCCTGAGAGGCAGCTGCTGGGGGGAGCATCTCAGGATGGATCTCTGGGACAGCCCAGAGCTCCCCCACAGCTGCTCCCTGTGCTGCCTTTCCCCAGCTCCCTCTCAAGGGATGGGATGATTTCCCTGCTCAAACCCTTCAGGAGGGCTGGGACAGCCTTCCCTTGGACATTTGCTGATGGAAGCACAGAGAAAGCTTCTTCCAGTTTGCTCTCAGCTGTCTGTCCCCACTGAGGCTCAGCCACAATGCCGCCACATTTCCTGGCTCCTGCTGAATTCTGGGATCCTGGCACTTGGAAAGGGCCCTGCATCGGCTCATCCCTGCAGAGATCCCATGTCCTGCTCCAGTCCCAAGGGCTCCAGGCGGAGAAACCCTGGAGTAATCAAGGGGGAAGATCCTCTGGTGGGGCCTCTGCTGATTGTGGGCAAGGAGTTTTTATTACATCATTAAACAATCACTGAGGGGTGATCTCTGCACCGGGGGGACGATGCTTTTCACCTGCATCACCACACACTGAAAGATTAAATTGTATTTATGGGGTCCTGGAAAAAAACTGTACTTTGGAAAGCATTCAGGGGTGTGTGGGAGAGAGAAATGAGGGGAAAGAGCCCCCAAGGACCTCGGGTGGGGGGAAAAACCTGGCAGTGAGGGGTGGGCACCGCCTGCAGCCCCTGCAGGACCTGGCGGGGTGCGGGTGAGGATGCTCCATGACTCCAGGACTGTCACACCCTCCTGCTGCTGCCTGCGATTGATTCGGGGCTGAGCCTGGCCGAGGATGGGGCTTGGAGCTGCCCGGGGTTGGGCTGGGTTCACCTCTGCCTGGGGTTGCTGCTTTGGGGGGATCGGATCCCGGGGCAGCCCCTGGCCCCGAGGAGATCGGG
>VZRN01005970.1:480617-515396 GCA_013397935.1 Dasyornis broadbenti | reverse complement strand
GGCTTTTTGAGATCCATTTTTTTTTTTTTTCCCCCCGGTTGCTTTACCCAGGGAATCCAATTGTGCGTCAGTCTCGGGGCATGTCTGTCAACATGGGCATTTGCAAGGTGATTTGTTCTGTAGGGAAAGAGTGGAAAGAACATTTCCCCTCTGGCTAGGGACACGGTGAAACCTTCAAAGTGCTCCGAGGCTGGGTCGGGATTCAATAATGGATTGTGCCGTGAGATCAAAGGACAATGAAGATCGGAGAGGTTTGGAGAGCACGGGAGGCACGAGGGGCTGGGGAATGCGCTGGGATTGGGGCTGGGCTCCCTTCGCTGGCGTGCCCTGGAAGCTCAGGCACTGCTGCTCCACCACGGGCTGCATCCCATCGCTGCTGGAATTCTGCACAGGGCACAGCTCCGGACCTTCCCTGCCTGGAACTGGAGGGAAACGCGTCTGGTGGAGCTCCTCATCCCCGGGGAGTCTGGCAGAGAAAGGGAGACAGAACTCGCCGTGTCCGTGGGCTCAGCAGAGCTGATTCTCCGGCTGCTGGATCCGGGAGAGCTCTGCAGAGGCACAGAGCAGCGCTCAGCCCTCGGCAGGACACGGTGCCCTCCCTGGTGCCTCGGGCACGTCCCTCTCGCGATGGCACGGAGGAGCCGAGGGCTCTGTCACCGCAGCGGGCAAGGGGTCCCCACCCGCTGTGCTCAGAGGTGTCCAGCACCGGGAATTCTCGCTCTTGGCTGGCATTCCCTGTGTCCAGGCTTTCCCACTTGTGCTACCTTCGTGTTTCAGCTCTTGCTCTCCTTTCCAGACCCATCTTTGATTTGTCCCCAATCCATATTTTTGCATTCCAAGTGAATTTTGCCAGCTGGGCCCTCGGAGGAGCCTCCAGCCCAGCTCCGCTCTCTGCGCCTTCCATCCTGCTCCTTCCACTCCTTCCCCTTCCCCTCCCACAGCCCTGCCAGGCCTCTCCTGTTTAATTAACCCATCTCTCCCTGTGTTAATTAGGTGTTGCCTACCAACCCAGAGGAAAGCTGGCAGGTCTACAGCTCTGCCCAGGATAGCGAGGGACGTTGTATATGCACAGTGGTGGCACCTCAGCAGACGATGTGCTCGCGTGATGCCAGGACAAAGCAGCTGAGACAACTCCTAGAAAAGGTAAAGCTTGGCCCCTTCTGGCAAAAGTGGTTTGGTTTGGTGGGGTAAAAACCTGGGCTGAGCCTCGGTTTCCAGGGAAGAGCCCTTGGGATGGCTTTTCCAGGCTGTGGTTATCCCTGCGTGTGTGGTGGGAATAGTCAGCTGCAGGCAGGAGGAGAAACCCCTTAAGTGTTTGTGAGGCACAGAGGAAAGCCTGGCTTAAGGTCGAGGTAAAACTGCTGAGATCAAAGCAACAATATTGAACTGTATCTCTAAAAAAAAAAAAAAAAAATAAATAAATAAAATTCCCTTTTTCCATTCTGTTGGCACAAGCAGTTTCAAAGGATGAGCCTCAACAACAGGAGAGGAGAGAGAATTAAAAGCCCCAAGCCCAAGCTTGCCTAGGCAGGGTGGTATGGAAAAGGTCGAGTAAAGCCCTACAAGCTGTCGCTATCAGGTAGCACTGAGATGACACTTGGTGGTTTTCCTCCTAACGCTGACATCCTCTTGATTAGTTTTTAATAGTCTGCTGTCCAGAAAGATCAAAGAATCTCATTAGGGAAACGTTCCCAATAACAAGAAATTTTCCAGATAATAGATTTCAGTGGAGAAATGCTGTTTCATGTGAAACTGTGCCCCTCTCTTTCAAATATGAGCTGGCTCCTGTGCTGGATACATAATTAAACCCCATGCCCTAATGCTGTATTGGCCTGTGCCGTGCATGACAAAAGAATTTTCATCCTGCTGCTTTGGGGAAAGCTGATGTATTAATTCCCTATAACAATATTAAACCTCCACTTAACTGATTTTCCCATGTGCTAAGGACAATAAAGCGAGGCAGGATACATTCAGCCCTAAAACAATTCTTTGGGTTGTCAGAAGCTGCTAAAAATAATCCCACTCAGGCTTTTATTTCTCACAGCAATAACACGCTGGGTGCGTTTGCCTGAGAGGCAGCAGGCGTTGGATTTATGAGCAGCTGACAGGGGTGTCCAGGAGCCACCGTGCTCCCAGAACTCCTCATCCACGCTAAACGAGCAGGATTTGACCCAATGCCCTCTGCTGATGGGCAGGAGTTGGGAATGGGAGACCTGGGATAACATCAGGAGGGTGGGAGTGCTTGGAGGGTTTTTTTTTTTTTTTTTAATGCAGCTCGCTAGCTGCCAATGGATAAAAAGTGAGGGAGGAGCAGGATTTCTGGGCATGTGTTCTGGGATATGTTACCTGCCTGCTAATCTGTCTGCATCTCACTCCCACGCTAACCTATATGAAAAACCCCAAAATAAGGAATGGGCTCTTGGTGCCAGACATCTGATCTTGATGGAGGCTGAACTGATAATCCCTGTAGGAAAAAACAACTGCAGGGCAGAGCTTCCAGCTTCCCAGGAAGGGTTTCGATCCTGAAAACTCCTTCCCTCAGCTGACATTCTAACCCGAGCGTTGTGCGGGCGAGAATTGCAGCTCCTGGTTTCTCCCTGGCAGCAAGGGAAGCAGCACAAGGTGTCAAGGAGGTAATTGGGTGTGGATTTCCAGAGGAGCAGACCTGGAAGTCCCCTATGGAAGGGATGAGGTGTTGCAGGGAACCGGCTGCATCTCTGTGTGTGTGTGTGTTTGCACAGAGCAATTAGAGCATCCTCAGGGGAGAGCTCCGTGCTGAGGCTTTTGGAATTCTGAGGTTCAGAGCTCCCCTCCATCCCGGCTCAGCTCTGGCGATGAGCACCCGTGTAGGAAGCGCAGTTGCTGTGGCTGGAAACGAGTCCAGGGCCTCTGACAGGGCAGGGAGCAGCGCTCAGGCAGGGAGGGGAGTGGGGCTGCTCGCACTGCGCTGGGTGTTCAGCCCCGGCCGTGACACTGGAGGGCTCTGAGCTCATCCTTGGCCGGGGCACACCGAGTCCTTCCAGCCTGACGTGGGTCAGGTGCTGAGTCCAGACCTTGGACTGTGCCCAAACCAAGACATCACCTCAGTCCTGCTCATCAACAGATTATGTTTGATCTCCAAACAGATTTTTTTTTTTTTTTTAATTTATTTATTTATTTATTCTGGCCCTGTTATCAGGGAGGACCTCCTCCTCTGACGGTTAAACCACTTCTGGTTTCCTGCCAATCCTTCCTCTCTGCCAGCGCTGATTTCTAGATTAAACAGTTCTCTTTGCTCCCCTGATAGTCACTCCCAGGTATGTATGGGGGGACAGCGACTTCCCAGCCCTCACTTTGCCTCCTGCAGACCTCCTAAGATGAACTTCTCATGTATCCTGGACCATCAGCTGAGTCCATTTCTCTGCTGATTTTTTCCCCTAGACCATGAAAATCTCCCTCAAGATGCCTCTTGCTCCACCAGTTTGTCCAGCTGCCCAAGGGTAAAGATTCATCCCAGTTGAAAGCCCAAAGCTGGGCTCAGAACAGCCCTTTTGGAGCTCAGGGAAGCTTGAGCAGGGTTTAAACCATGGATTTGACTTTATAAACCCCTCTGAGGTCATCAGGCCAATCTTGACTCTGCTACTCTGCTTTAATTGTGAAACAGCTCATTGTCAAATGAGATGACAAGAGCAGCGCTGGAAGCTTCATTTGTATTAATTTCCTATTTCAACTGCTAAAAATAACTCTTTTCCCCCAGACAGTCCCAGGTATCTCTCTCACATTAGCTTGTTGAAAATGAGGTTTCAGGCTGAGAGAGGAGGCAAAAAGCATTTTAGCCAGTGTCTGAGGGCTGCAGCTGATGGATGGAGCTGGGGGAATTTAAGAGGCAGTATCCTTGGGCCTGAGTTCATTAGAGCACTGCCGTACATGCTTCAGCCCGAGCTCCAACAGGCTCATTGAAACCTAATCATGTGCCAAAGTACTTTGCTGGATCAAGGGCATAAGATGCTAATGAGGGAAAACAAGCAGCTCCTCCGCTGCTGAAGCACGGGGCTGTCAGGGATCAGGAGTGAGGGAAACTCATTCCCTGCAAATCTGGCCCGGATCTTGCCTGATGGAAAACAACACAGGCAACAAATACCCACCCTGGGCTTGTAAAATCCAGCCCAGAATAGCACAGCAGCCAATTTTAGGCATCTCTGTGTGGAGGCACGTGAGGAGGTTATTTTCCTCTGCCTCAGGGAGAAGCAGAACCACTCCAGAGGTGTTTGAGGGCAGCAGCCTGAGCGAGACACTCTGAGAGCAGAGCCTGCCTCTCTCTTCCCACCACCCAAGAAACAGCATAAGGAACCCCCAGAATTTCACTCAGCAGACTCAGATGTTGGTCTGTCTTTACAGAAATGCTCTTCTCTGATTATTGGCAGCTTGGCCTTGAGCTGGGGTTAGGCACTGGTGGAATAAATGAGCTCAGTTTTGCATGAGCCCTGCAAGTCTTCCCCCTCTCTGCTCCTTGGAACAATTCTGCTGGGTAGATCCAGCTCGACTCAGGGAAGGAGAGCCTGGATAACTGGAATAAAAGGAGCTTGGCAGCCCAGCCATGCTTGTCTAAGGCTTCCCTTCTCCTGCCTCAGGGCACAGAGAGGTCTTCAAGCTCCTCCACATCCAGTGCAGGTGAATTAACACCCACTGAGAGCTCACATTCCCTGGGGGAGGCACAGCTTAATGGGAGCTGACCAGGCTGAGCTCGGCTTTGCTCTTTTCTCCTCCGAACCTGCCCTGCTCTGCTCTTCCCCGCTCCTCACATCTCCCTGAGCACGTCCTTGAGGGCGGTCAGGGTGCTGCTGGTTCATCTCTGAGGCTCACAGACTGCAAATAGCTTCACCTTTGCTGAGGAAGACTCTTGGCAGTTGAACAGAACATTCCAAAGGCTGTTGGCCTTTGCCATGCAGGTTGTCATACATTTTTCATAGCTCCCTGTCATAGTTTTGGTGTCATCCTGCATGAGCAATGGGCACTTGGATGGTTTTCCAAGCCGGAGGTGCCACAGTCGGCATCTGACCCACGCGGGCTGCAGCGAGGAGCCCGGCTGGCGTGGCTGTCCTGCCGTGCCCTCGCTCTGCCACTCGAGGTAAGGATTTGCCAGAGGAAATGTTGCTCTTGCACCTCTCCTTCCCCATCCAGCCCGGCTGCAGCGAGGGCGCAGACGGGAGCGGATCCGCGGGGACGGGGCTGGCTCCCGCTCGGATTTGGCTCAGCCACCCACAGCTGAGCAGCCGGGGAGCAGCATGGCTTTAATGCCAGGGCCTGACGCAGCAGCAGCAGCCTGGGCGCCTGATTCATTGTACCCACGGACGTCATCGCGGCGGTGGCGCTGCTGGGGGTGACGTGGCGGTGGCAGGAGCAGCACCCGTGGGCTGAGCCCCGTCACGTCCCCGCCGTGGGACAGACACATCCGTCCCCGATGCAGAGCCTGAAATATGGCTCAGTGCTCCATGCTAAATAGGGGCTGACGTCAGAGCTTCGTTCCCCCTCTCCCAGCCTGGAAAACAGGAGGGAATATCTTAATAAATCAGATGGCAGCCAACCTTCAAAATCAGGTCAGCCTCGGCGGCGTTTCCCTCCCCTCCTTACACCTTCAGCTCGTTTTCTCACAGTGAGCCCAGCCAAGCTCCTTGCATCATCCCCTTGGCGAGGCCAGATGGGCTCGGAGCAGGAGCCGCGGGAATGCGGCACCGCTCGGCTCCGGAAGCCGAAGCTCCTGCGCGGGAGGGCAGCGCTGGGGTGCCAACCATCCCACGGTGCTCCCCAGCTCCAGGATGCCCTCCCTGCCGCTGGGTTTGCTGTGGCAGGTGCTGGCTGAGCAGGCTGCTTGGGTAATGCAGTTCTGCTGGCAGGAGGGAGCTTTGCAGTCAGGCAGTCGGTGTCACACGAGGCGATGGCAACGTGCACCTGGGCAGAGGCTTCTCCTCTCAGCCAGGTGTGCTGCTGTCACCTCCCCGCTCTCCTGGTGCCTCTCAGAGAGGCCATCCCCAGTAATGCATTTTTAACTTTAACTCCAGCCCTCATTTCCATGTGGGATTGTTGATTCGTTCTCTGCAGCGCAGCAGAAAAAAAACGGCGTTTATGAAAGCGGTTTGCTGTGCGTTGGAGCACGGGGTCGTAATCGGGGAGCTGCTCTGCCGAAGCAGTAAATAATGCACGGGCTGATTGCCCTTTAGCTCTGCTGGCTGAGTGCGAAAGGTCAGCGTTGGGATGCAGGCGGGGCTGCCTCGCTGCTGGAAGCACCTTCGTAATGAGCCCCTTCTCGTTTGACAGGTGCAAAACATGTCCCAGTCGATAGAGGTGTTGGACAGGAGGACTCAGAGAGACCTACAGTACGTGGAGAAGATGGAAAACCAGATGAGGGGACTGGAATCTAAATTTAAGCAAGTGGAAGAGAGCCACAAGCAGCACCTGGCAAGGCAGTTTAAGGTAGGTCTGCTTTCCAAAGTGCTACCGGAGCTGTGGCCAGGGAATTGCCAGGGTGGGCGCGGGACTGTGGCCCTGATTCCCGTCAGGGAACTGTGGGGTCCTCGCTGTCCAAAGCACAGCCAGATCCAGGCTGTGGCACCACAGCCTCAGCCCTTCGTGTTCCTGTAGGGGAAAAGCGTAAATCTCTGTGCTCCCCCACCCACAAACCACCTGGGAGCCCCAAATAGGGCAGGGCAGGATCGGGCGTTCTGCAGGGACACCCCAGGGTGGCTCAGGTCTGGCTGAGGTGGGATCCCCTTCTGTGGCCAGGCAGCTGCTCCATGCCATTTCTTGGGAAAACCCAGGAGCTGGGGCTCCCTTTCCATTCCTGCAGCATGTGGCAAACCACAGGGTGCTGTCCCCAAACCACACTGCCCCTCGGGTGGCTGGAGAGAGGAGTTAATTAATCAAACATCAACTCTAAAAAAAATCCCCAGAAGTACAACTCTTCGGGCTGTCCTCAGGCTGGCAAACTGCTCATCTCCAGGAGCGTGTCCAATTTGGAGCTGCTGGCGTTGGCAGCACCTTCGGATGGGTTCTGTGCCGTGTCCCGGTGCTGCGCAGAGCGGGAGTGGAGCTGCCAGCCTTTGGAATGCAGCTGCCACTGGGAGCAGGGGCCAAACCCTCAGGAAGTTGCTTGAGAAGGAATGAATTTGCCAGAAGGAGGTTCTGGGCGACACTGGAGCCTTAACTTTTAGCAGTGCTTTGGGTTAATAGATATAAAAATCAGATGGAGAAGCTTTCTGGTGGAATGTGGGGACTTTTCTGAGCAGCCACCCAGCTGATTGCCACCCTCATTGGCAGGCAGCTGGCTGGTATTTTAAAGCAGATTTTTTTTTAATGCTAAATACCGAAATACCACGATTATCTCATAAAAAGCTGGGAAGAAGGATCTTAAAACTTTTCACCAACTCCACCTCCTCCGCTCCCCATCCCCAGTTGCTGCAGGACCCTAAATTTAGCTCTGCAGTCTGGATGGAAAGACCATCTTTGTGATTCGAGCATGAGTTTCTTTTCTTTAATTATTTCTTTATTTCAGTTGTTATTATTTTTCCCCCACCATCCTGATGAGTTTAACCCTCCCCATTGCCTGCCAGGGAACTTAAAACGAAATAAAATTAAAGCGTTCCCCCCATGCAAAGCACAGGAGAGAAAAACCTCGCGGCTTAAATAGGAGGGGATGGGTGGGCAGGAAGGGAATGAGGCTGAGGAGCAATTGCTGATCGTGTTCAGCCCCGAAAAGCTTCAGGACACAGGCAGATGTCACGGCCCTGGGTGCTGGGAGCTTGGCCGCTGTAGTTTGAGCAGCACCAGGGATTTTGGGTGTTCTAACACGCTTCATTAACGGGTAGGTGCATGCATATTAATGTCTTCTCGTTAGCTGCTGGAGCAAAGCATCTGCAACAAAATGCTGCATTCTGAGCCTTTAAATGAACAAAAACAAAAAAAACCAAAAAAACAAAAAAACAAAAAAAAAAAGCCAACAGAAAAATTCATTTCTGCAAAATCCATTTGATAATGACTTTTATTTTTCTGTTCCGCGCTTAAAACCAGTGAAGAATTTTTGTCTAATTTGCTGCCAAAGCAGCATTTGAAAGAACAGCCACAGCATTTTGTTCCTGCTAATGCCAGCATTAAACTGTGAGTGCTTTGGAGCTCTTGTGTTGGTTTTTTTCTCTCTTTAGTGCCGTAAGAGTATTTGTCTATGAATGGCTATCTATATAAGGCAGGTTAGTGAGCTAGATCCTCAACAGTATTTCATTTTCTTGCTTACAGGGCTAACTAAAAAGCAAGTTTTTTCAATGCTGCAGTGACTGAAGAAGCAGTTCACTCCCATGTAACCATGAAAAGAGGGCCACAGAGCATTTTGCACCATGCATTGATTTTTTTTGATTATTTTCCAAATTAGCACCATATCTCACTAAGGAACCTTGAACCACACAACCGAGATCTTCCTTTGCATGCAATTGTAGATGCATTTCATGAATAGTTTGAAACCCTTGTCAATGCATATATATCTTATTTCCTTTTATTTTTTGGAAAGAAAAAGAAAAAAAAAAAACAACAACTCTTTGTGTATGTGATCTGAAGCATGTAACCCTAAGATGTTGCATTCTAAAAATGACAAATAAAGGCCTTTCCCAAATATTTTGGTGTTCTGCAGCCTGTTTAATATGTTCTTGCCAAGACATCATTCGGACCAAAACTAATAATTAATTTTAATGCTAATAATTGTGGGATATGTGAACATTTCGCTCCCATAGGAAGCACCCAGGTCAAGGCAGAGTGTTGCAGATTTTTGCACGCATAGCACTGAACCGAGCTTATTTTAACCTTGCAGGCGATAAAAGCGAAAATGGAGGAACTTAGGCCTTTGATACCAGTGTTGGAAGAGTACAAAGCCGATGCCAAATTGGTATTGCAGTTTAAAGAGGAGGTCCAGAATCTGACGTCAGTTCTAAACGAACTCCAGGAGGAGATTGGCGCCTATGACTACGAAGAGCTTCAGAACAGAGTGTCAAATCTTGAAGAAAGGCTTCGTGCATGCATGCAAAAATTAGGTAGGCTCAGAACCACCATGGTGGCCCTGGCTCAAACGCCATCGATGCCAACGGTGCACGCATCCCGGCCGGAGGCAGAGATGCCCCGCTGGACATCTTGTGCCGTGCCCGGCCCGCGAGGGATGGCCCCACACAGCCAGGGGGGATCCTGCCAAGGGCTGTGCCAGCAGGAGCATTCCTCCTGGGAGCGGTCCTGCCCAGGATTAGCGCAGGAGCAATGCTGCTGGAGGTGTGAGCGCTTCAGGATCCTCCCCGGGAGCGGGCGTGTGGGCAGCGCTTGCATAAGTGGAGCTCATGCTTATGCAAAGCCAACACTTGCACCCCCTTTGCTTCTGCATCCCTGCCCCACCTTTTGGCTGCCTGGACCTGGCCCGGCAGCAAAGGGCGCTGCTCGTGGTGGGGGGAGTGGGGCTGTGCAGGCTGGGCCTCGGTTTCCCTCGTTTTCCTTTCTTTTTTTGCATCTTGGCAATGCCCCCGGAGAAGAGCATGACGGAGCTGGTGCGGGTGCCTCGGTGTGGGATGTGAATCCTCCCTCTCCTGTTCCCTGAGGGAGCAGGGAGCCATTTCCATCAGGCTGCTGCCAAACCACCAGAGATTCATCTCTAGCCTCACTCAGAGGGTTTTAATTGACTGAAAGCTGTGGGTCTGTTGTGGGGAGGCTCAGCTGGCGCCAAACCCAGCATCTGTCCCCAAACACGGGGCCGAGGAGGAGGGCATGGCCTTCCACAGCTGCAAGGACTCTGCACCATTTGTTGGGCCAGCTCTGACTTGATTTAATTTCTCCTTCCAGTATTGACTTTCTTGCCACGCCATTTAGATAATCCTAACACATTAACTGCTCTGCAGTCTATTTTGGTAGCACATACGAAATTACACTCTCAGGTAACTTCATGGAAGATCAGATCTCTTCTGAGCACTTTATATCCTTGGCAAGGTAATGCTTGGTTTCTCTCTTGGCTCTGCTGCTGGGGTTGCTGTTGCTTGTTTCTAGATGCCTCCGCACCTCTGTGAGCAGCCACCTCCCCTCTGTTTCCCCCTGCATTTCCATCCACTGATTCCATGTACGTCCCTTGTAGGCTCCACCTCACTCAGAGAGTAAAATTCCCACTGAAATCTGGATGCTCAGAGCGTTTGAACTGCGAGTCAGGCACCGAGGTACCCCAGGGACAGGTGAAACCCCCGGCCAAGTGAGAGATCAGTTTGATTTGTCATTAATTAATGAGCACTTGTGGCCCAGGTTCGGTTTGAGGGCAGGACAGGCTGGGCCTTCCTTCTCCAGTTCTGTTGTCCCTCCCCTCAGCCCGTGCTGGTCACAGGGAGGGCAGCAGGGCTGGGGATGGAGGGAAATGCTGACCGTGGCCTCACCCACTCGGATTTCCCCCTGAAAGCTGAACGGGGACAGGAATGAGCAGGGCTGTCGTGACTTGGTGCCTCATTCCTGGAGCTTCCTCAGGGGGTGCAGACATCTCAGGAACGAGATAAGGAAGGATGAAGAGATAAGAGGGAAGGATAAGAAAGGAGAACAAAGCCAGGAGGGTGGGGCTGACCAAGGGCACGGGTACACCCCCTGGCAGCCCCACAGCCCCAGCAAGGACAGCTCTGCCCTGAGAATGGATCCTCTCATCCCTCCCCTGCTGCAGGCAGAGGTGAAGGTGCCCAAGGAGGGATCCCCTTGCTGCACCCAGAGCCTTCAGCCCATGCCTTGAAGATGAGGAGGAGCTGTGGGGCACAGGGAGAGGGGGCAGCAGCAGGAGCAGGGATTTGAGACTCAGGGACAGTTCTTGGAACAAAACCATCCCTGCCCCTCTCCAGCCAGGGGCAATCCTCCCACAGACCCTGGGCAGCTCCCAAAACACTCACGGCTCCAAAAAAAGCAGAATTTGCTCTTGGACCATTAACGCTTTCTGCTCCAGGCCATGTCCTGGCTCTTGCAGGCAACCTTGTCTAGAAACTCTTGAGTGGTTTTTTTTTTAATCTTTCTGAGTCTTTAGTTGGGTTTTTTGGCTTCTTCCTCCCCTTGCTCTCTCTCTGTGAGTTTGGGGTCAGAGCAGCTGTTTTGCAGCAGCCCTGGGTGCTCGCAGAGATGGATTCAGTGCCTCCCAGAGGTTCATCCCAGAGGATTTGTTGCTCACTCTGGAGGGTGATTTATTTGGTCACTTAAAAGCAACAGCACAGATTGAATTTCCAATGCTGTTTATCTCTCTGCCATGTAAACCAGTGGAAATGGTTGTTAATTGAGTTAAATTCAGATAACAACAGCCTTACAAATGGTTTGCTGCCACGCCATGAGGCCCTGATTGCTCAGGGTTTCTCTTTGCTGCAGGTTTTCTGCTCACAGGGGCTCCCTGGTGTCTCCAGGGGCACATTTGAGGTTGGATCTGCTGCTCCCCGGGAGTGTGTGTGCCCCAGACAGGGTCAGGGAGCTGCTGCAGCAAGCACAGGCCAAGGGGAGGGCAGGGCTGTGCCACGTTCCCACCCAGCTCCCCTCTCCCAGGATGCTCTGAGCCTTTACAGGGCAGCAGCCTTTTCCTTAGCCAAGGTCCTGATTTGCATTTTGGGTTTCCTAAGCATTATTGATGGATCAATAGTGAAAACACTGCCTGACCCTGGCATGTGTGTGAAGGGAAAAAAAAAATCGATAATGGCAGCTTCAATCTGTGTTTCTGTTTACACTCCTAAAGATCCCTATTTATACAGGGATTTTAGCCTTTCCATTAATGTTCCTGGGAGGAAGTCAGCCCTTGGATCACGGGGGAATTATTTAACTCAGGCTCACGTTTGCCTGGCAGCACAAGCTTTCCCTGAATTTTGGGAAAAATCCTGGCACAGGGATGGGGATGGAGCCCCATCCCTGGTGGGTTTGGGATGGGGTGTTCTTGGCCAGGCAGGAGAAGCAAGATCCAGGCACAGCTCAGCTGCCACAGCCCCATCCCTGCTGTGGAAGGCTCACATTGGGATGGGGGGATCAGTCCTTGGCTTCCCGGGAAAGCAGAGCAGGGAAAGATCCCGGCAGAGCCACGGAGAGCAGCAGGAGCTGGTGCTGGTGTCTGTGCAGTGCTGCAGGAGTTGTGGGCAGGAATGAGGAGAGATCTGGAGCGGAGGTGTCGGCATCCTGGGAGGAGGGGAGCGCCGGGATCCATCACGGGAGGGGAGCGGCGCCTGCTCCTGCTGGAAAATTCCTGGTGGAGCTGGGGGAAGGGGCTCCGTGGGGATGCATTCCACGACAGAGCTGCAGGGTGCAGGACAGGGGCAGCTGGCTGCAGGAACACTGGGAAGAGGCTGATTTGTGGCCAGGAGGAGGGACCTGGACAGCTCTGGGCAAAGAGCAGTGAAAGCAGCTCCTCTGGGAGGCCCCAAAAGCTGCTGCTCACAGCCGTCCCTGTCCTGGACTCCTGGATGAGCACCAGGACCTGCTTTTCTGTGCCACTTTTGTCCCTGAGTGACCTGGAATTCCCACAGCATCCATACTCCTCCCATCCCAAACAACCCAACAGGAAGGTGGGTTTGCTACGCAAGGCTCAGCACCCACAGGGGAAAATCACTGCTGATATTCCGAGTGTGGTGTGAGGATCCCAGGGGCTGGAGTTTTCCATCCCTGGGTGGCAAAGCCAGGAAAGCCAAGTAGGGATCCTGAAGAATCTGTTTGAAATTCCCCCCAGCAGCTGCGTGCCTGGGATAGGGTTATACCAGGAGAGAGAACACGCTGCCCTGGGTGAGAACAGCCCTCCTGCCTTGCTGAGGAGCTGGGCTGTGTGTGCCTCCAGCTAAACGTGTAGGAGATGTTGCAAACAACACTGCTTTACCCTTATCAGCTGCTGCTGCTTTTTTTTTTAATTTTTTTTTTTTTTAAATCAATGAGCTTTTATACAACGTTTCTCTCCAGGGAAATGGGAGGAAGCGATAAAGTGACAGCAGTGTAGGGCTGTGATGATGGAAGGCAGCGCTGAGCAGATCTGGGATTACGGGAAGGCTGGACCCCTGCAAGACATTAAAGTTTGTTATTTTAACCCATTGCATCCCTTTTGCCACCCTTTGCTCTCCGCCTGAGCTGAGAGGTTTGGAGTGCAGCAGGCAGGAAGGCGAATTCCTGTAGCTCATGTCTCGGGGAGGCCAGGAGAGCTCTCTGCTCTTTGGTGGCATCTCTCTTTGCCTGCCTGCGTCTGGAGACTGTGATGCACCGATGGTCCCTTGGTCACATCCTGCTGGTGCACATCAGGAATATCTTCATCTCTTTTCTGCCCTGGGCTAAGGGGATCCCTTTGGTGCTCATGGCATCATTTGTTCATGTCATGGAGCCACGGAACACAACTGGGGGAGATTTGTGAGTCCCGTGGGAGCAGCAGGGGGATGCTGAGGGCTGGCATTGCTGTGTCTGGACAGGAGGAGGTTGTTCTGAGCCAGCTGCTGTGATGGGACATGGCTCATCCATGAATCTCAGAGCTGAGGCAGGTGGATGTGTCTGATCAGGAATGAAAGATGCAAGTGAGAGGGATTGCAGAGTTCTGGAAACACTCAGGGTCTAAAATCTGAGTCTGTGAAGGTCAGGTTGGACAGAGCTCTGAGCAACCTGATCTGGTTGAAGACATCCCTGCTCATTGCAGGGGGTTGGACTAAACGCCCTTTAATGGTGCCTTATAACAAACCATCCTATGATTCTCCTTGGTGATTCGGAGCAGGATGACCTTGTCCTGAGCTGGCAGAGCTCTCCCTGTGCTCCAGCAGCACCTGCAGGGGCTCCCTGCTGCTGCCCGGCCCTGGGCACCGCTGAGAGGCACCGCAGTGCAGCTCAGCCAGGTGCTCCAGCCCAGCACCCCGAGCAGCTTCTGCAGCCCAGCACCGCCACCTTCCCCTTCCCCTGCCTGCCAGAGCCTTCCACATCCAAAAGGAGGAGTCAGGAAACACCTGCTGAACTTCAGGTGGTGTCTGTGCCCTGCTGCCTCCGCCCTGAGCTTGTGTTGCTCAGGACCAGCCCTGCTCTGGATGTGTCTGGGTGTTAAATGAGCTCTCCTGGAGCAACAGGACATCCCCAGCAGCCCCAGTCCCTCCTGAGGCACCTTCATCTCCTCACGTGTCATTGCTCACTGCACACCTGTTCAGATGTTGGTGAGGCAGGGAACCAGAGGGGCAGCTTTGCTGAAGCTCGGGGGCGTTGCTGGAAAAAGGAATTGGGGTTTGGCTGCACCTTCCGTGCTGAGGCTGCAGCATTGCATGGCAGGCCCCTGTCCATGGCCAGCCCCAGAGAGGTGCTGGGGACAGAACCAGGGCTGGCAGACGAGCTGGAGGAGCGGTGCTGCTGCTTCCCCTCATATTTAGGGCTTGAAAACCCAGAGAGGCACTGGAGCGGCTCACTGAGTTCAGCGGGTGTGGAGCACCAGAGTGCCTCACACTGGCGTGAGCCTCACACCGGGATGTCCCTCACACCAGGGTGTCCCTCACACCCAGGTGTCCCTCACACCGGGGTGTCCCTCACACCCGGGTGTCCCTCACACCAGGGTGTCCCTCACACCCAGGTGTCCCTCACACCGGGGTGTCCCTCACACTGGGGCCATACCTTGCACCGGGGTGAGCCTTGGCCCAGGCTGTGCCTCACACCGGGCTGGCAGCGTCTGCAGGTGCCTGTCCCTGTGGGGCGAGGCTGAGTCTGGGCAGGGTTCCCGGGACAGCTCCTGAGGGATCCTCGGGATGCTCCACCTGCTGCCTTCATCCTGCTGCTCTGTCCCAGAGCCGGCTGGAGGAGGCTGCTGGATCCATCAGTGTTTCACGAGAGGGAGCGGGCAGAGTGGCTGGTGGATGCTGGTAAATGATCTTTGCTGGGAGGAGATTTATATTGTGGCCATTTTCCACCTTTTTCTTTTTTTCCCCTTCGTATAACCTGTAGCAAATGCACGTTTCCAGCAGGGCTGGAACAGACACGGCTGCCTTTTTATCCTGGCTGCAGCCGCTGGATCCGAGCAGCGATTGAGCAGCTCTTCAGCTCGTTCCTCCCCCTGGCTGCTCTGCCCTGGCTCGCTGCTCTCATTCCCACTTCTGTGACATTCGCAGCTCAGCTGCTTCAGCAAAGCTCCCTTTCCTGGGGACAGCGATAAGGACAATTGTCATTAAGAGGCGCGGAACAAACAACAGCATCCGACACTTGTTCCTGACCCAGTTCCCTGTAATTAAAACAGCCCTCAGCAGGGCAGAGCCGCGGGCAGAGCGGGGTGGGTGGGACTGGTTCCTGTGCCCCTCTCGGGGCTGATGCGATGCTCACCAGCCTTCCCCTCTTTTCCAGCCTGTGGGAAGCTGACGGGAATAAGTGACCCGATCACAATTAAAACCTCGGGGTCCCGGTTTGGATCGTGGATGACAGATCCTCTGGCTCCCGAGGGAGAGAACAAGGTAAGACCGTGACAGCATCATCCCTGTGTCCCACCAGTGTGGCTGAGGATGCTGAACACTCATCACAGCCAAGCCCCAAAGCCCAGCTTGTGCCCTGGGACACCTGGGGAATGTCTGAATTCATCCCACAGGGCTCTGCTGGCAGCGGGAGGGAGGATGAGGAGCAGGTGAGCAGTGCTCCCTTTCCTGGGCAGGTGAAACTCACTGCAGGGATGAGAGTTCATGGGCTCAGAATTGTCACCACGAGGTGTGTGTGGTAAAAAATCACGTTGGGTTTCTTATCTGTGTTTGGCAGCCAGGAGGGAGCTGGGGCTGAGCAGAGGGACCCGTGGTGCTGGTTACTGCTGCTGTTCTGCTGCCAGCACCTCTGATAATGTCATCTGCCTGCATTTGCCCTCCGTCCTCCACCTCCATTGTTGTGAGGAATTAACTGACTGCAGCCAGAGAGAGAGATTTGTTTTGCTTTGTTGTGGTCTTTTTTTTTCCCATTCAGACCATTCAATTTTGATCCCAAGGAGGTAGGAGGCCAATAACTGGCTGAAAATCAATCCCGGCTTCCCATGACTGATGGAATGGAAAATATCTCGAGTGTTTGCCGAGGATTTGCAGGCAGCAAAACAAAACAAAAGGCACAAGGCTTGGCTGCCTGTAATTCCCTCCTGCATGCAGCATCCTTCAAAGGATAAAGGCACCAGCAAGGGCTGGATCAGGGCACCTATTCTGGGAGTTGTGCCCTGGCATCAGCTCTGTAGCTCAGAGAGGACGAGGGACGCTCTGGAGAAGTCACCCCTGGGTGGTTTCTTTGAAGGTGACTTGAGTTGTTGGGCTCTTTCCCTCCAGCAGCCAGCTGGCTGGCACTGCTTCCCTAATTCAACACCTCCATATTTTACAGTTATTAAGCAAAATTTCACCTCCAGCCCAAATCAAATCCTGCGTAGAGGTGAGAGATGGGAAGGTTTTACCCACATCACATCTCGTTTTGCTCAAGAGAGGGGACAGAATTGTCCCCTTCAGGCTGTGTTTGCTGCTTCCCTTGGCACTAAGGTCATTTCCAGCTGAAGCCCGTGGCTCAGATGCTAAAGATCCTCCCGTGTCTTCAGACAGTTTTGTCTCAAAGCCCTATTTTTGCGTATTTTTTTAGCCATGCCTTTTTCTGCAGTGTATTTTTGTTGTACGAGTAGGCTGCAAACTGGAGCTGAAGCTTCCCCAGCCTCTCTGTGTATTTAATATCCAAAACCTGCTGGGAATTTTATTAGGAACACACCATTGAGTGAACTTCCCTGGCTGCTCAGCAGAGTGGCAAAGTGGGGCTGGGCAGAGAGGGGCAGTTTATCATCCCCAGGAGGTGTTTGGTGCTCATGGCATCATTTGTTCATGTCATGGAGCCACGGAACACAACTGGGGGAGATTTGTGAGTCCCGTGGGAGCAGCAGGGGGATGCTGAGGGCTGGCATTGCTGTGTCTGGACAGGAGGAGGTTGTTCTGAGCCAGCTGCTGTGATGGGACATGGCTCCTCCATCCACCTCTGCTTTTCCAGAGCGTGGAAATGGTCCTGCAGCCCCTCTGTGGTGACACGGGGCTCTGCCGGGCTTTAAAAGCAGAGCACGACACGGTTGCATGTTGAATTTTTAATACCGGGTAATGAAATGGGAGCAGCAAAGAGAAAACCAGATTTTGGAGTATTTTTTCCAACCTAATTTCCCCAGCTCTTTCAGTTGGAGGCAGGTGTTTCATTTCCAGTTCTGGGTGTTCTCTGGGGATTTTACAGACGCTGTCCAGCCCACCAAGGCCTGGGGCTGAGGGTCAGAGCCCTTTGCCACCCGTTCCTTCCCCACCTCCGCAGTTTTCCAGGGAGGTAACACCGCGGGGCTGAAATTCCCTACCAAGTTTTTGGAGATCCCAGTTGACTTCCCAAAAGCAGCAGCCAAATGTCGGGCTGCCCTTCGAAAAGACTGATGATCACACTCCAGACACAGAACTGTCAGATTTTGCAAGGGGTTTGCAGAAGAAATCTGCACTACATCACCCAAATCTGCAGCCTTAAAGGCTTCCCTCTTGCTAAATTTACCTTTTCTCCTTCCTAAATTTACCTTTTCTCCTTCCTAAATTTACCTTTTCTCCTTCCTAAATGGCTTTTACAGAAAGCAGCTCTCTCATTTTCAGGCAGCAACTGCATCCAGAATGTCAGTGGCTGGCTGGATATTTCTTGTGGATATTAACTGCACAGCTTGGTCATTTGCCTCGGAATTGGTTTCATATAACAAAAGCCTTTTTTTTTTTTAAGGAGTCTAGACAGTGTCCCCAGTGAACTGGCACTTAAATGATGATCTAAAATCTCTCCCCAATCTACCTCGAGCAAGATTTAGATGTCTTTGGCTCTGATATTTCAGCAGCCTTGCTTTAAGCTTTTGATGCGGCAGTGTATGATTTTTAAACCAATATGGACTTTTTGCCTGAATTTGCCTGACAATGAGTGATTGCATCCCTCGCTCCTGCATTCCAAATTAACGGAGTTGTGCACAGCAGCTGCTGTAATTTACTGAGTGCTACCTCGGGAAGCAGCAGCGGCAGAAAGCACTGGGTTTAGCCAGGGAAAAGCTGCTAATTGCCCTCGGGAAGGAGGGGCGGTGCCAGTCACGCAGCTTTCCCAGGGGAGCACTTAGGCCGAGGAGATACCAGGTTACCCCCCGGGGAAAGCTTGATTTGGTGGCTGGTTCAGGGTTCCAGAAATTGGGGTTATTTCTGGGTGTAGGTGACAGATGCCGGCTGGATTCAAGGCCAGATTGGATGGGATTTGGAGCAAGCTGGTCTGGTGGAAGGCATCCCTGCCAGGGGTGGGACTGGATGAGTTTTAAGCTTCCTTCCAAACCGTTTTATGACAATTCCACGATTCCTGGCGGCGGATCTCTCTCCCAGCCCAGTTTTTGGGGTGTTTCCTAACCGCCCGTGCTTGCATTTGCCCCGCAGGTGTGGTACATGGACAGCTACCACAACAACCGCTTCGTCCGGGAGTACAAATCCATGGCGGATTTCATGAACACCGACAACTTCACCTCGCACCGCCTCCCCCACCCGTGGTCGGGCACGGGCCAAGTGGTCTACAACGGCTCCATCTACTTCAACAAATACCAAAGCCACATCATCATCAGGTTCGACTTGAAAACGGAGACCATCCTCAAGACGCGCAGCCTGGACTACGCCGGCTACAACAACATGTACCACTACGCCTGGGGCGGCCACTCGGACATCGACCTCATGGTGGACGAGAACGGCCTCTGGGCCGTCTACGCCACCAACCAGAACGCCGGCAACATCGTCATCAGCAAGTTGGACCCCAACACCCTGCAGAGCCTGCAGACCTGGAACACCAGCTACCCCAAACGCAGCGCCGGCGAGGCCTTCATCATCTGCGGCACGCTGTACGTCACCAACGGCTACTCCGGCGGCACCAAGGTGCACTACGCCTACCAGACCAACGCCTCCACCTACGAGTACATCGACATCCCCTTCCAGAACAAGTACTCCCACATCTCCATGTTGGACTACAACCCCAAGGATCGGGCTCTCTACGCCTGGAACAACGGGCACCAGATCCTCTACAACGTCACCCTCTTCCACGTCATCCGCTCTGACGAGTTGTAGCCCGGCCTTGGTTAGAAACTGGGTTTAGGGAAAAGGAAAATATATAAAAGTGAAAATTTAAAAAAAAAAATAATAATAAATAAAATAAAAAGGAAAAAAAAGGGAGAAACTAATTTTAAAAAAATGCTAATAAGAAAACATACTTTAAATAAGTTAATATATAAACAGCTGCCAAAATTAAGACCAACGTCATGGAGGATTATTCAGCATAAACCTGACACATCAGCATTACCTCTACATTTCTAGAAGTCTGGCCCTGCGTTATAGACTCACGAGCAACCATGTACTTGCAGCTGGAACTGC
Source organism: Dasyornis broadbenti (assembly GCA_013397935.1). NCBI lineage: Eukaryota > Metazoa > Chordata > Aves > Passeriformes > Dasyornithidae > Dasyornis > Dasyornis broadbenti. The sequence goes on along the minus strand of VZRN01005970.1, from coordinate 496,023 downwards.
ACTCCAAGAACCACTTCAGTTTGGGGTTTTGTTTTGTTTCTGTTCCGATAGCAAACCTAGCGTACATCCTCAAGCAGCAAGGCAATGACTGTTGGAAGTTCCCCCTCGGGAGCCTGGCTCTCCTCCGTGTGTGGGTTGCATGGACATTCCCCTGGTGCCGCGGGCAGCTGTGATGGACGTGGGAGGTGGATTTTGAAGCAGGAAAAGCTGACCCGTGAGGAGCTCTGGCTGTCTCAACAAGGCCTGTCACAGGTTAGTTTTCTTCGCCTTCCATCGCAGCTACTGTCTCTCTCAACTGTGTTCTTGTCACTTAGATTAACTGTGCTGAGACCCGAAGTAGCTCATGGATCTGTGTCTTAGTAACTTATTAAACACGATGGTTTAAGTATGTATTATGAACAAGTTGTTGTACCCATATTGTTTGAACTTATGTATTCAGCAACTATATTGTATAATGTATGTCTGTTATTTACCAGAGGTGGCAAAACTTTGTATGTCCAGTTTATGCAATGAATGTTGTAAATGCAATGATGTAGTTTGGATTTAATAAATGATGGGTTTTTTCGTTTCTAAAAAGACAAAAAAAAAAAAAAAAAGGATCAGTGTTCACCCTTATACACAGGTAACCAATTTCATGTTGATAATTACAAGAATATTCTCTTACTGTTATACTATCTACATAGCATTATGGTGGTTGGAAATCGCTTCCGTGGAGATTCTGTGGCAGCAGATACCCATGGGAAGCTTTGTTTATGGAAGTGTGAAGGTAATTAATTTTTTTTAAGAGGAAAACTTTGTACTATCCACAGTTATCTAAGGAACAATAAAACTATTAGGAGACTTCCCTGCTTTGTTTGTTGTCTTCTCTGTGTGACTGAGCGAGTGCAGGGGAGGGAGAACAGGAATTTTTGTGGGGATTTTTTGGCTGAACGCTGAGCAGCCATCGTGAGTTTCCTTCCAGGGAATATTTCCTGGTGTGTAGCTGGGGCAGGGGGCTGGGAGGATGGAGGGCTGGCTCTCTGCTCTGTAGGGATTCCCTTCCCATTTGCCTCTGGAGCAGGCCCTGCGTCAAGGCGATGAAATCCTGTGGCTGGTCCTGCTTTGGGCAGGGATGTGGCCACATCCCCAGGGACTGACAGTGTCTGCTGTTGGTACCACAACAGGAGGGAACCTCGACATCTGTCACTGCAGCTGGAGACTCTGCTTTGGACTGCTGAGTGCAACTGGATCCCGTTCCTTCTTGGATGCTTGGAGTGTTCCCCATCCTGAGTTTGCTCCAGCCTTGTGCAGGTAAAAATCTCCTTTATTTACCCGGTTATAAAGAGCCACTGTCCCTGCTCGGTCTGGGCACCCAGCACAATCAGCCCTGCTGCTTTGGCCAAAGCAGGACCCTCACAGGGTTGCAGGATGCTCATCTCCCTCTGGTGACAGATTTGGGGTCTCATCTCCCTTTGCTGTGAGATGTGAGGTCCCATCTCCCTCTGGTGTGGCATTTGGGGTCTCATCTCTCTCTGGTGTGAGATGTGGGGTCCCATCTCTTCCCTGCACCCCTAGAAGAACAATATTTAGCAATTCTCACTCCAGCCAGCTCCAAGGGAAGGGACAGCACCATTCTTACCTATCCAGGGAGCCCCCCGAGCCAGATCTCGAGGGCAGCTGGGCACTGGTCCCTGTGCAAGCTGCAGAGAGCTCACTGGGGTGGCATTAGACCCTCATTTCCTCTTGCCCCACAGAAATGACCATGTTTAGCAGCACCAGGAATGCCAATTTTTCAGCCAAGTGGCCTAATGAGGCTCAGCCTTTGGACTCAGCAGATGGATAGTGTAGGGCCCTGGGAAGGAGCACGGATCACCGGGGTCAGGAAATTGAATATCAGCAATTGGTGTTTGCTGCAAACTGCACATATGGATTTCAACCTCTCAGCCTTTGCAGCAGTTCCCTGCTGGGCTCTGCAACAGGAGGAGGGGAAGGGAAAAAAAAAAAAAAACCAGTGTAATGTGGTTTCTCAGAGCTGGATGAAACCACAAGCACCGGCCAATCCTCCCCGTGAAGATGCTGCAGGCACTTCCAGGGGGCTGAGAGGCTGCCCTGTGTCAGCACTGCTGCTCACACTGAGGCCTTGGCTGGATGCAGAATGGGGACAGCTCTCTGAGGACTCATTCCTCTGCTCCACTCTGTAATTCCAGCGCTCTGGAGTGCCAGGCTGGTGGAGAACTTTGCTATTTAGCCGTGGTTTTCCCTCCAAGAAGCTCAAAAAGGGGGGCTGGAGACCCGTAGTGTAATTGGCAGCTGTATTGATCCTCGATGCGCAGGAGGAATCTGTTAAGCTGAAAAGCAGGAAGGGACCTGCAGTAATTTCTATTTAATGAATGTATTTCTTCAGTGCAAACTCATTTAGGGGCAGCACACTGGTTTTGTAAGGGTTAGAGCTGGATCCAGGAATGCTGCAATCAACAGGACAGAGGCTGGTGCTGACACCAGAGCTGGGCTTTGCGCTGGAACTGCCCCTGCCCAGCTCCTCGAGGGCTTCAGGGTGGAAAAGTGCTGGGAATCCTGGCTGTAGCACATGGCTTTTTGGTGTGCTTTATTGTCCCAGCAGCCAGGCTTTGTGTCCTGTGTCCTAGGAGAGGTTCTGAGGGCCCCAAGCACCAGATGGTTCCTCTCTAAAACCTTTGCAGGCGTTCACAGAGTTTCTCCCAGCCCAAGTGTCCAGCTTTGTGGAGAGGTTTCAGGCAGAGCACAGCACATGGCAGGGCACCACTGAAACCTGCCCACACCACTCAGGCACCCTGGCACACCAACAGCACCCTGTGCCAAACTCCCCACAGCCAGCGTGGTCATCAGACAGGAGCTGAGGACAAAAGAACTCGCCTGCTTCAAAACATCGATCTGCGAAAATAAATCAAATTACAGAAAGGCAAAATAACGCTGTTTGCTTTAGGGCACGGCCACATTTGGATTCTAATTTTCCGAGTGCAATTCATTTAAGACAAAGGCTCCGCAGCACAGAATGTCCTTGAACGCAAGAGGGACGGAGCAGCTCGTGTGTAACATGTACCCAGAGTTAATGAGATGGGAGAAGTGCTCTGAGGGGTGTACCTTTGTCCTGTTTGCCTGTAGTGCAATATTCTATAAATGGATGCCATATGGCCGTACACTTAATGGTATGGATTAGATTGGAAGTGGATGAGCCACTCAAAGACAAGAACGTCCCAGAGGATTGCTTTCTATAGCCTATGACTTAATTATTTGATGCATGAGCCTTGCTGGTCCAAATTTAGTGCTGGGAGTCAGTGAGCTGCTTAGAGGAACATCTGACCATAGCTCTGGGTGTGTTTATGTGCTGTTAATATTTGCTAAGGTGTTCACTGGGAAGCCCTGCTCCAGGGATTTGGGAACCCAGGGCCTGCTCCCAGCCCCTCCAGCCAAGTCCCAGCTCCATAGCTGGGGTAGATTGGATGGAGAGGGAATTTTTTTATCAGCATGAAGTGACAGGGCAAGGGGAATGGCTTTAAACTGAAATAGGGAAGATTTATATGAGATATTAGGGAGAAATCCTTCCCTTGGAGGGTGGGGAGGCCCTGGCACAGGGTGCCCAGAGCAGCTGCAGCTGCCCCTGGATCCCTGGCAGTGCCCAAAGCCAGGCTGGACGGGACTTAGGGCACCCTGGGACAGTGGAAGGTGTCCCTGCCCATGGCAGGGGTGGGAGGAGGTGATCTTTGTGGTCCCTTCCAAGCCAAAGCGTTCCATGATTCAATCTCCTATCACCCCATTGCTGTCCTTCATCGCTTGAGTCAGAGGCAGCAGTGCCCTCCAGCTGGGTCACACCTGCCTTGGGGTGAAGGGGGCACCCGATGGGATTTGCTCTCATTGCTGCACCTCACCAAACCATGGTCCTTCCCTGCCCTTGGCTCTGATCCAACCCCCATTCCCTGGAGCCCTCCAGCCCATCCCAGGGGATCCTGCCCAGCCCGGGGCTGTGCAATCCAGGTTGCTCGGGGCTGTGAAATCCAGCTTTGGGCCTTGAAATGCAGCTCTGGGCTGTGAAATACAACTTTGGGCCTTGAAATGCAGCTCTGGGCTGTAAATGCAGCTCAGAGCTGCGGGAACACTTCCACAGCCTGTCCCAGGAATTAAATGAAGCTCACTCAGCACCTGGCCCAGAAGCCAGGCAGAAACCCTGGCTGTTGCTTAGCATCATCACAACTCTGAGAGCTAAAAATTTCCCTTTCTTCCTTTGCTGTTACTTCCCTGACCTTCATTAGTTCTGCAAGCACCGAGTGCTGAGCCCATATGGAGACAGTTATCATAAAAAACTGGATCCTGGCCCCTTAATTAGCTCCTCATTATCGGAGAGCTCCATACTGAAGCGTTAAGAACTTGCGAAGCAATTTGTTGAGTTTCCAATTAAAACTTTTTAGAATTGTTGAGCCTTTTAATACTTTGTGTTTACAAATTGCCTTGGACCCACACCAATACACACATTTCCTTCACTGGGGAAATATAACTGAGGAGCTGATCGTTGTTAATATAAAATCCTTGGTTTTAATAAAGTCATAAACCATGTCAATGAGGCTGCTCTTTTTATACCTGATACAATAGAGATGACTCTGAAAGAGTGCAGAGGAGTTGGAATCATTAAGAGGGCAATTAGAGGCTGATTTCCTAATAACTCCACTTTCACAGCACTGTAAAAACAAATGTACACATCCCTCTTTACATTAATTTACCTTGGATGTGCTCCTGGCAGTTGACAGCTCCGGAGACCCCCTGTTCCAGCACATTGCAGGATCAGGACCATCAGGAATAAATAAAAGCCAGATGGGCATGGATTTCTACTGAGTGGGAGCTGGGGGAGTGCAGCTGCAGACACAAACACCGGAGGACAGTGGGGCTCTCCTGTGAAGCACAGATGGGCTCATGGCCGGAGTTACTGTGGTGGCCAAAAATCTGGAGAGGCGAGTGGCTGCTTGACAAGCCCGGGGGGAGCTCTTCCTAAAATCTGCAGAGAAGGGGAGCAGCAGTGGCTCTGCTGCCCTGGAGAGGGATTAAGGGGTGTGCTGAAAACCTCTCAGCCACGGTTCCCAAACCTTTTGGAAGGGATGGCCACGTACCCCTCACATCCAGCGAGGATAAGGGAGGGATGCAGCAGAACAGGACCGACCCTCAGGCATTCAGCTCACCCCAGACTGCTTCTTCCTCCTGAAAAACAGTCCCAGGAAGAAGTTCGTGGCTGTTGTGTTGTGTAACCACCGCGGAAGGACATGGATCACCCGGGGAGGTGGCTTTGGGGTGTGGCAGAGCTGTGACAAACAGCCCCGGGAGCCACAGCCTGAGCTGGGCTTTTGTTTTCAGCCCGAGCCAGCACCTGTGACAGCACCTCTGCTCTCTGGGATGTTGTAAAGCCAGGAGTTGATCTGGACTGAACATGTCATCTGTATTCCCACGCTGGTTTTTAAGCAAATCAGTCAAATAAAACCAAAAAAAGGAATGAAAAGAGGAATGCAAAGGAGTGATTGGGTAAGGAATGGGCTAGGCAGGCAGCTGTGGCCACTGGTGGCTCTGTGGATTTGGTGTCCTCTGAGAGGAGCTAGAGATGACCCTCAGGAACAGGTCTGGGACAGGCAGCAGCATCCCAGAGCAGCTGGGAACCCACCAGGGGCTCAGGGCCACCTCCACAGGCTTGTCCTGCCCCGCGGCTGGTCCGCAGCATCCCCCCGGCTTTGTGAAGGGAGTGAAGCAGCTCCCTCTCACTAGACCAGGGCAGAGCTTCTTCTCACCCTCCTCCTGCCTCTTTAATCTGCCTTTTAAAGAACCTCCTCACTCTCAGGAGAATTTTTCCATTTATCCCGTTTTGGCACTGTCTGGGCTACCAGAAAAGGTGTCTGCAGGCAGAGCAGCACCGTGGGCCCTTCCTCCAACCCTCACAGCGAGCCCCCAGCACCAGAGGCCTTGGGGAGAGGCAGCCCAGATCTGCCATCTGTGGCAATGGAGCATTTTCCAGTCACACTGCACCAGGGCACTGCCACTCTGAATGAACCTCAGAGCACTTCCCCTCCGCGGCCTGAGCAGCCTCCCTTTCCCAGGTGCGGGTGTTTGGGCTGTGTTTGGGGTGTGTTTTCAGGTGTTTGGAGTTGTTTGCTGTGTTTGGGGTGTGTTTGGAGGTCTTTGCAGGTGTGAGTGAGCCCATCATTCCTGGGGATGGGATCATTCCCGGGGATGGGACCATTCCCAGGGATTTCTTCACCCCTTAAAGGGCTGCCTTTGCTTTTAACCTCTGTGGTTGTGTTATCTAAAGGACACTGGAGAAATGCAGCCCTGGGAGTTTTTGGGTCACGGCAGACACAAATTGGCTCTGGCATTCTGGAATAAAACACATCCTGTGGCTGCAAAGGGTCACTCCGAGGGGCTGCCAGCAGAACCCTCAGCGAGGAGGCGTTCAATTAAAGTTTGATTGCACTTCTGCAGGGCAGAGCCACACGGAGGAGGCTCGGGAGCTGTGCTGGGGTTTGAAAGGAGCAGCTGGGGAGGAATTTGCCAGCGATCCTGGCCGGGAGCAGCACGCAGGCAGCTGTGCTCTGCTGTGGAAGCAAAGTCTGGGGAAAATGTTGCGGAGCAGAAAAGCCGAACAAAATGAGGGCCTTGCTACCCTCGTAAAGTCCTCGCTCACTTCTGCTACTTCAGCTGAGCAGAGAGCATTCTGGGAGTGGCTCAGCTGAACCAGAGGTGCAAAACAAGTGACAGAACTGGAAAACAGTTGTTAGAACCGATGGGTGCTCCCAGCGTGGGGCTGGTGGTTGGCTCCACCTGATGCGTGTTCCTGCCGTGGTTGATGGGGTTGGTTCAACACGTTTGTTGTGCCTCACAAGGATGGAAACTCAGAACCAACTAAGGGTTTGAGAACCCTGGATTTTTGCAATAAAGGGTCTTCGCTTAAATCACCACAGGAAAATACACAGGATGAGCAAGGAATAACTTGGGATCACCTGGCAGCAAACATTGAGGGAGAAGGAAAGGACAGATGGTAGTGAGAGGGACACAGGGTGGCTCTGGGTGCTTTAGAAAAGAGACTTGAGTGAGTCCTGCAATCCAGGAGGAGCTTTCCTGAAGAAAAGGTGTAAGGTTAGGCCCCCTGCCTTTGAAAACAAATATTTGTGCTCTCCAGCAAGATTTCTTTTTGCAAACAGCACCCAAGGTTTGGCAGCAGCGGAGAAACGCTTCCAGACATCCATGTTTCTTCTTTCCCATCATTTCCATCATCTCCCCTGAAACACCTGGAAAAGTGAACACAGATCACGGACGCAGCAGTGGCCAGAGGATTGGGATTTGCAGTGGATGGAGCCAAACAGGGCTGGGATCCTCTGGTACAGCTGTGGTTTTAGCGGAGATCATGATGATGATGATGATGACACCAGGCCAGATGTGCACCCCTGTCTCCTCACTGCACACATGAGGATGCTGCCTCTCCTTCGGGGATTTTAGGATCCCTCATCCCTGGGAAAGAAACCAGAGCCTGGAAACAGAGGACACTGTGCAGGAGGAGAGCCTGAATTCCTGGAGAGCATCCCCCAGTCTGTGACACAGCCCAGGCGCAGGTGTTTGGGGTGTTTGAAGTGTGTTTGGAGGGTGTTTGGGATCTGTTTGGGGTGTGTTTTCGGGTGTTTGGGGTGTGTTCAGAGGTGTTTGCAGGTGTTTGGTGTTTTTGGGGTGCGTTTGCAGGCATTTGGTGGGTTTGGGGCTTCTTTGCAGGTGTTTGCAGGTCTTTGGGGTGTCTTTGGGGTGTTGGGGGTGTCTTTGGGGTGTCTTTGGGGTGTATTTGGAGGTGTTCCTAGGTGTTTCCAACCCTCTCTGCAGCAGCAGCAGCGGAGGGCAGAGTGCTGTAACCGATCAGGGCTCCGTGCCCAAATTCCAGCCATAACACTTGCTTTGGAAAACTGGATAAATCGGGGTTTTTTACACAGGAAAAACCTGCCAGCCGTTTAATTACCAGCCATCGTTAGCGCGTTACCCTAGTGGGAGCGAACCGCCGCTGCTCTGCCGCTCCACGTGTTCCATCCCCGCTCCTTCCCTTCGCCCCGGGCTCGGCGCTGCCGGTCCTGGTCCCGGGCCCGGGCCCGGGCACGCACAAAGCTGGGATAAAGAGCTGTGAAATGTTCCAGCCCTCGGCGTAAAAACCAGCGCAGGGCAGCTCGAGCAGATGGGAGAGAACCTGCGCGAGGGCGATGAGCCCTGGTGCAGCAGGGCTGGCAGCGCAGGGTCAGCGGGAGATTTGTCCTGGGGGTGCTGGTGTCTGATGGACTGCGAGGAGCTGGAATCTCTGCTGGAAGCACGGGCTGCTGCTGGAAAGGGGCCGCCAGGCCTGGCAGCCATGCCGGGGTGCAGTTTGTGGTTTCAGTAATAAACGCGGTGGTAATAGCGGGGTTGCCATCTGCTGAGGCAGGGTTGGAGCGGGCGCTGCGCTGGGTGCAGCAGGGAGGTGTGGTGGGTGCTCCGTGGGGGAAACACCCACCCTGAGCCTCAGAGAGTCCTTGAGCTCTGCAGAAAGTGCTGGGGCTCTCATGGTTTGGTTTCATGGAATCCCAGGCTGGTTTGGGTTGGAAGAAATCTTAGAGCTTGTCTCCTTCCACCCTGGAGACTTTTCCCCAGCCCAGGTTGCTCCAAGCCCTGTCCAGCTGTCACTGAAAATCGGGAAGAAAATAAAAACCCCCTAGCACTATATTTGAAGCTAAAGAGAACCAGGCATTACCTCATTTTCTGGCCAGGATTTGCCAAGGAAAATATTCCAAACACACATGTTTTTACAGGACTTTTCCCCAAACTTTATCCAGTCAAAACCCGTAGAGATGCACTGCCTCAAAGTTCATTGGTCCAGAGCTGAGCAACCCCCAGGATTCAGTTTCCCATTGGATCTGAATCTCCTCTCCTCCGATGTTAATCAGATTTTCATTCTTCAATTTTCTCATCAGTCCTTTCCAGACCAGATGTCTTTCACTCTGCCAGGGGTGGTGTCTGGGGTGGATGTTTGTAGATGGCAGATGTTTGTAGATGTTCTGTTGATGGTTTTTATCTTTCTGGGTATCCCTGTGCTGCTCCCAGGCTGTTGGGATGCTGAGCTCACCAGGCCTCACCTGGAGAAACAATGCCCTGGAAAGGAGCTTCAGTTCCCTTCCCCCAGGGCAAAGGTGGACAAACCTGGCTCAAGTCCTATAAAACCTTTTTTAAACTGCTGTGTTTTCCATCACAACCTCAGCCCAGATGCAGCAGAAACTCCATGAGGGCATCAGACTGTGCTGGGCCATGAATTCCCTGGAAGCACGAATGAAGGGAAGCAGGGACACTCCATGGGAACACACCCAAAGATGTCCTTCAGCGAGGAAACGAGTGTAAGGGGAGGGGAGAAAAAGCCCAGAAGCAGGGAACTTGGAGCGCTTTATCCCATAGCAACAAGCCCGTTCAACAGGAGGAGCGTGTTCACAGCAGAGCCCTAAAAAAGGAGCTGTTAAAATAAACATTGGCATATCTCACACCTCCCTCTTCCCTGAAGGATGCTCCCTGGAAACACATGTGGACAAACTAGGGAAGGAAGGGAAGGGAAATGGTGATGAAGGGGAAGAGGAGAGATTAATCTAATTAAGTGCTGAAATGAATCTTTGTAGTCTTTCAGTATCTAATAAGTTTAATCATTCGGTGCCTCTGTTGTTCACTGAGGAACCCAGAGTCTCTCACAGAGCTTCTGGTCATGCTGTCCCTTTGCTTTCTGTATCATAAAATGCTCCATGAGTTTCTGTGGAGCTTTTGCCCTACATATCCCACTTCAGGCAGGTGGCAGAGGCCCTGTAACCGCTCTGTGAGCATCCTCCCAGCTGCAAGTTCCAGGGGGTTTCCCCTGCTTTATGTGTGTTGCTGTACTATGCGGAGGAATAAAAAATCCCATTTTTCTTTTATGACCTGGAATAAAACTCCTGGAGGTTTTATAAGACTGTGCTGGCTCTGCTCAGGATGTCTTGGGGTGGATGCTTTGAGCAGCAAACGTCTCTGCTCTGGGAAATCCATCTCCCCTCATTCTGGGCGTGCAGCCCCTCACAGGCACAGCTGGGAGGTCGCAGATGCCTTTTCGAAATTTCCAAATTTCCTGCCTGCAAGCAGATATCACACATTGTCCCCAGTGACACCCCTGAGATGAATAGAGTCTCTTTTGCATGCGCTGATCTTCAAGGAAAAGCCAGGACAAAGGATTTTGGAGTTCATATCACACTTCCATCCCTTCCTCTTTCCCCTGTTTTTGTTTTTATCTTTGGATCAGAGCAGACCCAAGGTGTCACTGTCACCACAGAGCCGCTGGAAATGTGACGTGATCGGAGAGCAGGGCAGTAATGAGAGTTCATCCTCCCTCCACACACAGCACTGGGTAAACCACTGGGAAATAAAAACAGCTCCAGCAAATCAAATTGTCCCTGCTGCGGAAGCAATAACAGCAGCGAGTCCAGGCGGAGGGGGAAGTTTGCTCTGATGCCTGTTCCCGTGGCTGGGAGCCAGCAGATTCCATGGACAATCCCAACAGCGGGGCTTGGGAATGGGGGAGACACCCAGAGCCTGCAAGGCCTGGAAAGCCCCGTAGCTGCTGGATTCCCTCCTGTGCCGGAGGGTGCACTGCTGCTGTTGTAGGGCCTCTCACCCTGGGAAGGTGTTTCATTCTGGGATGGGGTTATCGAGGAAGGCTGTTTGTAAGGAGAATTCCATGGGCAGCGAGAACAGCCGAGCTTTCCCTGCTAATCCACCATTTCGCATGGAAAACGCAGGTGCAAAGAGGCTTTGCCCAAGGCCTCAGCCCAACTGCTTTTGGAGGAGCCCCAAGCTGGGCTTGAAGGAGGAGCCAGGAGCGGGTGGTTGGTCACCTCCACCTTCAGCAAGGTCAGCAGGTGCCAGCAGCCACTGCTGGGGCTGGCACAGCTCTCCTGGCCCCCAGCAGCTCCAGGCCTGCAGGACAGGCCCAGCCCCTCTCTGCAGCCTGGACTCTCCACCTTCTCTTGCATAATCCCGGGCTGAAGGAACAGCGCCTGATAACGGCTTCCCACTCACACATCCAACCCCCCACAAATGGCTCCGTGCCCTGGTGGAGCAGGAGATTGTGAGACTGCCAGGAAGAGGTGGCAATCAGATAATGCTGCAGCCCACTCCCATCTGCCAGAGAAAAATCCTGCCCGAGTGAGAGCGGGAGAGAGCCGGGAGGAATCGCCTCGGCCCAAATCCCTCCCTGGGCATCGGCACCTGCTGCGTTCTCCACATCCCACCGTTCCAGCAGGGTGGGCAGCACTTTTCCCGAGCCAGGAGGAATTGCTGGCTGGAAATGAAAGTGCTGGAATGCAGACATCTGGCTGACACAGCCACGCGTTCCCTTCATAATACGATGTTGGCAATGTTATATGAAAACATTGATGAAAAATGAAGCCAGACACCGGGAGGAAAAAAAATGTGTAAAACTTTGGAATTCAGTCTTGCATTGCCTCGAACATGACCGAGTGGGTTTGGAGTATAAAACAGCAAGGGACCAGTTCTGCTGCTGGAAAAAATCAGCAAAAATCATTGTATAAATCAGGGCCCCTCTGCAGCAGCTGTGCTGACACAGCTGTGGCTGCTCCAGTGGATGTGGGACCAGCCCTGGAGTCTGTTCTGGGGCAGATCAACAGCTCTCAGCACTCAAATGTCCCCAGGCTGCTCCTGCCCAGCCCCTTCGGGTGCCTTCGCTGTGACTGCCCAGCTGGCCCGGCTGGGGCTGGGCTCAGCAGGGTGGCGATGCCCCCAGGAACCCCCAGGTGCCTGTCGGGGTTGGTTCTGAAAGGAATGAGAGGAGAGCGTCTTTACAAACCGAGAGTCTGCTGGTAAGATAAGACCAATACTGAGAGACAGAAAAAACAACGGGAAGGATTTCCTTAAGAATTCCATGGATTGACTTGCCCAAGCCTGTGTCGGTAAATCACGAGAACAGAGACACAAGAAAATGAAGAAAGGGGGGGATGTACATGAGCAGGGGCTCTGCATTAGGGATCTGGGGAGTCTGTGCCTCTCGAGTACCTCAGCCAATGGGGAAAGAGAGAGGGAACTGCGGCCGGGAAATTGGGATAAAAAGAGGCTGCGTCCTCTATCAATGTGAGAGACCCCATGGGAAATGCCCGTGACCTTTCTCTTTATTCATGAATAAAATTCCAGGACTCCTCTGTCCTCTTTTTGGACAGAAACTTCTGATGTTTGTGGATTCATTTTCCTGACAGTTCATGGGGAGCTGGAAAAATGACCTCAGCTCTGCAAGGAGCAGCTTTTCCACAGCCATCGCAGAGGACACCTGGCTTGGACAGAACGGTGAGAGCAATCCCGTGGGATTGGGATGGTGTGGAGGACTGGGGGCACTGCTCTCCTCTGGGATAACCACCAAAGGCAGGAAAAAACCAGGTCATCACAGACATCCTTTTCATCAGCTTTCTCTGGCTCCTGTTCCTGATGAGTTGGAGCAACACAAGCTCCAGTGATTTATGGTGGGACCCCCAGGAGAGAGGGAGAGGCAGGACCGGCTCCACTCCTGCTCCCACTCTGTGCCCTGAGTGAGCCCCTCGTTCCTGGGGATGGGATCATTCCCGGGGATGGGACCATTCCCAGGGATTTCTTCACCCCTTAAAGGGCTGCCTTTGCTTTTAACCTCTGTGGTTGTGTTATCTAAAGGACACTGGAGAAATGCAGCCCTGGGAGCTTTGGGTCAGGGCAGACACAGCCCTTTCCCCTGCCAGGGATTTTTGGGAGGCTGGGAATGTGAGTTTCTGAGGAGCTGGTCCTGAGCAGAGACCTTGCATGTGTACAGAGAGTGCTGATTCATCTGGCTGCCACTGGAGACAAAAGAACATCTCATTAAGTCACCCGTGTATAAATAAACGTACAAGGTACAACCTCGGGAGCACGGAACAGCGCTGGAAAATCTCAGAAATGCACAATATGTTTTTCCTCTCTCTGGCAGGACTGGAGCTCACCTCTGGGACCACCCTTTTGTTTGGAAATATCAAAGAATAAGCTTTATTTGTTTTTCTGTTGCAGTATTAGTTTTTTACATCAAAATTAGGTGATTTCCTCTCTCCCTGCGGTCCAGCTGTGCCTTGGGCACACCAAGGCTTTGACAACCCCCAAATCTAACTCAGAGCAGGTTCACTTTCCAGCTCCATCCAAGGGCGTGTGGGGTCTGCATCCCTTGTTTTGGAAGAGTGGAAAAACAACAGCAAGACCGAGACCAAGAGTGAGCGATTAATTGCTGGTGCTGCTCTAATTGCCAGCCCCACTGCACTGCTGTGGCTGCAGGACACACCAGCCCTGTGTGTTAATTACCCTCATTAAAGGACTTTGCATTTGGCTCAGAAAGGGGTGAGACCCTGCCTTAGTCCGGAGTGGGCACACAGGAGCCCGGCCTGGCAGGTGGGAATTATTTGGGGTTTTTCTTTGAAATTCTCTGAAATCCACAGCTTTGTGTTGTGGCTGAGGGAGTTCCCCCTGCCGTGCTCCCCACCAGCTTCCCAGGATTTTCGAGCTGCTGGAGGTGACCTGATACTTCCCATCCCGAGCTGAGCGTTCCTGGCCTCTGGACGTGCACAGCCATCAACCCTTCCCCGTGGAAGTCTTTACCATAAAACCGCTCATCATTATTTTTATGGCCCTTTTCCCTCTTCGAGCCCTTGCTGTTAACACACCAAGAGAGGCCTTTGTTGTGTTTTGAGGCAATTAGTTTTGATGGCATAACGAGGCTGATAAATTACCACCCTGGCCAGGAGCTCTGGGTGTTTGTGAGGAAAGAAATCCCTCGGTGTCTTCCTCCTGCACACTCATCAGGGATTTTTGGTGCCTCCAGGGTGACAGCAAGAAAAACCCTGGAGGTGTCCCTGCCCAGGGCAGGAGGTGGAATGAGAGGGTCCTTACGGTCCTTTCCAACGCAAACCAGTCTGGGATTGCTGGAAAACACAGCAGTTTAAAAATGTTTTATAGAACCTGAGCCAGGTCTGTCCACCTTTGCCCCGGGGAAGGGAACTGAAGCTCCTTCCCAGGGCATTGTTCCTCCAGGTGAGGCCTGGTGAGCTCAGCATCCCAAGAGCCTGGCAGCAGCACAGGAGATCCACAAGAGATCCCAGCCCTCAGCGGGCACTGACAGCCATGGACTGCAAACACCAGCCCTGGCTGGGCACAGACACCTGGGCTGGAAGGGGAGGAATGAGAAAGAAAATCCAATGAACATCGGGGCTGAGGAGATTGGGATCCAATGGGAAACTGAATCCCGGGGCTTGCTCAGCTTGGAACCAGTGAACATTGAAACAGCGCATCTCTATGGGTTTGGACTGGATAAAGTTCGGGGGGAAATCTTGTAAAAACAAAAAAATTCCATGTTTTTCATGGAATGATTCTCTCTGCACAGCTGGGCTGTGTGTGGATGAGACGATTCCTGTGGCACATCCTGGTCAGAACAACATCCTGGCCAGAAAATAAAGTAATGCCTTGACTCTGGAACATTAAAAATGTTGTTGGAGGGATTTTGTTTTTCCCGCAGTTTCAGTGACAGGATAATGGGAAGAATCCTTGCCCACCCCACCCTGATCCCATCCTGCTGCCCTTGGTGGCCGTGCCCAGGAGGAGGGGGCTGTCCCTTGCCGGAGCGGGGTGACTTTGCTTGCCCTTATTTTTGAGGCAGCAAAGCCTCAGAGATCACCTCCAGGAGTGTGACTGATGACAAGTGAGAAGATCTGAAAGTTCCTGCAAGTGAGTAATGCTAATCATAATCACCTCTCCCTCAGGCTGCTCCGAATGGTGGGCTGGGAGATGATAATTAAACCCATAATCTATGCACACCCCCAGTGCTCCCAGTGCCTGCTGCTTTCCGGGGGTGCTGCTGCTCCAGCCCACGGCCCACGCTGCCTGTGCAGGAGCTGCCACCGTCCCAGGCTCAGCGGCAGCTGCTTAATTGCACCAGCAACGCTGTTTTAAATGCGTTTTCCTCCATTGCCTCCATCTGA
Organism: Dasyornis broadbenti; assembly: GCA_013397935.1. Taxonomy (NCBI): domain Eukaryota; kingdom Metazoa; phylum Chordata; class Aves; order Passeriformes; family Dasyornithidae; genus Dasyornis; species Dasyornis broadbenti. The sequence goes on along the minus strand of VZRN01005970.1, from coordinate 480,988 downwards.
TAAGGTCAAGCCCACCTTGAGGACAGCTGCTCTGCTGCCTTTTCCTCTTTGGCGGCCAGGGAGGACGCAGCTGCTCTGACCTTTTACATAAAACTCGGTAAAGGTGACCAAGAAATGCACGAAATTTATTTCCCAAAGCAGTTGGAAGGAAGTGGTTTGGGTGTATTTTATTCGTCGTGCCAGGTGTCCCAAGGAATCACTCGGGGCTCCTGACTGCTTTTCATGGAAAATTAGGATACGTAGGGATAGGCAACCCGCAGGGAGAACATCCCTGGCTAAAATTGGAATTTTATGGCTAGAAAAGGAAAGACACAAACAGCAACCAACCTGCTCTGGGCTCTTGAGCAAGACTGGGTTTTCTCTTCTGTTTA
>VZRN01005970.1:465967-480581 GCA_013397935.1 Dasyornis broadbenti | reverse complement strand
TTTTTTTTTTTTTAAAGTTGGGACTGACTCTGCTGAAGGAATGAAAAACTAAGCCGGATTTTCCAATGGGTCCTTGTAAGGCCATTGCTGTGAGCTGGTGGAGAATTCCAAGGGCTTGGCCATGGTTCAGCTGTGAGGGTGGGAGCTACAAAATGCCCCCGTGTGCTCCTGGCTCAGCATCTCCTGGCTGCTGGTGCACACCAAGGTCATCGCCACCAAAACCACGAGCTCAGAGCCTGTTCCGCAAGGGAGGAACCAGATTTGGGACCTGGTGACTGCAGAGAGCTACACTGACCCATTTTCCTCTGGCTGATGGATACAGGCACTGGGAAAAGCTCCATAGCAACTGGATGTGCACAGTTTAATTATGAAATCCCCACGGTGCTCCCTTGCAAAGATAAATGGATCCAGGATATTTTCCCCCCTCGCAGCCATTAGGAAGGCTCTATATTTAGAAGGTCCTGTCCCACTTTGCCGTGTGCCAAACAGCGGCACAGCCCGAGGAAGGGCAGTGGGTAGGATGAGCAGGTCCAGGTCACTACATGATGTGTCCTTCCAGGAAGCCTCGGGAGCCCGAGGAATCTGGTTGTTATCCCATGGTCATTTTTTCCCAGGCAAAACCAGTGCCAGGCACTCCTGATGGTGGAGGCATTCCATGCCCCAAAAATACCAGGCGTGCCAAGGAAGCCAACAACCCCAAATTCCCAAAAGGAGGCACAGCTCCAGCAGTGCCGTTGGATCAGTGAAGATTTCAGGCAAACAAGGCGGCGGCAGCAGCAGAACTGTATTGGTGAGACTATTTTGGGTTCTTTCCTAAGTTGTCTTTTGTTGAAGCTCTCCACAGCAGCTCAGGTCAGCTCTGATTACCTTCAGCTGTCCCTCGTGTCCCCTGGCGCAGAGCTCTGAGACACAGACAGTGAGAACTTGGAGATGGCACGATAAATAAAATAGATGCTATTATTGCAGCCCTCTCCTGTTTTCTGCTGCCATGGTATCTCTTCTCTTGTCTGACTTATTGCTGATGTCTTCTGTCAGCCCAGCTTGCCTTCCTTGCTGATGTGATTTATGGGCCAGGGAGGCAGAGCAGAAACACGGGAAAATTGCAGATGAGGGTGCTGGGAGGAGCAGGGGGCAAGACAAGGAGTGATGGAGATGAGGGTGTGCAAATGGGGCCTGGCCCCACGCTCTGTAGCAGGGATGGGGCTGGGGTCAGCGTGCTCAGGCACCCGAGCAGCCTCGCTCCAGGGCCCCAGCTCAGCACCTCCGGGCTGGGAGAGGTTAAACCTGGAGCAGGACACAATCCCTGTCACTTCCCAAGGTGAGCTCCCCGTTCCGTAAGTGAATGCCTCCAGCACCTGGAGCTGAAGGTGCAGGCAGCAGCCAGCACTGCCCAGATCCAGCGGGGCCCCAACTGCTGCAGATTCATCCTGTTCCTCCCGCTCCCAGGAGTTTGTCCTCTCTCATCCCTGCTTCTCTGCAGCCAAGGTGGTTTGGATGTGGGCAGGACACGCAGGAGAGACAAACCACAGGCTGCTCCTGCTTTGGGAAGCTGTCCTGGCTGGCAGCCCCTGCAGCACGGCAGGGTGATGCTATTTTCATTCCCAGGGCTGAGGCTCGTGATAATTGAAAGCTGTTCCGCTCACTCCTGCAGCCTCCTCAGACTCCAGGCGCCTCTCACGCTTCCCTCCCGCTGCCAGCCCAAAACCTGGGAGCGACGTGGAAGTGCCAAGCAAACAGTCCCTGATTTTTGGTGGATTTCAGTGCACCCTCCATGAGAGCAGGGCTGGGGAGGGGACCCTCTGTGTCAGCCTGCAGAGCGAGCCCAGCAGTGTGAGTGAGTAACCGTGTGCTGGGGAGGGGAGAGCGAGCCCAAAACCGTCCCTGTAATCATCCCCAAAACTCAGGCAGAAGATGAGAAACGAGGATTTGTGTTGGAAATGAAAATTAAAGCAGTGCATGGTTTCATTTCCTCGCCCTGAGCAGCACAGGAATTCCAAAGGCTGCTCCGGGCAGATGCTGCTGCTTTAATCTGCTCTTTTGGCCAGTTACGCACACATGTACCACTCCTGCTTGGATTACACTTTCCAAGGATTACAGTTCAAATCCAGCAGTGCTTTTAATGCCTGGGATGGGGCAGAGCAGCTGACATTAATGTATTCCAGGAGTGCAAACCCAGCCGGCGGGATCGTCATTAAATGTCTGATGGCGGATCTTAATGCAACCTGGAGAAATCAGCCCCAGCACCACATCTCCAGCTGGGTGTGTTTTGTCTTGGGCCGTGTCACCCACTCGTTGAGCAGTTCTAGATTCTGGATAATTATTCCAGGGAAAATTTGATGAGTGGAGCTGCTCAGGAATGCTAATGGAGCTGCAGAGCCTGCCCGGGGGCTCAGCACACACAGGGAATCCCAATCAGTGCCCTTGGGAGCCACCTGAGTGGAAACTTCAGCACGGGAGACTTTGCAAATATTCCAATAAACACCAGAAGCTGGCAAGGGGAACCAGGGAATTCTGCTGCTTCTTGCTGTGTTTGTGGCTCTGCTCGGGCCAGTTTCACATCCTGAAGAGACAAAGGTGCTGCCTCGAGAGACAGGTGTATAAATTACAGCTAAGATTTGGGGTGCCCTAAAGCATCCCTAGGAATCATCAGAGCTTCCCAGACAATCTTTTTCCTGTTTCCTGAGATCTGGGATGATGGTTGCAGGAGATTGAGTCATGGGGGCTGAATGAATTCCCATTTATCAGCAGCCACCACATAGAATCTTAAACTGTTAGGATCAAAATAAATGAAAAAAAAACCAAAACCAAAAAACCACAATTTCTTTTCTCTTCCAGTCATCTCAGGAAGATCTGGGTGGTGGAGCAATTCGCCAGCTCCTGGATCAAAATGTCTGCTTGCCATAGCAAAGCAAAGCAGGTCATTGCTCCTGTCAGCTGACCAGAGGAGGAAATCTGTAGGAAAACCAGCGTTTCCTTGGGCAGGGAATGCCCTTTGGAAGTGTCCAGCCAAGGCAGCAGCGCCACGAGCAGGGAGATACCCCCAGAGCCAGAACCAGCACACAGCAGGACCTTCGGAGAGAAGGGCATTTCCTTGGCTGGGGTTTCATTCCAGCTTTTCTGGCCTGGGAAGGGTTAAATCCCTGCTGCCAAGGCTTGTTCCTCATCCCATGTGCAGAGGAATGGAACTGGAACAGGTGAGAGTGAATTCAGAAATGAGGAAAGGGCGAATTGGCTTCCAGTGGCCAATCCATGAATTCCCCCCATGGAATTCCCTCCTCGTGCTGGGGTTTGCCTTTGCTCGGGGACCAAACTGGGGACAGCCCCTTCGGTCTGGGAGCTGGACAGGGGAACCCTGCCCCGGCTGAGTCCATCCCTCCTCAGTTTCCTCGGAGCAGCTCCAGTGCTGTTGGAACACGAGCAATCCCATCTAGAGGAGGCTGTTCCAGGGAATAAACTGGCCATCCCTGAAATTCCTTCCCTCTGTCATCGATCCCTGGTGATGCTGGGAGGAGGGAGAGGTGAATGTCAGCTCCTCAGTGGTGACACTCCAGGTCGGATGTGCCTTTGCTGTGTCAGAGGAGGGAGCTCCCAGCGGAGACAGCACCAGCAAGGAAGGGTCAGACTCGTGGGAAAATCGGGCTGGGAAGGATTTTGAGATGAATCAAGGCGAGTTCAGTGATGCTGTGTCATTCCTGGGAGTGTTTGCTTGAACATCTCCTCTGGAGCAGCAATTGTTGAGTGTTCGGTTCACTCAGCCAGGGAAGTGCTGGAATCCCCATCCTTGGAAATGTTCAAAAAGCCTGAGGATGTGGCCCTTGGGGACGTGGTTTAGTGGTGACCAGGGTGGTTGGACTCGATGATCTTAGAGGTTTTTTCCAACCTAAATGATCCTGGGATTCCATGTCTGCAGTGCCAGGAGTGCAGCCCACAAGTGACAGCCCAGCTTCCCTCGGCAGAGACAAACCCAGCCAGGTTGTTAAAGTTGCTTTTAAATTTAATGTGGTTAACTCTAAATATTTTCACTCTTGCTCAGGACAGAGGATCAGGCACCAGCTGCAGTGATTTGCTTTCTCTAGGGCTGCTGTTTTTCCAGTGGTTCTCTAAGCCCCTGGAAAGCCCTTCGGAACGGGGCTGCCAGCGAGGCCCCAGATCCTCCCTGGAGCACTCATTTCCTCGCTGGGCTGCGGGATCCACAAGGATTTGTTGTGTATTTGCACGTGGTGATATCTGGCAGAGCTGCAGCAGCTCCATGGCTGTGGCCAGGCACTGGCAGAGATGAGCTGAGCTCAGCCGAGCCCTCTGAGAGCAGAATCCTTTTATCCCATCTCTGTCTGAAGGTAAAGAGAGCTCAGGACAGCAGAGTGAGGTGAGTTCAGTTGAGGACTCTGGCTTGAGTCATCTTGGCTGAAAATCACTCTGGGTAAACTTTCCATTTCAGTAGATTTAGGAAAGCAGAAATGAGGCTGCTTTGGGGATTTCTGGCGGTGGCAGAGGCTGATCAAATATTGAAGAGCCAGGCCATCTGTAAGTGCGGCTGGGCTGGCAGCACAAGCACCAACTGGGCAGCTCCTCTGCGTGCCGGGAGCACGAGGGGCTCTGGGCTGCCTTGATGGACACCTCTGCTCTAGGAAAAGGGCAGGCCTGCTGGCCAGGGTGGCAGATGGCCCCGTTTGCTAGGAATTTGCATTCCTTTCTTCCCTGGTGTTCGGGACTACCACAGTCAGTAACGTGCAGGGGAGAGGTGGGAAGGCCCGGGCCTGGCTGTGGACTTAGGGCAGAGATCTTGCTGTAACTTTATTTAAAGGGATTGTTGTTACACTTGGTTAAAGCAAAGAACTGAAGGAAACTGTTCCCCTGTGGATTCGGTGCTGGTGTGGGACACAGGAAGAAGTTGTAAGGAGATTTTCCATCTCGGGATGCTGCAATCCTTCTGCTTTGCTGGGACTCCTGGAGAGTCTGTCTCAACCTAAAGTTAGTCTGGGTCTAGAAGAAAGGCCTGAAGTGATCGTGGACTGAAAGGAATGAGAAGGGAGCGTCTTTACAAACAAAGTGTGGGTCTGCTGGTAAGACAAGAGTGATACCGAGAGAAACAATGGGAAGATTTCCATAGGAATTCTCCCGATTGACTTACCCAAGCCTGTGTCACAAGAACAGGGACAGAAGAAAAAGAAGAAAGGGGGGATGTGTATTGAGGGGGTCTGCATGAGGGGTGATGTCTAGTACAGGGGTCTGCATCGGGTGTTCTGGGAAGTCTGTGCCTCTCGAGTGCCTCAGCCAATGGGGAAAGAGAGAGGAACTGTGGCCGGGAAATTGGGATAAAAAGAGGCTGCGTGCTCTATCAGTTGGACAGACCCCATGGGAAATGGCCACGACCTCTCCCTTTATTCATGAATAAAGTCCCAGGACTCCTCTGTCTCCTTTTCAGACATAAACCTCTGGTGGTTGTGGATTCATTTTCCTGACATGGACTGTCCCTGAGAAATTCTGTTCAAATGCGTCGCAGCTGAGAGAGACCCTGCCCTGCTGAGCTGCTGAGCTGCTGCTGGCACCTGGGACCTCCCATTCTGCCAAAACCTGGGACACCGAAGGATTGCAAAGCTCCAAAGCTCCGTGCTCCCAGGCCTTTCCCCTGCCTCCCTTCCAGGCAGCTGTGGGAATGCATCAAATCTCTGATAAATTATGAGCTTCTCCGTTCTTCTCCCTGAATGTTTTGTTTTCCTGCCGAGCCTGCCACAGGTGAAGCATCTCCTCCGAAACAAACCTGGCAGGGGGCAAATTCCGGGTGTTCCAGCCTCACCTCTGGAATGACGCATTTTCTTTCCCAGCTGTTTCCCAAACAGCTTTTAGACTTCCTGTAACCTTTTCAAACTCCTCACTAGCAGGGCTTGCTCTGTTATTTCCAGATCGAGTTGGCATTTTCACAGGAAAATAGCCTTTCCATAAAAAATGGTGATTTTCAGCGACAACCATGGATTTATTGAATAAAAGAATGGATTTTTCCATTGGGGGAATGGGAATGACGGCTCCCCAGTGCCTCCTGGGCTGGCTGCTCTCTGCAGAACCCGCCAGGTGGGCACCTTGCAGCTGCAAACTGCCTCTCTCCAAAGAGATTTCATTTTTCTGGAATGATATTTTTGGGGGTTGTTGTTTTGGTTTTTTTCTGTAAAATATTCCGCCTATTTATTTTCTCTTCCAACTTCGAGCGAACAAATACAAAATAAATCAACTCCCAATTATTTCCCCCGCTGTTTCCCCCAGGGCTGTGCAGCGATTATGTGGAGATAAATAAATTTGGTTAAACAATGGCAAATTGTCCTGAGCTGCCTTTTATTATCAGGAAGTTGCGTTGGCAACTGGATAATTTGCTGATGTTATTTTACGTGATCTTCGTCCCTGCATCTATTCATGAGATTATTCCAAATGTTATATTGGTGCATTTAAATTAAGCATGAAAGTGTTTTAGGGCTTTTTGCAATGATTGCTTATTTATTTTATTATCAATAATAAATTTTCACCAAAGCTTGAAGCTTCCCCTCTCAAGGACAGTAAAAGGCAGCAGAGAAGCAGCTGGTGGCACATAAAGAGCAGCTCTTGTGAAACAGGCCGGGGGTTGTGGGGAGGCTGAAAAGAAACTGAGTTGAGGCTTCTGGGTTCTTCTCCCAAATTCCTTCTCTTTTGAAGTGAATTTTGTCTTTTCTGGGCTCCAGAGCCGTTCCGAAGGAAAGGAGTGAGGTTTCTTGATGTTGGAGTGATGTTGCTGTGGGGAATTACTTTAAGGTTTTTGGTGAGGCTGGTTGGAAATTGGGCTCTGTTATTTTTAATGACAAAATTTTGATTTTCATGGAATCACAGGAGGGTTTGGGGTGGAAGGGACCTCAAAGCTCATCCAGTGCCATGGGCAGGGACACCTTCCACTGCCCCAGGCTGCTCCCAGCCCTGTCCAACCTGGCCTTGGGCACTTCCAGGGATCCAGGGGCAGCCACAGCTGCTCTGGGCACCCTGTGCCAGTGTTTTCCGTAGAGAGCAAATTTCAGCCACTGCTCTCTTTCCTCTGACATTTTTACAGTTTGAAATTAATTACCTTCATGTCAGAGCATTGTTTTAATGCAATTAAGGGGTCTCGTTTTCCATCCAGTCTTCTTGGAAAGGGGGAGAGGAGACGCAAATCACACCTTTCACTTCAGCTCTGCCTGGTTCCGGACTGTAAAATATTCCCTTCCCCAGAGGAGCCAACATCCTCACAGGGATGCTGCCCTGAGAAGCAAACAGTGCCGGGGAGCAGGTCTGGAGCTCATCCTCCACTTCCCTGGGCTGCCCAACTCCCCAGCTCCCTCCACAGCCATCGATGGGCCGCCTAATTGGCAAATTGATTAATTGACCAGCGAGATAACAGCCTCTCTTCCTGCGTGACTTAATTAGATTTGCACGGCTGCTCTGCTCCTGCAGTGGAGATTCCAGCACACCAGCCCTGGAGCTGCACCGGCTTCAAAGGAAAAGGACCTTCTGGAAAATTCCTTTGGGCTTTATAGGGTTGCTTAAGGAGCGTTTGCTGGGGCTGCCCCTGGATCCCTGGCAGTGTCCAAGGCCAGGCTGGATGGATTTTGGAGCAGCCTGGGACAGTGGAAGGTGTCCCTGCCATGGTGGGATGGAACGAGATGATTGTTAAGCTCCTTCCAATCCAAACCAGCCTGTGATTCCATGATTTTCCTCCAGGGTGGGATGAATGAAAATAGAGAGAAATCAAAGCACAGAATGCCCCCAGGTGTGGCTGGTGCTGATGTGGGTGTGGGATCTCCCCCCTGTGAGCTCCAGGCGCTCGGGTTTCCACACAGGAGCCGGGGCCAGTCCTTCTGCCAGATGTTTTATTTCAGCAGAGCAATATTGACACAAACCTTATTTCCCTGGAATATTCTGCCCCTTTAGGCCTTCCCTTCCCGGATCTGGCTTCTCCTGTGCTCCCAGCTCCGGCAGGATGTGAAATGAAACCCCTAATGGATTATGACAAGCGAAGGGCTCCGCAGCCTGGTGCTTGCTGCTCTCTTTCTTTGGGGTGTGTGGCTGATGGATCCTCTGCTGCTTTGTGTCTCAATTACCAGCTACAGTTTTAGTGACAGGGACGCTGTTTCCAGCATTTGGTAATAGAATCTTTATTATAATAATTATTTAAAACGAGAGGGTGAATGGAAATGCTGCTGACAGTGAGGGATTATTAGTGCTGATTAAAGCCACTGGCAGTGCAGGCAGGTATGAACAGACTGTTCCCTCCCGTTTTTCTCCCAGGCTCTCTCCTGGCTTTTATACTTTCAGTGGTGCTGCTTTCCAGGGCACTGAACAGCAGTGTCAGGGGTTATTCCGGAGGAATTATTCCCAGCCGTGGGATTATTCCCGAGGAGAAGTCACCACACTGGGCACTATTTTTCCTGGGAGCTATTGGGGTGCACTGGAGCTCTGGTCCAGCCCCAGCAGCCACAGGAGCTGAAGCTCTGAGGAGCAGCTGATGGATGATTTGTGCCCCTGTGCAGCCACACTGCTCTGTGCTGGAGCATGGCAGTGCTCGGTCTGGAGTCCTGGGGGATTTTTTGGGAGATTTTGCTGAAATCCCCAAGACCCAGCACCCCCACGTGCCCGTGCAGCCACATCCCCCTCACTCTTGCCTGGTTTGGAAGTGGAATGGCTGAGCTGCAGCTCTGAACACACACGGCAAAGGTGATTTGCTGCTCTGGTCAGGTTTCTGAGCAAAGCACTGGCTTTGTTCACAGTCACAGAATGTCCTGAGCTGGGAGGGGCCCACAGCGAGGATCAACCCCAACTCCTGCCCCGCACAGGATCCCCTGAGGATCATCCCATGCTCCTGAGAGCCTTGTCCAGGTGCCTCTTGAATTCTGGCAGCTTTTCCCTGCCTCGGAGCCATTTCCAGTTCTATGTATTACGGCTTGATCTGATCTACTGCCACTTTTTCCTGGCGCCATCAGCGTTATTTTCCCAGGGCAGGAAAGGAGGCTCCTTTATCTCACAGAGGAAAAGGTTTCACCCTGTCAGAGGAGACAGAAGAGGGACAATTCTTTGGAACAGGAGGAAATCTACAACACAGCCACCGCCAAAATGGGCTCTAAATAAAAACCAGGGGCTGAATCACCTTGGGGCAGCGCAGAAGGAAGAGACAGACACGAGGAGCTGCTCCTTGAGATAAACACACGTGTGTGGGCACGGCACGGTGTAAAAAGCAGATGGGGCAGGAATCACAGCTCTTGAATCTGTGCTGGAGACAGAGCAGGAGTCCTGGGGCAGCCCAGCCACCAAGGGCTGTGTCCCTGCCACTGCCTGGCTTCTGGCGCTTGAACGAGTCCATAAACCAAACATCTCACTTGAGCTTGGATGGGGATTTGTTCTAAGCACAGGTGAAGCCTGGGAAGAATAAACTCCTAAGGATGGTAAATGAAGAACAGGTGATCCTTTTCATTTTCTTTTTTGTTTTTTTTTTTTTTTTGTTTTGTTTTTTTTTTTGTTTGTTTTTGTTTTTGTTTTTTTTTTTAAATGTTTCCCTCAACCTGTGATCCTGAGGGCGAGCAGGAAGGATGGTGCCTTTCCCAACCCAGGGAGTGCTGCTTTCCTGGCAGCTTTCATCCCCATCCCAGCCTCATGAGCTGAGATGGGCCCAGGATGTGCCCCTTTCCCTGCCACAGACAGCGTGGGCAGCAGGTGGAGGAGCTGTGCCCGTATTCCTGCAGATTTCAGGGCAAAAAGGAGCCCTTTGTGCGCTCCTGATGAGTTATTCCCCAGCACAGCTCCTCTGCCCTGTTGCTGTCGGGGCTCTGCCTACCTCAGGGCCAGTTGATCGCTGCTCCATAAGATCCTGAGCTTCTGCTGGTGGATTCTGTTTGGTGGATTTTGTGGATTTTGCATAGATTGGCAGCAGAATTCTCCAAACCCCATCCAACCTGGCCTTGGACACTTCCAGGGATGGGGCAGCCATGGCAAATGGAATTCTCTGAGCTGGAGCAGAGCTGCCGTGATGCTCCTGCACTGAGGGTGACTTCTCTCAGCGGTAGGATGGCTCCTCTTCCCATGTCAGGCTGATTTATGCTCCTTGCAGACAAACCAGGGCTGAATTCTCTCCGTATGAAAGGCACGTGAGCTTGCCCGTCCCAAGCTGGCTGCCAAACTCTTCATCCTGCAAGATCTGTCCTCCTGCCATGCCCTCAGGGCTTTCCTAAATCTCCTTGGCTTGTCTAGTAGATAAAATAAAAAAAAAAAATTAAAAAGAAGAGTGGAGCTGACAGCACAGATCTTCCTGGAGGCTTTCTGAAATCGAAATTAATGATGTCATCTGTGACAATCCAGAGCCCTCCCTCCAGCACCTATGAAAAAGAAAAGGTTAAAGGAAAAAACTTAGAAATGAAGAAGTTGGAGTGTGTGTTTGCACTCTGTGCTGCTGGTAATGCAGGGTAATCCCCAAATCCCTTCTTTGGAGTAGTTTTGCTTTTAGGATTTCTTAGGGAGGTTCTGGGGTGCCTTGGCTACCCTGAAACAAATTCCCAGCAGGCTGGGGGTGATGTTTGCTGTGGTCAAAGCTCAGACGCCCAACGTGGGCCCTGTGATCCCTGCGGGGAGCTCTGAGCAGCTCTGGGGCTGAAACCTCCCATAAAGGACAACCTGTGACGGCCCTGAGGGCAGAGCAGAGACTGCAGCGTCCTCAGCCTCCCAAACCAGCCGGAATTCTGCCCTTCCTCTGCTCTGACTGGAGCATTTGCTGTCCCAGGGATTGGTGGTCCCTCGAGCCAGGACTTAAAATAAATTATTGAGCAAACAACAAAGTTCCCCTTCCCTCAGCTCCCCCTACCAGTGCCCAGGAGGAACAAGGGTTTGTACCCAGGTGTCCAACCACAGGCAATGCAGGACACCCTGCCCCGGGAGCCCCTGGGGCTGCAGGATCCTGGAGGCTGCACAAGGCTGAACTGAAATGTCTCCCTTCCTCCCCTCAGCATTTTCTGTACTGAAGGAACGAGCGGCTTTCCCTTCCCCCAGCCCGGGATTTTCATAAAAACCTGGATTCTGGCCAGCAGCCTGCCTCCAGATCTTGCTGGAGTAGATCCCTTCTAGCTCATCCTTCTGTGCAGGAATGGCCTGGCACGGCCTCAGGGTGGCTGAATCCATGGGGAAAAGCTTTGGAGGGCACGGGAGCCCTGCCAGGGTCAGGGCCCTGCTGCTGCCCTGCTCAGCTCAGCCTTGAGTCAGCGTTTCCCACGCTGCAGCTTCATCCTCCCCTCGCCTCCCGCAGCAAAGCAGGGACACTGCCCAGCTCCAGCTGCCAGGGATCACGTTTCCCACCTGCAGCAACAAAAGCAGGAGTCAGCTCCTTCTCCCCGTGAGAATCCCCGGTTGTTTGCCACGGGAACGGCAGGGAGATCGGGAGCCATTAACAGGAGAGTTTCTGCCTGGGAAGGGGAAAAGCGTGGCAGGAGAAACGCAGCTCTCCCGTGTTTCTGGCAAGTTTCAGAGGGAGGCTCTCTCCAGGTCTGCTCCAAGGCCTCAGCCCTTCTTTTGGGGTGCAATTAATGGACGGTGGGGTTGTCATTGGTGTCCCTCTCTGCTAAGGTAAGATAAAATAAAATAAGATAAAAGATAAGCCAAGAGCAGCCAAGGCAGGCAGCAGCAAGAAGGAACGGCTGGAAGGAAGCAGCGAGCAAGGGTGAGGGATCCAGAGATCTCCTGTGTAGAAGGAAACAAGAACTCTGTAGAAGGAAAGTCTGAAGGCAAAGATAATTCAGGATGTTTGTGTTTTCCATGGAGAGGAAGAGGCTTCAAGAGGTTGTTTTTTTTATTTTATTTTATTTTACAAGTTCGCTCCTCTCGTGGCAAGAAATAATGGGATTAAAATAGCAGCAGAGGGAATTGTGAAGGAGAGATCAGATAAACTTCTGTTGTGAAGGAGAGATCAGATAAACTTCTGTCAGGAGAGGGTTTGGCCCAGCTGATCTTGCCTGGAGGGTGGGGAAATGAGCTCAGTAATTTTCCGAGGTCCTTCCACCCTGTCTCCCGTGACTCTGGAGCCGTTTCCTTCTCTCTTGCCCTCCTGTTCTCTGGTTTGAGGTGCTCAAGGTCTCCACTGAAGCTTTTTCGTCAGATGTCTCTAGTTAGGAAGAGTGAGAGGTCCCCCAAAGGCTCTGCAGCTTCGCTTTGCCCATCATGAAAGACCACACACGCCCTGGAGCGAGGTGAGATCCTGCCTCTCACTCAGAGTGCAGGAGAAGGATTTTATCAGCACCCACAGGGAGAGGGGCGCTCCTGTTCCATCTGTGCATCACCCTGTCTGTCTCTGGGGCTGTCTGTGCGGCGAGGGCAGAGAGGAACCTGCAGGATGGAGCCGGGGCCGCTTTAAACCTCGGGGCACGGGCCAATTAAAGAGCAGCTGGACTGGAACTGCGGGCCAAGTGGCACTTTGTTCATTTGTTTGGCTGTTTCATAAGCAAAATGCCCTGCAAGGTTAATGAAAGTGCCAGGCAAGCTCAGCCTGAGCGGGGCCAGATGACAAAAACAGGAGCTGACACTTCCCAACAAGCTCAAGAGTGAGAATTTGTTTAAATGTAATTAGCTGGTGGGAAAAAAAAAGAACAAAAGAATCCCTCTGGAGGCCGGGCCCTGTGACTGTTTGCTGTGCCTTTAGATTGAACCCATACATCTTCCTGCTCTCAGCTTCCAGGGAAGGAAAAATCCCTCCTGTCTCCTCTGAGAGACGTGGGAGCTGCTGCTGCTGCTGCTGCTGTCTCACTCAGAGGGTCGCAGCAGTATCAGGCAGGCTCTGAGCTCCCATCCCAGCACCTGGGGCTGCCCAAGGGTCAGGAGGGCAGTGTTCACCTTCCCAGGGGGAGCAGGGAAGTTTTGGTGTCATTTACCGAGGGGCATTTCGGCCCCAGGTGCGAAACGCTCCGGACACACCCACACCCACACGCAGTGCCATTGTCACCCAGCCTGGCCCCAGGGGCACCTGCAGCTCTGCTGGCAAGTCCTGCACAGCCCCCAGAGCCCCCGAGCACCTTTCAGCGATGCTGCTCCACCAGCTTTTGTCAAATACTGGAATCCAACCTCCTCTCTCCGCTCCTTGCACTCCCCTCCCTTCCCTCCCCCACCAAGAACAGCCTGAAAATTGCACTTCCTGGCCAGAAATTAAAACCACCTCTTGCTGGAGCCTTTCATCATGAAGTGCTCATCACTTTGGAGCGGCTCCTAAGGTCAAGAGCATTTTGCCAGAGCCATTCATCAGCCAAGCTTTTGGTGCATTCTGCAGGGCTGTCCCTCGGGAAGCCAAGGTCGGGCAGCAGTCCCCCGGTGAGCTGACCTGCTCATTACGCTGGGAAACAGCTTTTGTCAATGGATGGCCCTCAGTGAGCATTTAATTTGGATTTAATAAGGCATCTAATGTTTGTTTAAAAGGACACTGTACCTTCAAGGTGTTTGTCATAATTGGATGGAGGATATTTACCCGCAGTGTTTATTAATAAACCCCTTAGAAGACGGAAATTGAAAGCAGCTCCTTTAATGTCTTCCCTGGTACCCAGAGGGATGGGGCTGGCCATTAGAGGAGTCCCAGCTGCATCCGGGACTGGGAATGCTGGAGTTGGACTGGGGTGCTGGGTCTGGATCGGATTTGAGTCACCTGTGCAGGGAGATGGGGACACGGGGAGGTGGGGACAGGGAGACACGGGGAGATGGAGCGATGGGGATACGGGAGATGGGGACACGGGGAGATGGAGCTATGGGGACACAGGAGATGGGGACACGGGGAGATGGAGCTATGGGGACACGGGGAGATGGACACAGGGAGATGGGCACGGGGGAAGTGGAGACACGGGGAGATGGGGATCCAGGGAGACTGGGACACAGGGAGATGGGAACTCAGGTACCTGTGTGGGCACCCACACCCACAGGCTGGGAATGAATCACCCTGAGCCTGTGGATCTGCCCTGCCAGGAAAAGAGGGAAAGCCCTGAGTTTATTTTTGGTGTCTCTCATTCCACACCTCTTTCGAGGCATCTGTGCCGGGAGCTGAGCCGCCTCTGCCCCTCTTCCCATGGCTGGTGCTGACACCATGAAGAATCCCAGCGATCTCTGCACGGGATGTGCCAGGGGATATCAAAGCCTCTTTGTCTTTTTAGTTCTCTTGGGATATGGAAAACTTTGGGGCTTGGGAAAATGGGAAAAAAGGAAAGAATGGTTTTTTGTGCCCCCTCCGCCAGCAGCCCCGAGAGGTTTGCACTCCAAAGCAACGGGGCGGGGTCAGGGCTGCACTAAACCGGGACAGGGCTGTCAAGGTGTGCTGCAGGCTGCAAAACCCGGGAATATCCATGTGGGAATGGCACAGACCGCTGAGGGAGCAGCCCTGCCTGCCCTGCACCCATCCCAGACCCTCTGCACGGGGGAAAAAAGGTCAATGTCCCAAAATTGGATCCACTTTCCACCAGGACCCCACCAACCTGTGGGCTCTGCCTCTGATCCTCTCCCAATAATTCACTTTATTTTATTCACTGCCCAGTGCAGAACCCCTCGGGTGCCATCAGGACATTAAAAAAAAAAAAAAAAAGAAAAAGAAAAAGAAAAAAAAAAAAAAACGGGACTT
>VZRN01005970.1:443316-465954 GCA_013397935.1 Dasyornis broadbenti | reverse complement strand
AAAAAAAAAAGCTGGTATTTAAGTTGGTGTCGGCAAATAGCAGAGATTCGTTCCGAGGATCATTAGGAGGAGTCTTAGAACAAGCCAGACTAATTTCAGACTGCGTCTTCCCGCCGTGTTGTTTGGGAAGCGCTGACAGCGAGATGGATGCTGTGGGGAGCCATTAGGAATGGCAATTCATTTTTAATCCCATTACCCTGCCACGCACCAGTTTTTAAATCAAGGGCTGTCCCTTTGCAGATGATCCCGCTGTTATTAGGTGCTGTCTCTTGCTCGGGGTGCGGGGGGAAGAACAGGTAGAATTAATTCTAAATATGTGCTGTAATGTCAGATTGATTTCTTTATTAGCACCTTTTATAGTCAATTCTCTCCACGGAAGGGCTCTGTCATATCTCCTGCCGACACAAAAAGATGGCCGGGATGGTTTCAAATGAAGCCAATAAATGGAGGAATTTGTGGATGTGGGATATTTAGCGGCACATCGTTACGGATGGGCTACCAAATTGGGGAAGCAGAGACTGAATTAAGGCTCCTGAGACCTGACATCTCATTTGCAAGATAAAAAGCAGGCCAGGCTCGGGGACTGATGAATAATTGGGAGGTTTTAGCTGCCCTTCCTGGGTTTCTGATGGTCCTTCCAGGCGTGGTCTGCGTTGTTGCAAGGTGATGAATCGCCCCAGGTTTGTGTCCTCCCAGCACAGCCACTGTCCCCAGTTTTAACCTTTCTCCTCCACCCCATTCCAGCAAAGCACATCCAAAATTATCCCTCAGATCAGCTCGAATCTACCCCAAACCCCACGGGGCGCGAAAACAGCCACAATTTATTAGCAGCATCAGTGTATTTTACTGCTCATCTAAGAATATCATTAATATTCTTTCATCACCTTCTCCACAGCTTTAAAACCTCCTTCATATCATTGAGCTCACGCCTGCCGAGGAGTGAGCGAAATTTCAATTTTTTTTATCGCTCAGAAAATCCCTGTGTTTTCACATTTTGGCATTGTGTCACAACATCTCAGAGGATGGGATGTAAAAATACCCCAAAACCAGATTTCAGACGCCCTGGAACATTTCATTTGTGATTTTCCCACTAGTGCATTTTCCTGCTCCAAAGGTGAAATGATTTGGAGCTGCTTGATTAAATTACCCCACTGTCACCGGATTCTGAGTCACTCCAAGATTGGTTTAATATTGAAAAATAATATTTCCCTCCATCAGCAGCTTCCTGCTGAGGGTGGTGCCCGGGACCTCAAGGCTTTCGTCATCCCTCTGCCTGGCTTGAAATCCTTTTCTCCCTTCTTTTGTGCAGGAAAATGGCAATTTCCATTTTGGGAATCGGGAATGCTGTTCCAGCGCAGCTCTGCCAGCCCTGGCTGCTGATTTGTAGGGATTTGCTCCTGAACCGGGAGCTCCTCAGCAGGACCCCACCGAGCTGCAGCCCCCGGGAGGGAGGGATGGAGGGCAGGAAGCCCATGGCCGGGAATTTCACCTCCTTCATGGATTCTCTCCCATTCCAGTGCACTTGGAGCCATATTTCCAATTGTTTTGCCCCTCGGTTTGGGCTCCAAGGCTCCTTGGGTGAGGATCTGTCCCCACCCTGCAGGACGTGGGCTGCTGATGGCTCTGGGGGGTGTTTGGAGCTCAGTTGTGGCTCACGATGGTGGCTCAAGGCCTCTCACCTTCCCCACGAGAAGCTTTTAGGATCTCGGGGCCACCCCTGAGCTGTCCCTGATGAGCAAATCCCCTCAGACACCCCCTGGGGCTCCCCAGAATCACCCCATTCCCGTGGGGGAAGCATTGCTCATGGTCCATCCCATGCCATGGGGTATTTGGGGTTTTTGGTGGGATTGCTCCTGGTGGAGGCTGGAAAGGGGCAATTCTCCAAAGGCCAGAGCAGCTCTGCAATCCAGCAGAAATCCCAGGAGTCGGAATCTGTGTACTTGTCATGTAAATGAGTGTCCTCAGCGAGCTGCAACACAGATCCGGGCTTTAATTCCAGCAAGGCAGCGGGAAAGGGCATCCATCATCCTGAGTAATGGATTTCCTGTGACTAATGGACTTGCTCCTGCGTTTTCCAAGGGCAATGCCTTGACTGTCCCTCCTCTCCCTTCCTCCCTTGGAGGCAGGAGGGGTCCAGCTCTCCAGAGCACAAAACGCTCCCCATGGAGGGGGAGATGTGGCTGGGATTGCTCCTGGAATCGCAGCAGAGCTCCCTGGGCTGCTCGTGTCCCTCACAGGGAATGGGGCAGAGTTTCCCTGCCCTGCAGGAGCTGGGATCCGGCGGGGTGGGAGCAGGGTTCCAGCAGGAGCTCTGCACGGTTACTGCAGCCAGAACATCGCTGTGGTGGAGCTGGGCACCTCCTCCAGCAGAACACGGGGTGGGAAGGAGCTTTGGGATCCTCCTTGGAATGGCAGCGCTGGGTGGGAATGGCCGGGGCATCGCCAGCACCTCCATCCCTCGGGGCTGGGCCTGTGCCCTCCATCCCAGCGTCACCCAAAGTGCGGGAAAAACAAAATCCCTCCAACAACATTTTTAATGTTCCAGAGTCAAGGCATTACTTTATTTTCTGGCCAGGATGTTGTTCTGACCAGGATGTGCCACAGGAATCGTCTCATCCACACACAGCCCGGCTGTGCAGAGAGAATCATTCCATGAAAAACATGTTTTTACAAGATTTCCCCCCGAACTTTATCCAGTCCAAACCCACAGAAAGGGATTGGCTCAGTCTCCGTTGGTTCCAAGCTGAGCAAGCCCCGGGATTCAGTTTCCCATTGGATCCCAATCTCCTCGCCCCCGATGTTCATTGGATTTTCTTTCTCATTCCTCCCCTTCCAGCCCAGGTGTCTGTGCCCAGCCAGGGCTGGTGTTTGCAGTCCATGGCTGTCAGTGCCCACCGAGAGCTGGGATCTCTTGTGGATCTCCTGTGCTGCTGCCAGGCTCTTGGGATGCTGAGCTCACCAGGCCTCACCTGGAGGAACAATGCCCTGGAAAGGAGCTTCAGTTCCCTTCCCCGGGGCAAAGGTGGACAAACCTGGCTCAAGTTCTCTAAAACATTTTTAAACTGCTGTGTTTTCCAACACGGCAGGAACTGGAGCCTGGGCCCGGAGCAGAGCCTGAGGGAGGAGATTCCAGCAGCAGCAGCAGGGAGCTGGTGGATGATCCGGGCAAAGAGCTGGGATTCAGGAATTCTGAGGCCCAGCCCTGGCCTCTCATTTATCCCTGCCTCGTTCCCGTTCCGTGTAAAACCCAGGGATGCTGCTGCTCCTCGGCTTTGTGAGACACCCAGCAAATGAATTCTGCTGGGGAAAGTGCTGCAGGTGCTGCGGGTGAAAGGCAGTGCTGTAATTGCAAGGCAACGCTATTAAGTGGCAAATTGGATGAAACCTTTCCCTAAATGAACTGTGTTTCAAAACATGGCGTTTGCAGAGGCAGCTCCTGTGGAAAATGAATTTACTTTTTAATGTTTCTTGCTTTAATCTCAGTTCTTAAAGAAGATTTACAGTCTCATCAAGTCCTGAGAGTCAATGTTAAATTATTGTAATTTATTCCACATTATGTTGCGTTAGTTTTTGCCACATATGGTATGTTACATTAATTTAGCTAATGTATGCTAATTTTGAGCTAAATTTAAGTCACAGTACCCAAATAGTGTGGAGATTGATGGCTTCGAAATTAATGTCATAATAGGAATAATTAATAGTAATAATATGGAGACTTTGGCATTGCTGCTTTGGAATCCCGAACGTTCCAGCTCTGTTTATTGTGGCTCTGCAGCGTGGCTCACTAACCGCTCAAAGAGGGAAGAAAGAGACCTTGTCTCTCCTTTATGGGGCCATATATCAGCCCCATAAAACACAATCCCAATTCTTGATAGCCCCGGTGCTGCGGAAATTGCTGGTCCCTGTGGCAAAGGACCTCCGAGCTCAATAATCTTTTATGCCTGTAAACTCCACAACAGCTGGCCATTAAATCTCTGGATTAATTCAACAAGTTTCTGCATTTCCCTCCATCCAGACTTTTTTTTTTCCTGAGGAAAGGAATATTTGCTGGCAGGGCAGGGCTGGGGCTCTCTCCATGCCCTGCCGACCCTGCGATGTCAGCATTGATTTCCATCCTATTCCAGCTGTGGTTTTCCATCTTCTCCGGGGTGGCAGCTCCCCAGGGGGCTGTGCAGGGGTCAAACACCCACCCAGGCACCCTCTCCTCCTGCTGCCTTTTTCTGGCCTTCCTCATTCACCGAATCAGGTGGAATTTTGCCTGGGAAGAACTGAACTGGTCCATTGTGGTGAGAGGGAAGTGCGGCTCCTTCCCAGGAACAGCACCCTGGTGGCTCCTCAGAAAGCCCCAGACCCCCTAAATTGCATTTTCTGGTTGAAATTCCATTTGTGCAGACTCTTCCCATTGAACCTGCCCTGCGTTTGCAGAGCTATTAGCACATTCATTAATTACTACAGGCTTTGATTAACGGCAGAGACCGTAAAAGCAGATTAACGTCCTCCTGATTTTAAGCTCCTACGTGAAACCAGCTCAGAAAAACCCCGTTGTTTCAGGAAAAATAAATCCTGTACCTCGCTGTGGGCAGGGCCTGACCCACCCTGTAATCCCGCATCTCTTGGCTGTGCTGAATTAATGGGACCTCCCGAGGATTCCCTTCGCTGCCCTAAGCCTTTCTGGGGTTATTATTTAAGAATATCTAATCTCAAGGACAACAAGTAAATATGAAATTGTCATTTGTCCCACTTTGGAGGCTGAAATGCTGTTGCTGTCGGGGAGGGAGGAGGAAGGCTGGATCAGGGAATGGAAATAACTGAGGGAGAGGAGCTGTGCCAGGGCCCCTGCCCTGCCCTGGAGAGGGCACAGCCCCTGCTGGGCTGGAGTGCAGCAGGGAGTGAGAGACTGGGGGAATCTGGGGAATCGTGTGCATTCCCTGAACAAACCATGCCCTGGGCTGGGCCCTGGAGCTCCCTGTCCCATAAATCTACTTGTGGCAGGGGAGGAAGGAGCAAGGGGATGCTCAGTCCCTCTCCCTTCCTTCCCTCCAGGGCTGAGCTGCTCCATCAGGAGCCGTCCCTGTCCCAGCCTGGGGAAGTTGTGGCTTTAGGACCAACCACAGCCTTGTTATTTGATATTTATAATTGCAGGGCAGCCTCTTGGGTGCTTCAGACACATTTTTTGGCCCTGAACAAGCTCTTTTTGGCATTTTTTGACCCTCTCACTCTTCTGCATGGTCCCAGCTGGCACCATTGGAGCATCCCGCACTCACCTCCAGGGTCTCTGCTGGGCCCTCTGCCTGTCACTGCCACATGGAAAACCCACAAAGCACAAAAATCCCTTCTCAGCCTCTCAGCAGGAAGCGGCTGAAGCCTCTCACACACTTCCCTTTGGTTTTTCTGCAGAGGGAGAACGGCTTTTGCTGCAAATATGATATTTGCAAACTATTGGAAATCTGTTCCCCGGAAGCCCAGGCGGGTGTGAATAATGGGTTTGAACACTCGGTGCAGGCACCCCAGGCGTGGGGCTGGGGATGATGGAGGGAGCAATATCACCTGGCCCCGGGCCCGCGTCTCGGTGGCCCTGCAGGAACTTGCCCGGTGGCAACGACAGGGATTTTATAAATGGATCTGTTTGTTACGGGCAGGCAGGCAGCAGCACGAGCAGCACCAGCAGAGTCCCAGCAGACACAACCCTCTCTGTTCTACAAAACGTGGTGTGAAATACGGGCACGGAGCAGCTTCAGAGAGCGGGGCTCGCCTGGTCTGCCTTCGTGGGGACTGAAAACCGCCCTGCATGTCCAGGGTGAGCCTGCTGTCTCCCTTTGCCAGGTGTGGCAGCTGCAGGGCTCTGCCCTGGGGTGCTGGGGTTGCTCCTTGCCTCAGATTCCCGTTATCGAAGAGAGTGAACCCAGGGAGTCATGTTTTAGGATTGCACAGCAGAGGAAAGGACTCTTTAACCAGCCAGGCCGGGAAGAGCTGGATTTTCTGACCCTTGGCTGATTCCCAGCCCGTGGGGAGACAAAGACCCCTCTGGGTTTGCTTTTTGCTGCAGATTCAGGCAGTGACAACATGGGCTCGAGCAGGAGCCTCATGCTCACCCAGGCACCGGGCTGGAGGCTGCCAGGCTGCAGGAGCCTGAAGGAAAAACCAGCTCCCACCTTCCCTTTATTCCTCCTCCTGGCAAAGCCTCTGATGGAAATGGATTTCAGCTCCTCCTGCCAGATGGTGAAGTGCACCAAGGGCTGCAGACAGAGATCGCCTCCAGGCTGAATTGAAAACGCCTCAGTACGTTTTATTTTTGTCCAGGATGCCTCCTCAGAGCCTCTCGGCTCAGCCGTCCCAGAGCAATCCCGGGCACGTGCAGGGAGCTCTTCCCACAGAGCCTTTTCCTGCTGCAGCCACCCGTGGTGGATCCTGGATTCCCTCAGGTGCCTTTTGTTCCCCCCAAATGGCTTCTGCTGGCCCAGCATGACCCCAGCAAAGGCTCCCTCATTTCCCTTCCCCTGGGGAGCAGGGGCTGGGGCACAACCCCGGCACTCCCACCCAGGGCTCTGCTGTGCCAAGGAGATCGAGACCAATCCTTCATCCCTTTGGAATTATTGAGCAGCCTCTTCACTCCTGCAGCTCCCCAGCGTCCCAAGGGAGAGCTGGGAATGGCTCAGGACCTGCAAAACCACTTCAGATTCTTTCTACGTGGAGAGCCCTGCTCCTAACAGCCCTGGGAAAGGGAAGCTCACCCTCAGCAGAGGGAAGAGGAATTGATGGAAAGCAGTGCTCCGCTGTTTCCCCCAGTTTTCCGTATTCCCCACTGGTATTTGCTCTGGAGCAGAAGTTCCTCCCGAGCTCAGGTCCTGCCAGGAAGTCCTGTCCCCACACTGGTGACATCAGTCGTTGCCATGGCGGCGGCGTGGAAAAATTCCTCTTTCATTATTGTTTAAAGGGAATTATTCAGAGCATCCCAGATCAAAAGCACCAGGATCTTGGGATGTGCCTCTGAGCCGCAAAGAAACTCAAACAAAGCCCCCAAAATAGCAATATTTGGATAAGCTGGGTGACAGCCAGGTTGTCCTGTGCTCGTTTTCCTGTCTGCATGATTCAGGGCCTTTTGGAAGCTGCAGGGAGCTCATTCAGGGGCTGAGGCACCTTCCCAGGAGCTTCCCAGGAGCTTCCCAGGAGCTTCCCAGGAGCTTCCCAGGAGCCAGGCACAGCCTTGGGCCGGGCTGGCTCAACCTCCACTGGCTCATCTGCACGTGGTCAACACCACTGCATCCAAAGGGTCGCTTTCCTGTCTGGTTTCTTCAGGGACAAATGAGAAGTGGTCCCCAAATTTTGCTGAGAGCAGCACCTGGGGTTTGACAGAGTGCCGGAAACTTCTGGAAAACTCATCCCTGGAAGTGCCCAAGGCCGGATTGGACTGGGCTTGGAGCAGTCTGGGATGGTGGGAGGTGTCCCTGAAATGGCAGGGGTTGGCAGATTGTCTCCTCACTCCAAATCGTCACCCTGGGCCACCTCTCCAGGAAATTCCAGCTGATATTCCCAGCCAGTGTGGCTCAGCAAGGCAGATGCCAATGGGATGGAGATTCCACAGCTTTCCCAAGCTTCCCAACCCACTGGTGTTATCTGAATTTTAGATGAATGCCAAAGACACCCCACAAAGACCCGGGGCATTTCAACGGCACAAAACCACTCATCACTCTGGCTCAGCCTGTGCAGCAGGCTTTTTTATTTTTTTTTTTTTTTTAAGTAATCAAATGTGGGTTTTTTTCCATAAATGAAGGGTAATTTCTTACTAAAATAAACCCTTTCCATTAGGAAAATATAAAGTGTGGAAGATTGGGAGGTTTGTGTGTGCGCTGGGGCTTCTTTTGAGGCGAAACGTTGGAATTACTACTCATCATCAAAAATAGAGAGCTGCTCGGAGGCTGTGTGTGAGAAAATTGCCAACTCTTATTGAATCCCTTATTTACTTGCAAAGTAAAGGAGAAAGTAAATAAGGAGCTCTGCAAAATATCTGCATCCCTGGCAATTTCCTTGTGGGCAATCACACCCCCCACCCACGGGCTCTGCAGTAAATTGTAAATCCCAGGCGTTGGCTTCCTCTCCTTCTGTACATCCATTACATTTTGGCTCAGCAATTTTGACTTCCACCCACTTTTGTGGATGGGTGGAAAGAGGGGGAGAAGGGAATGACAAAAACGCTGCTGTATTTGCAGCAGGATAAATTACCGTTCATGTTTTGTTTCCAGCTGGAACGTTCAATGGTAAATAAATGTTTGTGTGGTGTTGTCTCTCCAGCGGAGACCTGGGTGTTTCGTTTCAGATTTCCCTGCACGCAAGGTCTGTGCTGCTCCTGAGGTGAGACGGAGCTCAAATCCTGATTTTTCCACTTAAAACCTCTGAATAAAGGGGTTTTTTGTTTTTTTTTTTTTTGCTTAAAACCTTCCTCCTGTCTAAATCCCTCTGACGGTCCCGCTCCAGAGGCAGCTTTTTCCTCCCTTCCCCAGCCCTTCCTCACGTCAGCCGGACCTGGCTGAGTCTAATTTGCAGATCTATTAAAGTTTGTCAGATTAAAGTTTGCTGAAAAAATAAGAGGTAGAAACTTCAAGGGATCAGAAGAAGTTTAAATTGAAATCCTGTGTAAAAGCTGTGCTAATCCTCCCCCACTGACAAATTTTAATTACCCGAAGATATTAAGAAGCCGTGTTTTGTGCCTGCAGTCTTTAATTATGATTTTAGGCTTCCTTAAAGGAACAGCCCCAAAGGGAGCAGTTGAAATCAGCACTCGGAGATGGAAATCCACTTCCCTTCCCATCCTTCTCCTCATCCATTGTGCCTGAATTGTCCTCACGGAGATCCCCAATGCCTGCAGCTGCCGCTGGATCAGACCCCAAAAGGCAACCTCAAAACACATCCAGGCAACAGAAACACCCCAGGATTTGTCAGGGTCCAGCCTGGAGCCACATTTGATGGATGTCGTGAAGGGTTCATGCTGTTCGATGAGAACAGAGGAGAAACATCCCAATTGTGAGAGTCTGCGCTTCCCTGATCGTTTTCCTTGCGGGCTCCAAATCCGTCATTTCCTTCCACAGAGCGGAGAATGGTGACCCAGGCAAGGCCCTGCAGCTCCTGCCGCGGTTCCTGTGGGCTCTGCCCGGTGAACATCACTCCCCACTCCCGGCGGGCACCTCTGGGCATTGCATAAGGCACCTCCGGGACTGCGGAACGGGAATTTAATTTCCAGCACCAACAGCCCGGAACCAGAATTGTACAATTTCAAGCCTCGGGGGGTTTGCCTCACTCTCCATAAAGATTTTATGACCCAAGTCAGAAATCACTCAGCTCCGTGCTTTCCCCAGCCCTGCTGCACTGCTCCAGCTCTGCCTCGGGCTCTGCCCGGCTGCTGAGCATCGGGAGCTGTCAGATCCAGCCGCGGGCAGGGCGGGACGGGAGCACGTGGGGCACCAGGGGAGCTCTGCAGTTTCCAGGTCACCGGACAGGGAGGTGAAGGAGCTCACAAACCTGGCAGGTTTGGTTTTTTTCCCTTTGAAATCCAGGCTTTTCCCGGAGCAGCGGGAAGAGGAGCTGTGCCCTGTGGAACTGCTGGCCATGGATTGTCCACACTCACCGAGCAGGAGGTGTGGAGCCTGCCAGTGCCATTCCCTTCCCACCAGGATTCCCTGGTGCTGGGATGGGGGATGTTTCTTCTGCCAGGATGTCCCCAGGCAGGCAGAGCCTGGAACGGGGCACAGATCCACGAGTCTGTCCTGAGCCTCCTGACTCCCATCCCCACCCTGGCTGCCCCTTCCCAGCTGCAGCTCTGATCCCAGAGATTCCGGAGCCTGTCCAGCGCTGTGTCACTCCCTGGAGACACCTCCCAGGTTTGTGCATTCCTGTGCTTCCCCGGAAGCCACAGGAGGCACTTCAGGAGCCATCCTGCCTTCAGCAGGCTCTCCAAGGAGCCATCGTCTCCAGCTGGAGCAAGGCTGGTGACGGGGCTTTATTCAGTGATTTATTCCACCCTGATCCAGGCAAAATTCCCCCCAGTGCCTGTGGATGTGCCCCATCTCCTTGATTTGATGGTGCTGGTGTTTGCAGGGAGGGAAAAGGAAAAAAAGTTGCCTTTTCCCAAAGCATCGCTCTCCTGCACGCACGAGCAGCCCTGAAATGAAAGCTCTGCATCTCATTCTGCAAGGGCTCTCAGCTTCACATCCTAATTGCTTAATTAAGCTGTCCTGATCCAGGTAATAATTGCAAACTTTCTATCAGAGGAAGCTTTGCTGAGTAAAGCAAGAATTGATGAAACATTTACGGTTCTGACAGAGCCGCCTGCCCTTTATTTCCTCCTGTTTTCCAGGAAAGGCCTCTTGGAGCTGAACATCCTCCCCCTGGCAGGTTTTATTTCACGCAGACTGAGGTGTGAGACTGAGGCTGGTGCTGGGGGAGCCACAGAGAGCTCCCAGCCCCACGAGCAGGGACAGCCCAGGAGCAGCAAACCCGGCCAGCTCTGCACTGCCCTGAGAGGAGGGTTTGGCACTTCGACAGCAATAAAAACAGATTTAGAACTCATCAGCAAAATGGCATCAAAAGTACCCAGAGAAACAGCACAATGCAGATTTGTCTGCTCACACAGCAACCAGCCCCCCTGTGCTGCCCATGGTTTGTGTCAGAAAAGGGGGGAAACAAAAAAAAAAAAAAATCCCAAAAAACACCTTGCAGGGCTGGGGATGTGGCAGCCGGGGAATGCCCCGTATCCCTCCATCCTTGCAGGTCTCCATCATCCTAATGCAGGGATAGATGGGATATTGGGGAGAAATTCTCCCTGTGAGGGTGGGGAGCCCTGGCCCAGGTGTCCAGAGCAGCTGGGGCTGCCCCAGGATCCCTGGCAGTGCCCAAGACCAGGCTGGATGGGGCTTGGAGCAGCCTGGGACAGTGGAAGGTGTCCCTGCCATGGCAGGGGTGGCACTGGATGAACTTTAAGTCCCTTTCCACCCCAAACCCTTCCAGGATTCTCTGGGATCAGCGTGGAGCCCATCAGCTCCATCCAGCAGTGCCTCCCGTATTTTCCCTGACCGTGTCCCCTCCCTGCTGCCCCAGCTCCATTTGTTTCCACACTGGGATGAGGAGCTGCCGTTGTTTTCCTGCCACTTAAAGATTCGGATCAGGAAGCGCCCAGTTGAGATTGATACCGTCATGGTCTGACTTCGCAGGAGCCTCCTGAATAAATGTCCCTTCATGAGACACAAATGCTGCCATTCCGAGCCCTCCATCCTCATCACTGCCAGGGAAGCGCCTCCAGAACCCACCTCAAGCTCTGCTTGGTGCTCAAGGCCCCTCCTGGCTCCTGCTCCTGGGCTGGAGAGCCAGGAGGGAACCGAGAGCCTTTCCCAGTGGCTTCCCTGTGCCTGCTGCTGTTTCCATCTCCTGCAGAACATAAATTGGATGAATTTCCTCATCCCTGCAAACAAGGATGGATTCCAGCGATGAGCATGTGAGGTGAAGGAATAGATTTCCCCACTTTGTGGGGGTGAAAAGGGGATATTTTTAATTCTCTCCACATTTTGAATGTTGAAGTCCTCCCACTTTCCAGGGGGAATGGCACTGCTGGCCATCTCACAGCTGCAGCAGCATCAGAAACCCAAGCAAAGCTGCTCCGTGTGGCTTTGCTTCAGTCCCTGGGGCAGTGGAAGAGTCAAAAGCCAAAATCTGCCGGTTTGTTTAAATTTCAGTCTCTTGAAACGAGGTAGAAGAGGAGAGGGAAAGAATGGGGGCAGCAGTCACATCCCTCCTGTTTGCAGTGGGAGGGCAGGGCTGGCTGGAATGCATGCAGGAGCACGAGGGAGGCTGCAGGACAAATATTGGCTCCTGCCCTGCACGCAGGGAGTTCGAGGCAGTGCAGGGGCTGCCGAGCAAAGCCCGTCCCTCCTGCTCGCCTCAGCTTTCCAAACATCCCGCCAGGGCCCGAGCAGCCTGCCCAGGGACGGGCCAGGGCTTCCAAATGCCCACCTGCCCCTCCTGTGTGAGGAGAAAGCTGAGTGGGATTCACGGGACAGGGATGGAGAGGCCTCCCCGGGCGCTCCTGAGCCTGGCGGGGAGCAGAGGCAGAGCTTGGATGTGGAGGGAGTGGAGCAGAGCAGGGGGGAGGCAGAGACAAAAATCAGCTCCACCAGCACTCAGCAAAATCAGAATTATCTCAAAGAGTACCTCCAGCAGGAGCTGGACCATGCCAGGACCCAGCCCTGTGGAGCCTGGCAAAGGAAAGCTTCGCTGGTTTTTATTTTATTTTCCTCTCTTCTCTTTTATTTTATTTTTCTCACAAAAACCATTGAGCAGCTGGGGCAGAGGCAGCTTTAAGTGCTCGCTATAGATTTTCCCCCTCAGTGCTGAACTGAGGGAGCAGAGAGGTTTGTGACGAGCCGAGTTCAGCCAGGGCACATTTAAAAACCGGTTATTGGCTGAAACTGAAGGCTCAGGTCAGGCGAGGGCTCGGCAAAACCAGGCCATGGAACTCCAAAATGCTCAGATGTGAAAGGAGAGCTGAGCAATCCCCCAGCTTTCCCAGTCCCTCGGCCTCAAACCAGGATTTCTCTTCTCTCCTGTGGCAGATAACGAGGCCAGGGTGGGATTTTCTTGGCCCCCATTAACAAAGGGGCTCTGGAGGCGAGGAGCTGCAGAGTGGAGCAGACTCCATCCCCTGCGGCTCCGCTTTTACCCCCAGGATCCCCATCCTTTCCCTCCCTGAGCATCTCCCGTGTCCCCATCCCACAGGGGGACGGGGTTTTCATAAAACTCGCCTCGGCATCGGGGTCATCACGATCATTGGGGTCACCCGGCCCTGTTTAGGGTCTTGCTCCAGGCCACTGATGGGTTTTACACACAGCAGCTCCCCACCACAGAACCCCGCAGACATCGATGATTTACAGCTGATTTACAGCTGATTTACAGCTGATTTACACCTGATTTACACCCACGGGCCAGCGGCCTTTGACGGGAGTTCAAGATCCGGCACATTCCTGCCTTTCTCCCTGCCTTTCTCCCTTCCCAGCTCCATGTGCTGCCCCGGAAAGAAGGCCCAGCACCCGCAGGATCACTCGGAGCAACCCCCAGGGAGAAGCCCGGGCTGTGGGGTTCAGAGAGAGCCCCTTTTCCAGCAGCTCCTTCCCACTGCACCCCTCGTGATCCCGGGGGCATCTCCAGCCCTTCCCCTGTGAGAGGAGCAGCCCCAAAGCCACCACCGGCACTGCGGCTCCTGGGAGATGGCACAGGCACAGCACCCCAGCAGCAGCAGCGAGAAATCCCGGTCTCCTCACCCATTTCCCAACGATTTCGCTCAACTAAGAACCAAAAAAGAGCAGCGTCTCCTCGCCAATCGGGGGAGAAGTTCCCTTTAAAATCCAGCTGTCAGGGATAAAATGCAAATAGGTGCACGCAGGGCAGCAAAGAAGTGATCTGATGCCTTTGATTGTTCCTGCCTGAGCCTCGTAAATCATCGCCGCCTCAGTCCTGTGCCCTGCTTGCTAATTCCTGCCATTACTGCTCCATTTATCCACGAGCACCGTTGGTTTGAATTCGAAATGTTGGTTTAATGTGGTGCTGATGAGATGGCAGGCATTTACAAAAAGTACAGCATCAACCTGCTTTGGGGAGAATACAGATTTTTTTTTTCCCCCCCTTCAAAACAGTAATGATACAAAAGGAAATAGCATCCCTGGCAGCAGCTTCAAAGGCAATTGGAGCAATTTTGCAAAGGATTTTCTGCTGTCTATAATCATGTACTTTATTC
This sequence comes from Dasyornis broadbenti, assembly GCA_013397935.1. NCBI lineage: Eukaryota > Metazoa > Chordata > Aves > Passeriformes > Dasyornithidae > Dasyornis > Dasyornis broadbenti. The sequence continues at coordinate 452,180 of VZRN01005970.1, read as the reverse complement.
TTTTGATTTGCCCTGGCTCTGATGCTCAGAGCTCCACACTGGGTGCGATGAAGGCCGTGCCGTGGGGGAACACGGTCCCTCACCTGCTTCATGTGCAGAGATTGTCTCATACGGGGTTGGGATCACATTTAAACCCTTCCCATCGCGCCTGGCCTCACTTCTGGGCTGAGACATTGCCCATGGGATGTGAGAGATGCTCAGGGAGCACCAGATGAGCTTTGGGAGCTCTGCCCCTCTGCTGTGAGGGTCGCTCCTGGTGTCCCAAACAATGAATGTCACCCGTGTGAGCTGGCCCTGGGCACCGCCAGTGCCACGAGGAGCCCTGGCAGCACCGCACCAAGAATTTACCCTGGAAATGGTGTGAGTGACGAGAAGAGAGCTCTGCGAAGGGACAGGAGCCACATCCCGGTCCCACATCACCTTTCCGTGCCGCTGATCCGTGTCCCAGCCTGTTCCCACCTCCCTGCCTGCCCCCCGTGCTGCTGGAGCATCAACTGCAGCCACCGTGCTCAGGGAGCAGGAGCTGTCTGCGGGGGGACTGAACAGCAGAAAAAAGCCAAATATCAAATGGGAGCAGCCCCTTCTGATTCCGCCGCAGAGCAGGGATGAGTTCATCCCCCCCGCAGCCCCTTCCTGCCGGAGCCATCGGGCCTAAAGCACAGTTAATTTCCCATCGACCGCTGTCTCCCGGATTAAAGGAGGCCTTTTGATCCGAGCTCTTGTGGATCCCTCTCACGCAGAAGGGCCGGGGCTGCTCTCCCGGGCTATCGATCCCCGGTGCTGCCCGCGGGCAGAGTGGCCAGCATTGCCTGCGGGCAGGGCAGCGGGAAAGGAGCTGCGAGCAGCAGAGCCAGCTGTTATTCCAGCTGTTATTCCAGCTTTTCCAGCGGGGAGCGGCGGTAGGAGGAGGTGGGGAAGCAGCAGCGTCTCCCCGTCAGCACCTGCTCGGGAAGGGCTGACCCAGCTGCTCCGCCAGCCCCAGCAGGGAGCTCCAGGCTGGCAGTGTTTCCAAACTGAAACGAAATTAATTTTCTTCCGGGGGCTTCAGGAGGCGCAAACGAGAGGCAATATTTACATCGGGCTGCGATGTGTCACCGGCGTGGGCTCCGCATGCCGCCCCTGCCGGGCCCCGCCGCTGACAGTGACAGTGACAGGAGGAGGCTCTGAGTCACCGGCTGGGACGGGGCTCTGCAGTGTCGCTGCAAACACGGGCATCGCAGAGGGGCTGGCACCTTCCAGCGAGCGCTGCCCTGCGTTTCCAAGCACAGGAGCAAAGCCAGGGAGAGCTGGGGCCCCTAAAACCCGTGGGTGTCACCCGCTGATGGCCCTGCAGTGACCCGTGCCAGGTCTCTGTGGGTCACTGCACTGTCCCCTGTGTTGTTGCAAAGCCCAGGAGCTGCAGGAGCTGCTTTTCCTCAGCCTGGGTGGCTGTGCCTGGAGCTCTGCCCCGGGAGGTGTTTGCCTGGGATGCTCACGATGCCAGCATCCAGCACTGCCCCTTCGCCAGGCCAGGAGCAATCCCAGGGAGCAGCAGCCACTGGAGAAGTGCAATAACTGGGCTGGGAAATGGGCACGGCAGTGCCAGGGCTGAGCAGCCCCGGGCTGCTGCTCTGCGCTCCCTGCCTGGCACGGACAGGGAAGCAGGCCTGGCACTCGTGTGCCCATTCAAACACGAGATTCCCGAGGGATTCTGCAGATTCCTGTGGTGCGGTGCCGAAAGGGAAAGCAGGGTGGGATATTTTCCAGCAGCTGTGTGGCAAAGGGATTCCCCAGCAGCAAACAGAGCTCGCTGCACGTGCTGGGCTCCACCTCTGCTGGCTTCAAATGACTCAGGGCACTGTGCAGCACCTAAAATCTGCTCCAGCCTGGAATACAAACCTGGAAATGCTCAGCATTGGTGGCTCCCCAGCTGCCTCAGTTTCCCCAGCTCTCCCACCATCACCTGAGCAGCACCAAGGGAGGTCCAAGGGAGGCATAAAACGCCTCGAGTGCAGCAAAAGGTTTGCCTGCAAACATTAATCCCCATCCCCTGAATGATTAATTACTATTTGCCTGCTCTTATTGTTTGTTTTCTATCAGCATCCTTACGTTGGTTCTCTGCTGAATCCCACTCCTGATGCCAAGCCAGGGATATTTTAGGAAATGCAGATTATATAATATTTACATCTGTGCCACTTGTTTATTCCTCTCTGTCGGTTAATTTTATTACTGCTCCTCTCTCACAAAAGCAGTGATTTGCAGAGCTGAAAGCAGGCTACGTGATTTCAAGGATGCACTAATTTTAATAATTAAAAAGCTGCTGCCTTCCATCTGCCCGGGCAGGGAAGGAGAGGCAGCGGGAGGGCACGAGGCTTTTGTTGGGAAATCCCTCTCTGCACCAACCCAGTGCCCTCCCAAAATGTGAGAGGTTCTCACACAGCTGTGAGGGTGTCTCAGTTTTCCTTTCTGGGAAGAAGAAAGAGAACCCAGGAAGGGACAATCAGTAATTAGGAGATTTTTCTGAGGGCTTGAGGAGGAGCTGGGAAACTTGGACAGAAATAAAGCTGCATTTTTCCACTGGTCAGACACATCTCCTTCGACAGAAATCAGAAGTTTGCAGCAAAGGTTGTGCTTGGTGTGGCCAGGGAGGAGCAGCCAGCTGGAGGGAAATTCTCTTCTCCCCATCAGACAGGCTCTGGGGAACCCAAAATGCAGCCCGGGCCCGAGGGGTGCCAGCCCCCAGCAAGGACAGGGACACGGGCACAGGGCCACCAAAACGGGAACAGGTCCCTGGGACAGCAGCCCCACAGGGGACCCGCTGGGCACGATAAAATCCCTTTTGCACTTCCAGGGTGTAAATGAGGGGTTAAAAAAGCCCCAAAAGCTCTGGAGCAGCCCCTTCGGGCTGGGTGTGTGGGTGCTGGGGTGGGGGACTCCCAGCACCAGAGCAAAGCAGTTCAGATGCTCAGGAATGACCCCCTGGAGGATGGAAATCCCACAGCAGTCCATGGCTTTGCCCCTTCCCAGGCTGCCCTCGAGGCCCGGCCTGGCTGCTCGGTTGCCCATCAAAGCCAGCTCTCCCCACATTCCTGATCTTCCCTGATGGAAAAGCTCCTGGCATCAATCAGTCTGAAGCCCCATGTAACTGCTCGTTACTGTCAGGAAATGAATCCACAACCACCAGAGGTTTATGTCCAAAAAGGAGACAGAGGAGCCCTGGGACTTTATTGATGAATAAAGGGAGAGGTCATGGCCATTTCCCATGGGGTCTCTCCAACTGATAGAGGATGCAGCCTCTTTTTACCCTCGTTTCCTCTTTTTAGCCTCATTTCCTCTTTTTATCCTGGTTTCCTGGCCACATTTCCCTCTCTCTTTCCCCTTTGGCTGAGGCACTTGAGAGGCACAGACTCCCCGAATTTCCTAATACAGAGCCCCTTCTAATGTACATTCCCCCTTTCTTCTTTTTCTTGTGTCTCTGTTGTTGTAATTTATTAACACAGTCTTGAGCAAGTCAATCTGTGGAATTCCTATGGAAAACCTTCCCACAATTTCTTCCACCTCTCAGGACCTGGCTTCATCTACCAGCAGGCCCCACAGTTTGTTTGTAAAGACCCTCCCTTCTCATTCCTTCCATTACCGCTCCAGAGCCCTGGGTTCTCGCCCATCCTGCTCCGGTGTTTGACGGAACTCCTGCAGGATTCCCGCTCCGGTGTTTGACGGAACTCCTGCAGGATTCCCGCTCCAGTGTTTGACGGAACTCCTGCAGGATTCCCGCTCCGGTGTTTGACGGAACTCCTGCAGGATTCCCGCTCCAGTGTTTGACGGAACTCCTGCAGGATTCCCGCTCCGGTGTTTGACGGAACTCCTGCAGGATTCCCGCTCCAGTGTTTGACGGAACTCCTGCAGGATTCCCGCTCCGGTGTTTGACGGAACTCCTGCAGGATTCCCGCTCCAGTGTTTGACGGAACTCCTGCAGGATTCCCGCTCCGGTGTTTGACGGAACTCCTGCAGGATTCCCGCTCCAGTGTTTGACGGAACTCCTGCAGGATTCCCGCTCCGGTGTTTGACGGAACTCCTGCAGGATTCCCGCTCCAGTGTTTGACGGAACTCCTGCAGGATTCCCGCTCCGGTGTTTGACGGAACTCCTGCAGGATTCCCGCTCCAGTGTTTGACGGAACTCCTGCAGGATTCCCGCTCCGGTGTTTGACGGAACTCCTGCAGGATTCCCGCTCCAGTGTTTGACGGAACTCCTGCAGGATTCCCGCTCCGGTGTTTGACGGAACTCCTGCAGGATTCCCGCTCCAGTGTTTGACGGAACTCCTGCAGGATTCCCGCTCCGGTGTTTGACGGAACTCCTGCAGGATTCCCGCTCCCGTGTTTGACGGAACTCCTGCAGGATTCCCGCTCCCGTGTTTGATAGAACTCCTGCAGGATTCCCGCTCCGGTGTTTGACGGAACTCCTGCAGGATTCCCGCTCTGGTGTTTGATGGAACTCCTGCAGGATTCCCGCTCCGGTGTTTGACGGAACTCCTGCAGGATTCCCGCTCTGGTAACAAAAGCGGCATCTGCAGCACGTGGGGAAGGGTAAGACAAATAACAGCAAGAGGTTAACAGCGTTTCAGAGCACAAACCCCCTGGCACTGCTGCCACATCTGAGCAGGGAGTCTGACGAGCATAATGCAAAAGAAAACACAAAAGATGCAAATCAGGGCAGGCGGAGGGGACAGTGGGACACGCAGCAGGGGGGGATTTCTCCGTGGCATGAGCTCTTTGCAGAGGAGCAGATGTCTGGGCTGGCAGGAAGGGGAAGAGGGGATTTGTTTATGGAGAGGAAAAATAATCTTTTAATTTGGCTCGTGGATCAAAACCTGAAACTTCATCCCCGAAGACACTGATTCGCTGGCGTTTCTTCTCACCGGTGCTGGCAGCAAAACACGGCAAAAGCTGGACCACGGCAGTGCCACCTCCACGCAGGGGACACTTCGTGGTGCCCGGCACTGCAGCATCCCACACATCCCTGCTCCAGCCTAATGGAGGGTACAAAAAACCCCTGAGCATGACGGATGGCTCCCACCAGGCTTGGATAATTCCTGCCTCTCCTCCTCTCCTGCTCAGTAAGTGCTGCCTGGAAAATCAGGAGGTGAAGCTGCTGAGTGCACCGAGGGCTGCTTCCCCAGCCAGCCAGCCCATAATTACACGCAATGTTAAGTGCAGAAACATTTCCAAGGCTCTGCTGAGAGCAGGGGCAAAGGGAGGGGGGATTGTTTTAATTGAAAACCATTCCCATCTCCAGGCCAGCCCGCGGTGCTGGCAGCGGGGCTGGGGCAGGGGCGAGCGCTGCCTCCCAGCACGAGCAGAGGCACCGAGCTGGGAGCGCTGCGGTGGCTCCGGTGAGGGGCAGGAGGACATTTCTGAAGGGCTTTTCTGGGAGCCAGCATGGCTGAAGGGCTGGCAGGGAGCCACAGGAGCTCTGCCCCTGCTCCCTGAATTAATCAGAGCTGGCTCCCAGAGCTGCAGCACGAGCGGTGCCCAGGCAGGTGCCCGAGCCCTTTTCAGCTCTCCCACCTCAGTGTGGCTGGCAGAGAATCCCACAGAAGCAATGCCCTCCCCTTCCTGCTCGCCTCAGGTGCCCGGGCTGAACGTGCTGGTGCCCAGCACCCTCCTGGCAGGGTGACCCGCTCCTGCTGCCACTGAAAAGAGCCCTTTTCTCCAAGCAGCACCCACGAGGGCACCTCCTCACGTGCTGTGGATGCCAGAGCCAGCTGAGGGCCCAGACGCAGCAAATAAAGGATGATCGGAGAGAGGGCACAGCCCCTGAGCAGGTGGGGCTGTGCCCTCCGCGCTGGCACATGCACTCACACAATGGTTTTCCTTTCCCTGTATTGACTTGAGGACAAGGAAAAAAAAGCCAAAAGATGCTCACAGGAATATTTTTGAAGCAGTAATAAAGCTCAAAGGACAGGGAGATGTTCAGTGTCCCCCTCCATCCTTCCAGGATGGTGCTTGGTGCTGGGACAGTGACAGCCCACACCCCGAGAATCTGTGGGAACAGGACACAGAGATGCCATGGGATCCCTGGGATGTGCAGGAAGGCTCAGAGGAGGCAACTCTGCTCCTGATCCCAAACCAGTCCTCGTTTCTCTCCTCCTTCATCCGTTAATTGTAGTCGTTGGTGTTGGAGCAGGGAGGCTGGAGCCGGTGACCCCATTTCCCTCCCGGCCTTACCCACTCTGTGATTCCGTGTCACAAGAAAGTGAAACCAGAGTCTCTCATTTTCAAACAAAGAAGGGCTTAATCTGAAAAAATCAAAGTTCAGGGTAAAATCCTTCAAAATGGCTTCAACTTTTCTTCATCAGAAGAAAAATTTCTGTGTTTCTTCCCCTGAAGAAGCAGGTGGTGTTTGCCACGAGGGTGCAGACTGCAGTGATGTTCCCCAGCCTGTGTCTGTGGCAAAAAAAAAAAAAAAAAATGTTTGCCAAAGACATTTTTATTCTGCTCCCACACAAGCTCCTTCTCTGCTTAGCAAAAGGGAATTTTCCCCTTTTACAGGAGGAAAGAAAATATCTTTGCTGTTATATCACACCCGCAGCCACACATAAACACAGGGGCCCAGCAATTCCCCTGGATCGTCCCTCCAAGGGAGGTGTTGGTGTGAACCCAGCTCCACATGGAAAAGTAATGAGTTATGTTAATGGAGCTCGTCTTTGCACATTGGTATCGCTCCTGAAAACGGACAAAAAACCCCAAAACAACCCTTTAATCTGTTTGCAGATGGTCTGCATGGAGCTGGTGTCCACCAGCAGCAGGGTCACCCCAGGGCTCAGCAACCCCATCTCGGGCTGAGCCGAGAGCTCTGAGTGACAGCAGCTCTGCCCTTCACCCCTGCAGGAGATGAAAACCCCATCAGAAAGGATCTGCTGCAGCCCCCACTGCCCTTTGCACCTCCCAGACCCGACCACGGCTGGATCCAGGCTTTGAAAGAGCTTCTCTGGATGAAGGGACTGGTTTATTCCCCCACTCTGCTCTGGTCCCCCCTCTCCAGTCTCAGCTTTCATGGCCCAGAGTGGTTTTGGTGCACTCCGGTCACCCCAGCGCAGCCCCAGTGTGGCCCATGTGCCGCAGAACAACCTCATTTAGGGCCCTGAGCAGTTTGGAGACCAATTAGCAGCGTGTGAACTTTGGGAGGCTGCTTAATTGCAGGGACTTGAAGGACACGCGCCTGGCTCCGGTGCTGCCGAGCCCAGAGGCACCGGCAGTGCTGAGGATGGATCCTGAATTTTAACGGGATTTGCGAACCCAGGAGCCTCCTGCCCACAGGGCTGCTGTGATCGGGAGATTTTCCTGCTGCTGGGACCCCTGTGAACCTGCCCGAGCCTGCATTTGTGGGGTTTGTTTCTAATTTCACTGAGGAAAAGACACAGCAAAGAATTATCACCAGATCAGAGAATTGTCTGGGTTGGAAGAATCAGAGAATTATTTGGGACCTTCAAGCTCATCTTGTTCCACCGCCTGCCAGGGGCAGGGTGGTTTTCCTCTATCCCAGGTTGTTCCAAGCCCTGTCCAGCGTGGCCTGGAGCACTTCCAGGGGTGGGACAGGGCACTGGGTGGTCACTTTGCAGTGTCTGTGCCCTCCCGGCCCTGTCACCAAACATCCATTGATTCCTTGCAGCTCCCGGTGCCATTTTTGTGAAGCCAGGGAAGTTTTTCACAAAAACACCTGCTTCCAGACCCTATCGATCCGAGGGCAGGAAGAGAGGGAGCATTAAGGATTTAAATGGAGACAAGTGAGCGTCTGTTGCTGTGACACCCAATACCCCCAGCAGCGCCTCCATTCCTGGGAAGAAACAAAAAAAAACAACCCTATTTGTTCAATCAGTCATTAATGAAGGCATAAATCATTAGGAGAATAATTCTTCCCAAATTGAATTACTCCTTTCAATTACCTGGCTTTTCTCCTCTCCCTCCTTTCCCCTCACTCCTGCATTCCCCAAGGAGCTGAGCGGAGCCAGTGCATTGGAATCAGGCTCAGCCAGGCGGGCGCTGCTCCGTCACTTGTTGCCTTCTTTCCCTTTTTCTCCGCAGACTGTGGCAGGAGAAAATGAAAACCGAGATGTCAAAGCCCGTGGCTTCCCAGGAGAATTACCCTGCAAGGTTTGGGGGTTTTATTTACCTTTCTATGGAATGAGTCCTTCTGGAAAACAGAGCGCGGGAGCCCGGCCTTTGATTTTATCTTAATGAACGTTACAGATCCCCGAGCCGCTGCTCCGAGCCTTGCAAACCTTATCAGCGGCTGGGACGTGATAAAGAGACACAGCCAAACAAGATTTAATCTGCCCAGCATTTCTGCACCACTGCCTCATCCCTAATGGAATCTTTACTTGTTTGCAGCCTGGCACAAACGAGGAATGCACAAGCGGCAGGTGCAGAAGTGAAATCTCCTCCTGGGCTTACCCCGTTACAGCTCCCAGCCCCAGGGACCAAAGCCCTGCGTTACTGCGAAATGAGAAGGGGACTCGCTGGGGTATTTTTAGGAATTTCCTTTTCCCTTCTCCATTTCATGTTTCCCCCCCCCAAAAAAATTTCTCAACTTCTCCCCAAACCCGCACCTCTCCAAGTCCTGCAAAGCAGAGATTTGGCCATGACAGATTTTTTTTTTCCGGAAATTTCTTTAACTTTTCCTTTTTCCCCTGACATCCATGGAGGGATTAAAAACCACGTCTCAGTTTCTCTCCTTGCCCTCTGCACTGACCACCACCACCTCTCCCAAGTTATACTTGAAAAAAAGTTAATTCTTAATTAAGCTCCTCCATTCTGCTTGAAATTCATTTTCATTATTCTTTTCATTACTTCTTAACTCAGCTGAGTTTCTTGCTTTTTTTTTTTTT
>VZRN01005970.1:390801-443289 GCA_013397935.1 Dasyornis broadbenti | reverse complement strand
TTTTTAAATGCAACTCAGCCTATTCTCCATTCACTAAATCCTTTGAATCCCTGAATTGCATTTTTGTTATCCTTGCTGTTATTGCTTACGTCCTGTCTGGGCCAGTGTGGCATTTAGGGGTTTTTTTTCTTCCCTGAGGCTTGGATTTGTGCATGTGACGTGTGTATGGATACATAATCCAGAATCTGCTGAGCAGCATGCAAATTGCAATCTCCGCGAGAATGGCAACCTGCACATTGCCAAAATGAGCATCAGTGAAATATGGGAAATTAATTTAGCCCCATGAAGGAGATAATTACTATTTTGCAGATTGAGAAAGTGGGGCATAAAGAGATTAAGGCCTAAGGACCCAATCTAGCCAAAACCCAATCATATGCTTAATTTAAAGGAGATTAGATCGTTCCCTTAAAGCCAGCAGGAACAGCCTTTGCTTCATGGCAGGCACACATGGAATGGGAATGGTGTGCTGAGCTGTGAGGGGTGGGAATGCTCTGAGCTGGGATGAGGGGAGGGAATGCTCTGGGTTGGGATGAGGGGAGGGAATGCTCTGGGTCGGGATGAGGGGAGGGAATGCTCTGAGTTGGGATGAGGGGAGGGAATGCTCTGAGCTGGGATGAGGGGAGGGAATGCTCTGGGTTGGGATGAGGGGAGGGAATGCTCTGATAAATTGGGATGAGGACAGGGAATGCTCTGAGTTGGGATGAGGGGAGGGAATGCTCTGCTGAGCAGGGATGAGGGGTTGGAGGGAGGGACAGGGCTCAGGGCAGACCCAGCTCCCACAATCTGGAATTTGCATCCCCACCCCACAACAGCCCCGGCCTGCCCCGGCCTGAGCTGCTGCTGGTTTTACAGATTGATTGCTGTTACCTCCCAACATGTGTTAAATGCACCGAGGTGCTCAGTTAAGCAGCTTTAGGAAATTATACAAGAATTAATTTATTATAGACTGCTGCTCGCTCGGGTTAATCCAGCGCGGCGTTGCTGCGTGGGAAAAGCAGGGAAACGTGCCTTTGCCTCCTTTCCCTCCTGACAGGGCCCTGGGGCACAGCACAGGTCCCTCCTCTCCATCCTGCCTGGGGCAGGGGCTTCCTCTGCTGCTTCCCAGGTACAGCAAAACCAGCCTTTCCCGGGGGAGAACAGGAATTAGAAACCCGGGGCACTGGGATCCACTTTTGCCGTGAGCCACCAGCATCTGAGGCCCCTCAGGGAGAAAGGAGCTGGAAGTGCCACAAGCAGGAGTAAAACCCTGATGGAATCAGGGCTGGAGAGGGGCTGAGCAGCCTGGCCAGGAGCTGCAGCCCGGAGGGTGGAGTGGCATGATGCAGGGATGATGATGATGATGATGATGATGATGATGATGATGATGATCCTGCTAATCCAGAATGCTCAAATGCCAAACCTGACACGTTGGTGACACATTTGGTAGCCTCTCCCTGAAGTTTCACCTCAGCTTTGGAGCTGGCCTGACATTTTAATGCCGATTTTTTTTTTTTTTTTTTTTTTTTAACACTTTGAGAACAGCTGAAAGCACGGTGAGGGCATCTCCTCCTACAGCAGAGCTGGGATGCACATCCCAAGGAATCCATGTGTTCCATCGCCACCCTCACTCCCCACGTGTCTCCACAGGCTGCTCCTCGAGCCGCAGCCATGGCCAAGGCTGCTGGGGTCCATCTGACTCCTCATAAATCTCTCAAACTAAAGTACAAACACAGTTTGCCATAAAGCACCAGCGCTGGAGAGTTATGCCAGTCTTGTGGGAGAGTAATACCCATCTTAATAAAGTGTGTAAATACATATTTATTTGCTAGACTGGAACCAAAGAGGCTGTTCTGGTCTGCTGGAGAAAAGAAATACACATTTTAAGACTGTCTAGGTACATAATTACCTCGGAGAGAGAGTGAAATAAATCATCAATGTCTTCTTGCTCCCTGGGAAGGAGCTGCCCTGAGCTCTCCGTTCCCAGCAATGAGCACCCCCAGGCGCTGTGCAAACCCAGCCGGTGATGATGAGAGAGAAAGCAGGGACACCCAGAGTGCAGAGGGGCGGGGCAGCCCCTTGCCCTGAGCTCTGGAGGTGCCTCTGCCCAGCACCCAGCACGGGATGTGTTGTTCTGCGCTGACAGAGCGAGACCCTGACCCTGTGGAGACAAAGTGAAGTGAAGGAGAATCGATCTGGGAAAGATACCCTGGCTCTACCTGGCTTCCCATGGCGCCAGGGGAAGGAGCTGTAGGCTCCAGATTCCAGCTCGGAGCCGGAGTTTGGAGCGGTTTGGGCACCCCCACTCCACCCTCCCTGCCTCTGCTCCGCTCAGGACACGCCCGTGTGTGGGAAAAGCAAAGCTCAGCTCGTCTGGAGGGCTGGTCCCGACTGGTATCCGAGCCTGCTCGTTGTCCTCGAGGAGTTAAGGGATGGATGGAATGAGGCCTCGAGGAGTCGGTGGTGGCTCTGTGGCTCCGTCGATGCCGCGCTGGCAGCGTCCCCGTGGCCACCTGCAGCAGGAGCTGCCCGCGTCTGCAAAGTGCAGTAACCACCATGCATTATTCACGGCCCTTTCAGAGAATGTTTCCAGGTGGGTCCCGGGATAAAAGGCTGCTGGCTCCTCTCCCTGTCTCCCTTCTCCCAGTTCCACTCCCCGCGGATGCATCACGCCCCGTCCCAAACCCAGGGCCAGCCAGGGTCGGGGCAGGGGGCAGAGCCTCGAACAAGGACACAGCTCCTGTTCCGCCACTTCCCAAAGCTCTCGGCGCCTTGCTGAGCTGCTGGGAGCCGGCTCCACACGGGAGATCCCTGGGCTCTGCCGCGCTGGGAAAAGGCTGGAGCGAGGGGGATGTGCAGGGAGGACCAGGCACTGAGGCGGCTCCGGCGGGGATAAACTTAGCACAGCCCTCGCCAGACTGTCAGAGCCACGGGAACGCCGAGGGGCCAAGGACTCTGCACACCCAGATGCCCAAGTTGCTTTTTCCGAAGAGCTGGGAGGTGCCAGACTGGGCTGGGTTCAGCCTCTGAGAAGGAACATGAATTATGCATGACGGCCCAGCCTGGAGAGCCTGGGTGATAAATAATTCCAAGTAGGAGCTTGCTACATGCCTCAGCTGCATCCTGCCCCAACACTGCCTTTTTTTTTTCCTTTTTGGAGTACTATGGATTAGGGAGCTCAGTTTGATGGGATCAGGAGCTTTTGCAGTGGTTCTTTGGGCTGGAAGATGCATCTCCTTTCGCAAGGCTCCTGGGAGCTGCTCTACAGTGTCACCCTTCAATTGTTGCTCCAAGCTGTGGGTCAAAGCACAGCTCAGAGGATCCAAACCCTGGGATTTGTTCAAACGAATGAATTTTGTGTTATTTTGATGGCAAAAGAGGATCGAGCTTTGCACCCCTCCAGTTCTCCCCTGCATCTCCATCCCACTGTCCTGGGGCTGTGCAGCCCCAGGTGGGAGCTGCTGGGACAGCCCAGGATGCTCAGAGATGCCTTGAAAGGGTTAAATAGCATCATTGTAATTAATAACTCCTAATGACTGCTTGCAAATGAAGGCACAGGCGGTGCCCCCGTGCCCGACCTCTGGCAATGCCCCAGGAGCTGTGCAGGAGCCCAAGCCAGGCCATTAAAATCTGTGTTTGCTTAAAACAAATTCATGCCATTTGTGAAAAGCAGCTGTGGGAGTCCAGCTTTTCCTGGAGGAGGATTTGCTGTCCCCACAGCCCTTTGACTAGGGCTGATTGACAGTGAGAGATGGGATCATTTCCCTCTGCTGGGCAGCTGCTCTGGGAAAAGCCCACGGAAGGAGCAGGGCACCGCTCAGAGCTGTGATTGATCTGCCAAGGATCTCAGAGAGAGCCCTGGGCTGCAGCCGCACGGTCAGGAACGGCTCCTCTCCACCAAATCCCAAACCAGGGAGGTCTGGCAGGAGCAGCTGGAATAACGAGCTGGGCCTTCTCCAAGGGGAATGGCAAATGGGCAGGGAGTGGCTGTGCTGGAGGAGCTGGAATCGCCCCTCCTGCCCGGTGGCCAGCACCTGCTGATGAGGGCATCACCTGCTCGTTGTGGTGGCAACCGGGGACACAGAGGCTGTGCCAAAAAGGGCCTGGCATGGGTGGCAGTGCCCCCTGCCAGCCCACGGAACAGGGCCAGCAGCGTTACGGGAGCAGGGCTGTGCCTTCCCTGCGCGCCTTGATGGCCCCAAGGTCACCCCATCCGGCACATCCCAAACTCCTGCAGGCTCAGCAAGCCCAGAGGCCCCCCAGGGACAGCAAGGGCACACCAGGGCTGCTCCTGCAGCTGGGGACGAGGTTTGGGCCTTGGCACTGACCTGGTGGGGTGAGGGGAGCATCCCTCTCACTTCAGGACGGCTCTGAATCGCTGCTCACCCTTTTATTCACCATCCCAGCAAACCAGAGGAACCCTGCGGGCTCCTTCCCATAAATCCAAATAAATTCCTCCACAGCGCTGGGCACCAGAGCTGTGCACCCAGAAAAATGAAGCAGAGGATGCATCAGAGGCTGTGTTTTCCAGCTGGTGCTGGAAACCTGTTGTCCCTGTTGACGTCAGAGGGAATTTTGAGCCTGCACCAGCTCTGAGCGTTTAATCAAATGTGACCTCTCCAAAAAAACACAGCCAATTAGGGGCAGAGTTAAGAGCAGAGCCCAGGAGTGCCGATCCCCACTTCCCTGCTTTAATCACAAACCGAAGCTTTGTCCTGATGGAGAGCAAACAGAGGAGGACAGGAACAGAGCTTTGCTGTGAATTGAAAATGTTCTGACTATTGCTCAGGTGTGAGTTGGTAATCCCAGCTGCTCTTCCCTCATTCCCACGTCTCCACCTGCAGAGGGAATGTGCGGGAGGCTTTGCAGGAGTTCACTGTGCCTGGGTGTCACAACCCTCAGCAGGGAGGGCTGAAGGGTATTTTGGGAGCCCAGCCTCCTCCAGTTGACCAGGACATGCTGTTTTCTGGGATTGGGGGATCCGCATCCCTACAAGTTTTAAAGGCAGCTTAATCTGCATCTGCCAGAGGCGCTTGGGCTGTGCAGGAGCAGGAGGATCTGCTGTCCTTCACCCTGGCATTTCCCTGCACCCCCAAACCAGCTCCAGAACCCAGAATTAATCTGGGACACCCCTTCGTGTCACTCACAGAGAATCATAAAATATCCTGAGTTGGGAGGGACCCATGAGGATCAGGGAGTCCAGCTCCCGTCCCTGCACAGGACAACCCCAAAAATCACCTCATGTCTCCTCTTTAAGAAAGCCCCCCCAGCCTGTGGCTCACCAGTGCTTTGGCTCTGGGATAAATCCCTGCCCGACCCTTTGGGGATGACTCTGTGTCCTGATGTAATAAAACATGAAACACTACACATTTTTCCTGGAGGAATCTGCTGCTGTGGGTTAGATCCGGGGTTAAGGAGGCTCAGACTGCCTGACACAAGCAAAACCTGCCTTCAGAAGAGGCATCACTGAAGTGGTTTGTCTCGAGCAGGCACTTGGCTTTTCTGTGCGTTCCTGCGCTGCAAAGCAGGGAATTGACTCCGTTTCAACTGCTTTAATTAAACGGAGTTAAAACCCATCAGCGCAAAGTTTCCTGCGATGCCTACACAAAATCTGTTCCATGAAAAAGCAAAAATACAATGGCTATTCCTTTCTGTCGAGTTCTACAGGATTTTCTTTTCTTGAGAGAGGCTGAACAGCTCATTCTGCACCGGTTAAATTCCGGCTGCAGCCCCTAAGCTTTTTATTTCCAGTGGATATATCTTTGTTAAACAAGCCAGGCTGAAATCTTGCCTTCCCCACCCATCCTCTTAAGGAGCTTGAGGGATGGAGCTGTGCCAGCACAGCCCAGGGAGCTGGGTGGAGGGAGAGGGAAGCAGGGGCAGCAGGATGGCGGGAGAGGGAAGCAGGGGCAGCAGGATGGCGGGAGGGGAAGCAGGAATCCTGCCTGGAATGGCCCCACTTTCCCAGCAGGATGAGGGCTGCGTGTGTCTCTGTGCATCCAGAGCAGGGCACTTTTGCTCCCAAACATCATTTAATGCCTCCTCTGGCACGACCATGCCAGTCACAAGTGACCAGTCCAGGTGTAGAATGGGGAGCTGCTCTGGCCAAGCTCGGATGATTTTTTCTCTTTTTTTTTCCAAGGAAAGACACTCATTTTTCACCCTTGGCTGCTGGGATGGGGTAGGAGTGATGGGGCAGCTGCCTCACTCAGCAAGCACGGGGGTGCAGGATCTGCACTCTCCTCTGAATCCCCATGGAATGCCTTGGGAGCCGGGCAGGGAAAGCCCCTTTGAAGATAAGCAGAGGCACGAGGCTCCATTGCTGCTCTCACAGTGATCGGTGCCATTTCCAGAGGGTGAAAGGGCAGCTCCTTCACGCAAAGAGAAGCACGTGGGACTTGAAATATGCCAAGCACTGCTGCTGAGCATCTCTTGGTATCATCTTCCACCAGCAACCCCTGATGGGGAGATTTCCAGGAGGATTAAACTGCAAAACCCTTTTCCGGCATCTGCTGCTTGAAGAGAGAGGGTTGCTATGGCAACCACATCTGGCCTATTCACATGAGTTTTATAAGGAGAGAAACAAATAAAAAACAAAGCAAAAACAACACAGGCGGCGCACAAAGGAGAGGTGACTTTGTCTGCCTCCATCAAAGGGACAATCAGAGCAGCGGTGAATAATCCAGCCTGGCTGTTTGTTTATGGCCCTGTTTGCCACCAGCATTCCTGGATTCCCTCCAAAGCCGAGGGCTGGGACACGGGAAGTGTCGCAAGGAGAGGAGGATCCGTGGACATAACCCAGGTGTTTGTGGGTGTGCTGTGGGTACCTGGAGCTTTCTTGGGGGTTCCCTGATTCCCTGGGCAGGAAGGGAGCAGGTCCCACACATCCCTGGCCACGGTGGGGTCTCCCAATTCCATCCCTCCACCCTCTGCATCCACAAAATCTGACTGCCAGCATTGACCTCTGGCAAGGACTGTGGCTTCTCTGTAGAACTGGGGCCAGCCCAGCCCAGGAGTTGTCAAAGGGATAAAGTTTTTCCAGGGAAAATAACAGGTGTGGATGGGGGGATCCCAGGCATTTCAGTGATGCTCCCAGAGCAGAGTGAACCCTGGGGTTCTGCACACTCTAATGAGCATTTCCTGCCCCAGGAAAGCCCAGCACGAGGCTGGGCCATTGCTCTTCCCATCCCAGGAGAAGGTGTTTTAGCAGGAATGTTGTGGGGAAGGACAAGGGATGGGTCCAAGGGGGTTCCCCTCATTTCCTTGCCAGACTTTGGGAATGGTCTCCCTTCGAACTGGAGGAGTTTTGCTGGATGCTCTTGGAGCCAATCTCTCCATCAGCTGGGTTTGCATTCAAGGGCAGAACTGCAGATTCAGGAATGGTTCCGAGCCAGCACAGGGTCTGGAGAAGGTCCATGGTGAGGAGAGGCATCCTGCCCTGGGAGCTGCTGTGAGGGGGCCCTGAGAGCTGAGCTGAGCTCTCCCTGTGGCAGAGCACTGGGAACAGGCAGAGCTTCTCCAGGGCACACGTCAGGTGCCTGCAGGTCCAGCACGGTCATTGCAGGGACTCAGGGAGCCGGATCCCAAGTCCTGGCAGCCCTGCTGTGGCTCCGTTTCACACTGGACAAGGGGTGGGATCCGGAAGGGCAGGAATTTGCTCAAGGACACAAAACACAACGGATTGATCAAGGGATTGATCCAAGGGTGATCAAGGGTGTGTGCTGACCGAGCAGTCCTGGGGGGCTGCTCCTCCTCCTCACCCACAGGGTGCTCCAGAGGCTGATCCAGCACCCTGGGCCATGAGGCACCAGGGCTCGTTCCCAAGCCCATGCAGGCAGGGTCATCCCAGAGATGCCACACACACCCACCAAGCCCCATCCAAACACTGAATATTCCAGTCATTTTCAGGAACACACACATACACACACACAATTTACCATCTGGCCTGGAACTCTTTATGCTCTGAGCTCGATGCAAATCAGCCCAGCTCCACTAATTGCTGGGATGTTAATGATGCCTGCAGCGAGGCAGGGCTGGCTGAGCAGGGCCACGCTGACAGCAGCACTGGCCTGCAGCCTGCCGGGTGCTACGGCCCTGCAGGCCTGCTCCGTGCCTCGCCAGGCAGGGTTCTCTGGCTTTGGGAGGCTCACGGAGCCTGAAACGCAAAGGTGACAACGAAAAGAGATGGGAAAAGGAAAAAGAATGGTGATGGAAAGCTGGACTTGAGCCCTGCAGTTAAACTGACCTGTGAATGCCTGGGAGTGGGGAGAGCAGGTAGTGAGAGAGCAGGGCTGGGGGAGAGAGCTCTGGAGCAGATGGGCTGAAATCCTCAGCAGCAGATGCAGACAGGGAAAATCCAGGAGTCACTGGGTTGCCTTTTCGGCTGGTAAAAAGATGAAGCAGACACAGCAGTGAAGGGAAAAAGGGGATTTAGCTGGGTTTTAATGGGATCCTGGGTGCACGGCTCGTCACAGGTGCAAACACGCCCAGAGCACTCCCCGGATAACACGGATACAATTTGTATGGACCTCGCAAATGAGCAGATCTGCCTAAAATCCCCCAATGAGAAACTCAATAGATGAAGTAATTGTCCCCCTATTCTAATTATTCTTCTTTAAATGAGATCACAGCCCAATTTACAAAATCTGTTCCAGAGAGAGAGAGATTCCATCCAAGGCTGGAGCCTCCGATTCTGAGATAGTGCAGAGCTCTTGGCCTCCTATTGTGGGTGTTTGGTCTTTTCCCTTTGCAAAACCCCCAAAGTGAGCTCAATATCAGACTGCAAGAGTTATAGGAGTGTGGGACTGAGGTACAGAGTGTGTGTGAAGGGTACAGGGAAAGGGGATAGAATGTATAAAAAGGGTATAAAGAAGAAAAGACAAAAATCATCAGGTATCAGCTGCAGGGAGGAAGCTGCTGCCTGTGGGGGGAGGCTGCACAATCAGCATCAGGACCAGGCAGGATGGACCCTGACCCTCCGCCCACAGGAGGGGTCACAGACAGCACCCCACAGCCCCAGCACCAGCCCTTCCTCTGCTGCCCCAGGAGTCACTGGGTTTCCTTCAAGCAGCTCAGAATGACCCAGGCACTGCAAATCTGTAGAGCTGTGACCATGCTGCAAAAGAGAGCCCACTTTGGGATCCCAAACCAAGCGGATTCCCACGGCTGGAGAGGAGGAAGAGGCTCGGAGCAGATGGAAGGTGCCACGTGTGTCTGCGCTGGCTCACAGCTGTTCATCCTCCAGGTTCCTCTCTAGAAAAATCCCCCTCTTCTTCATTTTGTTCTTTCACAATCAGAGATTCCTGATCAGCACACCACAAGAGAATCGGAATTCCAGTGATTTGATGATCCCATGGAGAAGGCAGTGGCTGTTCCCGTACCCCAGGAGGGTCACACAGGCCAAAGGGCTCTGTGGGAAGCTCAGGCTGCCCTGAGACCTCTCCTTGCTCCAGGTTTGAGCCTGCAGAGTCGGGGATCCCCCAGGGCGGGGCTGGGGCCGGCAGGGGCAGCTCCAGCTGGGGGGATCAGGAGCAGCGCTGAGGGAACTGCGGCCTCCCCGTGGCTTCCAGGCAAATTGTCTGGAAAGGATTTCTTGTTTCCTCTCATTAGGCTGCTCAGGCTCATTATTTCAAGTGCACTGTTCCAAGCTTGAAAAGAAGCAAATCGAGTGGCCAAGGAGCCGCTGCTGGGTGGTGTGGGCAGGGCTGGCCGGGACAGACGCTGATGTGGGAGCAGGGATGAGGAGAACCTGGCCCAGCTCCCAAATTCCAGTGGAGTTCACGCAATCAGATCTCTCGCTGGGCTCATCCTTGCAGCCCAGGAGGGTGACACCAGGCAGGCTCCACCAAAACCCAGCCAGGTCCATGCAGGAATGAGCCCAGGGAGAGCTCTGGGCTGGCACCGAGGTGGTGCCCAGCTCTGGTGAGCCCTGGCCTCTACAAGTGGCTCTAAATTACCTGTCCTGCTCTTCCCCTCCTTCTACTGTTCCTAATTCATCAGCAGTGGCAGGAAATCCTTGAGGAGTTTCCCACAAATCCCATCTGAGGATGAGGCAAGGCAGGCGAGCTCTGGCACTGCCCTGGTGTTTGCCCAGGCCTGATTTACACCTTCCCGGAGAGCACAGAGCGTGGATCAGGGCCAGGATCACGCTGCTGACCAACAGGCCATTGCTTCCCTTTCCCCAAACCGTGTCCTGCTTGGAGCTGATAAATCCCAGCAGCAGCCTGCCAGCTCCTCCTGTTCAAACCCAAAGAGTGGGAAAGGGAGGAGAAAAATAAAACAAAAACAGGGACAAAAAACAAAAAACAAAAAACCAAAAAAAAGGAAAAAAAAAAAAGGAAAAAAACCAACCAAACAAAACCCTGGCATCTCTATGGCAACCTGCTCCATCCTGGAGCTGCAAACCCTGGAATTCCCACTCCCTATTTTCCCCTTGCATTGGATCAGGCAGGGATGGCAGCTGGCATCACTGCGTGCTGTGAGTGTCGGATGTGCTGGAGCTGTGCTCCAGTGCCAGCTGCACGTTCCATACATCCTCCCTCAGGATGGCTGGGTCAGTGCCCTCCAGCTCCCTGCAGGCTGCTCTGCGTGGTTTGGGACATTCCTGGGGCAGGGAATGCTGCGGGAATGGGCTCTCCAGAGGGTGCTCCAGAGGGCACTCAGCCTTCGTTTTGTCTCATTTATAGCTCATTACTGGCCCTGCTGTGCAGGGAAGAGCAGCCAGAGGTGGAAAGGAGTTGGCTGTGGCCTCTGGCAGAGCAGTGGGATGCTGGATTGCTCCAGAACACCCTGGAGCCGGAGCAGGAGTGGGGCTGGAAGCACAGCTCATCCTAATGGATCTCACAGGATGCTCAAAGCCCAGAGGAGCTTCACCCCAGGAGCTCCCACCTCCTGCAGACCCCACTGAGGGTCCCTGCTCTGGGCCCTTCCCCCATGCTAAGCCATCTCCCATCCCCAAAGGAGGAGATGCAGCCCTGGGAGTGCAGCAGATGGGCCTGAGCGGGAGAAAATTGCTTTGGCTTTATAGCTCAGGCAGCAGCACTCCATTTCCCCATTTATATCCCACCCCCAGTATCTGCAAACCCATTTGCCTCTCTGGGAGCATAAAGTGTCACCAGCTGGCCCTGCTGTGCCCACAGACAGCTGGTGAGCAGGGCAGTGCCACGCTGAGCCCGGGATTTGGGGTCAGTAAAGCCGGATCCCAATGCTCCTTTAGGAAAAGGAGAGGCCAGGCGTGCCCTGCTCCCCCTGCAGCCTGGCAGGGCTGGTTTTGCTGCAGGTTGGATCAGCTCTCCCGGGCAGGGGCACAGATGCTGCAGTTGGCTCTTGGTGCCCCTCCAAGCTGGGGATGTGCAGAGCAGGGCTGGAGCCATCCCGGGGATTGTGGCTCTGTAATCGCTGCTTTAAGTGAGGGCAGAGCCTCGGAGCCTCCTGGGGCAAGTTCTGGAACAAAAGTGTTGGGAAAAGCCCCAGCGTGAGCTGGGTTTGCTCTCCATTGCAGGGGGCAGGGACAGGGCAGCTCACAGCACCTCGCTGGGATTCCAGCAGCCACATCGGGGCTTTCCAAACCCAGAAGCCAAACTGGTGTTTGCCAGCTGTGGGCTGGGTTATCCAGAGGTGCTGAGGCCTGATGGAGGCAGCAGCTTCAGGGAGAAAATGTTGCCTCACCTGGGCATTACTGAAGAGTTTTATTTCATGAGATGTTGGACCAGACAACTCCAAGGCAGAAATGCTGGAATATTTCTCTCCTCAATGCTGCCCTTTGCCAAGGTTTTGTTTTTCCACAGTCCTGCAGGTCAGCATCAGCTCCCAGTCCCCCTTTGTGTGGAATAGTTGAGCTGTCCTTTACCAGGAGGGAAACTGAGGCACAGACTGGGCCTTCCCCTCTTGCGAACGACACCACAGAGCAGCCCTTTCCCATCTGTTGCCCCTCATGTGGAATGCAGAGGTTCCAGCATCATCCCATCCTGCCCCAGCAGCCCTCCCTGTGCTGCCACCACAGCTCCCACGGGAGTTCACTTGATGAGGATTAAAGAAGTGCTGCTGCAAATGTGTCAGTCATGAAATCACCGAAAATAATACGAGGAATAAAGCAGTGTGGCTATCAGCCCGAGTGGAAGTCTCAATTAGCAAATATATCAATCACTGATGGCATCTTCAGTAGCGTTTACAGGGAGAGCATTACAGGAATGATCTGCAATTACAGCGCTGCTGGGAGCAGAGTCTTCCTGGGAAGCATCAGCCGGGCTCTCAGCCCAGCACAAAGCCAGGCTGGGATATTTGGGGATGCCTGCAACCCCAGGGATGTTGCTGTTGGAAGGAATGAGAAGGGAGGGTCTATACAAACAAACAGTGAGTCTGCTGGTAAGATAAACTGGATACTGAGAAACAATGGGAAGATTTCCATAGGAATTCCGTGGATTGACTTGCCCAAGCCTGTGTTAATGAACTGCAAGAAAGGAGACACAAGGAAAAGCAGAAAAGAGGGATGTACCTGAGCAGTGTTAGGAAATTCAGGAAGTCTGTGCCTCTCGAGCGCCTCAGCCAATGGGGAAAGAGAGAGGGAACTGTGGCCGGGAAATTGGGATAAAAAGAGGCTGCATGCTATATCAGTTGGAGCGACCCCATGGGAAATGGCCACGACCTCTCCCTTTATTCATGAATAAAGTCCCAGGACTCCTCTATCTCCTTTTTGGACATAAACCTCTGGTGGTTGTGGATTCATTTCCTGACACTGTTTGGCCTTGTCAGGACAGAGCCCTGGAGGATGGCCAGGATGCCATGGAACAGCTCCACAGAAAAGGAACATTTGCTCCTGCCTGGGGCGGGGCTGGGCTGGGGACAGCTCCCAGCTGGGTCACCCACGAGGGTTGGGTGCTGCAAAGCCTCTGCAAAGCCACGTGGACAGGTGCCATCTGCTCGATGCTGGGGTCAGAGCCCTGTGGCACTGAGCGGGATAATGGTGCAGCAATCCCGGCCAGCGTCACCCCCGGGGACCAGCAGCTGCCTGGTGGCTGTGCCCAGGCCACTGGGGATGGAGCTGAGCTGATTTCCAAGGCCCAGGATAAAAAGGGATTGGGAAAGGTGCTGGAACATGCACAGTCAGTTATGAATATTACTGGATTACAGCAGCTTACAGGCTCCCAGCTGGAGCAAACCCCACTGGGCAGCGCTGAGATGAAGGCACAGGAGGAGCAAAGTCACTCCCAAACCTCCTCCAGCCCTGGGCTGTGTTTCTGTCCCCACAAACACACACCCCCAAAACAGCAGCCACAATAAAAAACCAACCAGCAACCCGCTGGCTGCTTGTTTTAAAGGAATTTGTTGAGTTTTGCTCCAAGCCCCAGCTGCAAACATCCCGTTTGGCAATTGATTTCCGCAGTGGGAAGAGGCAGAAAAGCAGCTTCTCCTTGCAGAAAGAGAGAAAAACACTGTTTTAGGTTTTTTTAAACAGAAACCTCAACATCTCCCATGAAAACATTTACTGAGAGAAGATCCATTTCTTTTTGTTTCCAATCCCTGCTGCAGCATGTTCCTGCAGACACAGGCACTGCCGAGGTGATTAAATCAGCTGCACAACCAGAGGAGAAGGCTAAATGGAGGCAAGATGTGTGAGGAGAGCACAGTCAGAATATTTCTGTGCTCCAAGGCGAGCTCCCAGGGCTGCAGCATCCTGGTGGGATGATGGCTCTGCACTGGGGCTCCCAGATTTTCCCTGTGCACATGGAGCAAGTGCAGGACCTCCCCTGGGAGTTCCCTCAAAACCCAGGGTGGTCTGGATTGATGAAGTTTCGCTCTCAGCTTCAAAACCCACTTTGCTTCAGGGCTCCATGGTGGAATGGAGGAATGGATGGAGGAATTCCAGCTTTCCCAAAGCTTGCTTCATCCCTGTGGGTTTGGAGATAGGGGATCGTGGTGCTGGTGGGACCTGAGACTCTGCCCACAGTCTGACAGCCCAGAGTCACAGAATCACAGAATCGCTGGATCCCAGCATGGACTGGGTTGGAAGGGACCTTCCCGACCATTGCAACGCCTGCCGTGGGCAGGGACACCTTCCGCTATCCCAGACTGCTCCAAGCCCCGTCCAACCTGGCCTCAGGTGCATGGGAAGAGCATCCCTGCAAGTGTTCCTTGATCTTTCCCAGCTCAGCAGCTCTGCCTGCCCTGCAGCCGCCCCCCAGCCCAGCTCCCCTTCACCCAGAGCCGATGGGAAATTTGCCCTCCATGGCTGGTCTCTCCCAACCCTCTCCAAGGATCTGCAAGGATCAAAAGAGAGGGGAATCACTCAGAAGAGCAGAATAATGCAGGCAGCAAGGGAGATGGGAGCGTGAGCAGCAGGAATGATGACAATGATGACGAGCACCTCGAGGTGAGGAATTTCCCAAGGGTTTGGAGCCAAAGGCTGAGTTGCTGATGGAGTCTGAGGGAGGTGATGGGGCAGATTTGGGGTGTCCCACACAGGAGCACAGCTTGGAAGTGTTTCTGGGTGCCTTTGCCTGCTCCCACCTTCCCAAGAACCTTCCTGGGAGCACCCCAGGGAGGCCTGGGCAGCCTCTGGCTGTTGCCCACAGCGAGGGATGTGGGATGGAGGCCAGAGCTGGTCCCCACAGCCGCCCAGGAGGGCTGGTCCTGCCCACGCTCCGGGGCAGGCGCTGGGATTCCATTACCACACAGGCACAGGCGCTAAATTCCATTTAATAAATACCTAATGAGAGGCTGACAGCCACTTCTGGACTCTCAGCAGTCCCTTTGGTTATCCACCAACTCCGAAATGCACGGCTCAGCTTCAATAATTGATGGGCCGCTAATGTGGAGCTCAGGGGGACGAAGGGGCCCCATTAATTACTGCTGGCACCAAATGCCACCAGGAGAGCGCTCCTGGAACGATGCTCATAAAGCACAGCGGGAGCAGAGGATCCTGCCTGCTCCCTCTGGAGATGGGCTGGAGGTCCAGGGGCTCAGCAGGGAACTTTTGGAAAGGGCCATGGAATGAAGGTTTTTCAGGAAAACCAACCTGACTGCTGGCCCTGTGCTTGCAGGGTTTCTTGGTGTGCTCCCCACAGCCCTGGCCTCAGGCAGGCAGCCCCAAGCTGTTTGCTGCTGCTCATCCCTTTCTCCAGAGTGGAAATGAGTCTGAGAGAGCTCTGTGACATTTTCCTGTCCCAGAGCAGGGCCAGCACCTTTCTGAAGAGCTTTTGGAGTTGCCTGAACCATGGTCAGCGCCAGGGCTGTTAGCATTGCGCCAGGGCTGGAAGGTGGGACAGGCACGGCTGCCTCGACGCTGCCTGCAAGGTTGGGGGGAAAAAAGGGATATTTGTGGAGTGGATCATGCAGTAAAGTGGAAAACAGGCAGAAAGAGTAGAGCTGCTCTGCAAACAGAGCCCCACGTGCAGGTGCTGCTCTCCTGCCCACTGCCAGTGCAATACCCCTGGTGAAATTCCACCTGCAGCAAGACAGGAGGAGAGATGGGCCCTGAGTCCCTCAGGAGCTGTAGAGGAAATGGTCCAAAAGTCCAATTGTAAATCTAATCCCATTAAACACCACGCTGCAGAATTGCTCAGTGTCCCCCCAAGAGCCATCCCCGCTGCAGGGATGAATCTCAGGGCAATTTGCACAGCACCTGTCAGCGTGATGATTTTAACCTTTCGGTGAGGATTTTAGGGTTTTTCAGTCAATGGGATTTTCTGAGGGCAAAGGGAGAGGGAGGGTGAGAGGGGCAGGGGCTGGGGATGAGCCCAGCTGTGCCTCAGGTGTGCAATGGGCTCCTGGAAAAGTCAAAAGATACATCCCACGGATGTGCCCTGTCTCCCCCGGAAAAGCCTGCCTCCCTCTGCCAGCAAGGGCTGCTCCTATATTTCAGTGAGGAAAAATACACAATTTTTGCAATTAAAAATGGTGTTGCAGGAAGGGGGAATCTCCCATCATCCCCTGATGTGGCGTTGTGGCGTTGATGAGCGAGGCAGGGACCCCAGGCAGCGCAAAGGAGAGCTCTTTATTGCCAAAACCCTGGCCTTTTTTAGCAGTTAGCTGATTATCAGTTTACACAGTTTTAAGGCACAAGAAGCCCAAGTCAACAACCACCCCATACCACGATGTGGACACGCAGTCACGCAGCAGAATCTCAGTTTCTCACGTCTCTCTGTTCCAGCTGAATCATTCTCCCACAGTTCCCTTCTGCTCGGCCTAACAACAGGCCGGAGCCATGCCACAAGGCCTTGCCTTTACAAAGCCTTCCCTGTGGTGCTGCCTCGGCGTCTCCCGTGTCCCCAACACCAACCTGCCTCCCCAGAGGGAGGATATGCCCCAGCCACCAGCAGATTCCTGTGTTTGAAGAGGGGAAAGCAGAGGAGCAAAGATGAAAGGAAAGTCAAGAGTTCCCTGAGCGTGCCCGGGGCTGGCCCCCGGTGCCCCCACAGTGCTTTGCCAGCAGCACCAGCACAGGCTGGGGCCCTGCCAAAATCATCTCCTGCAGGTTTCACCTGGCCTCAGACACTTTCAAACACCCTTTAGGGAAATGATCTGGCACAAAACACCCGTTCTGGACCCAGGGAGAGGTTCAATAGCAATAATCACATGCACACACGCGGTGGATGCAGCAGATATTAATGCATGTGCATAAAAGCGCCATTTCATCAGGAGCCTGGGAATACCTCGGCCAGATGGTGTCACATTCACCATCCACACTCCAAGCACAGCCCCCGTCAGCTCCAAGAGCTTTCAGCTAAAAAGAGGCTGGAGGTGATAATGGCTTTTCAAAGAGGCAATTATTTGCTGGCTCTGGCGCAGCACAGGGATCAATGGCAGATGTTTCTGCTGCATCCTGACCCATTTTTGATCCTGAAAATGGCCTGAGTTGGGGCTGGGACAGAGCTGGGAATCGTCCCTGACTGCTTCTGGAACAATCTCTGGGCCACCTTCCCAAGGAGCCCATCCATTTTTCCCAGCTCCAGCAGAGCCACCAGAATCCTGCTGTCCCCAGGATGAATTAATTAATAAATTAATGCATTTGTTAAAGGCTCCTGGCCCTTCCAGAGGGGGATTCTCCAACAGCTGGGAATGGGTTTGTGGGAAACACCATCCCAGCCCTCCTGCACAAGGAATCCCTCAGAGCTGCTCCGAGTGGCTTGACCTGGTGTAGAACAAACGCCTCAGTTCCCTTTGCTGATTGGAACTAATCCCATCCAATTTCCCACCTGAGAGCCTTTCCCGGCTTCACTGTAGATCAGCCTTCGAATGAGGGCTCTTGCTGGCTGCAGATCTGTGATTGCTGGGGGAGCTGTGCTGCTCCTGGGCTGTGTGATGGCCATGGATCCATCCCAGGGGCAGGGAAAGGTGCTGATCCTTCCCTTGGCAGCAGGGACAGGGGATGGGCTGGGCTGAAGGATTGCAGGGACCTCCCCATGCTGCAGCCACGGCACCCCGGCATGGAGCAGCAGCTCCTGCATGTCCCCAGCAGCTGGCCCCAGCTCTGTGGGGTCTCCAGCAGCACCCCAGCTCCTCAGGAAGCCTGGGTAGGTGATTCTGAAGGCTGGGGCTGCAGTGCTGGGGACATTACAAGAGCTGGGGCCAGCAGAGCCTCCCTGCTCAGCTCCCTGCTCAATCAGCACCAGCTTTCCCCACACCAGCGAGCTGCCCCAGAGCCTGTGCCCAGAGCCCGCCCTTCTGCCAGGCCTGCAAGGGGATTTTGCCGTGCACAGAGAGCCCTGCACCCACCACAGGAACAACTCCTTGGGGTCTGGAGGCCCCAGAGCTGCTCAGCTTTACGCTCAGTGGTGCTGCCAGGCTGCTGGGGTGGTGCTCAGCAAGGCAGCCTGGGCACGGGCTGGATCCCAGCGTCCTCCTGCGGCAGCAAATCCAGGAGATGTGAGAGTGTCACCCCATTCCTCAGGGAAATGTCATGGCCAGGGGCAACAGATCCCTTGGGCTGAATTTGAAGTCCTTGCTTTTGTAGGATTGGTGTAGGATTGGTGCAGGATTGTGCAGGATTGGTGTAGGATTGGTACAGGATTGTGCAGGATTGGTGTAGGATTGGTACAGGATTGGTGCAGGATTGTGCAGGGTTGGTGTAGAATTGGTGTAGGATTGGAACAGGATTAGTGCAGGATTGGTGCAGGATTGGCGCAGGATTGTGGAGGATTGGTGCAGGATTGTGCAGGGTTGGAGCAGGATTGTGCAGGATTGTGCAGAATTGGTGTAGGATTGGTGTAGGATTGGTGCAGGATTGGTGTAGGGTTGTGCAGGATTGGTGCAGGATTGGTGCAGGATTGGTGCAGGGTTGGAGCAGGATTGTGCAGGATTGTGCAGAATTGTGCAGGATTGGTGCAGGATTGGTGTAGGGTTGTGCAGGATTGTGCAGGATTGGTGTAGGGTTGTGCAGGGTTGGTGTCACCCGTCCCCACACAGGTGGCATTACTGAGCTGATAGCCCTCACACTGACAGGAGCTGTTCCTCTGCAGCCCACCCGTGCTCCCAAGATCCCTCAACCATTCTCAAAGGGACTTTCTGGTCCCAGCTGCATCCCTGCATCCCACAGGCTCCCCAAACCCACAGGGCTCCTATCCCACATCGCTGCTGGGGCTGATTTGATTTCCAGGCCTGAGGAACACTTGTCTTGTATGGGCTGGTGAATAATTTATAATTTGCTTATGAGCAAAGGCAATGGGGAGTGTGGGGAGGGAGAATAAATATATATTTATAAAATATGGAAAAAGAAAAAAAAAAAGAGAAAAAAATCATAATAATGCCCAAACCACCCCTGTAAACTGTTCCTTTGATCTAATCCAGAATAAATTATATATAATGGAGCTGGTTGGGTTTGCTTGCCGCCAGCATGAATAAAAAACCAGAGAGCAAGCGAGCGAGCCAAATCATCTGGGCTAATAACAATGTGCTCGCTGTAGATGCTTCATCTGGGATTATTTTGCAGCAGCAAGCACCGATTTCCATGGAAAAGAAACTCATTTTTTAACTGGGGGGTGCTGGGCAGGCAGGGAGCTGTGGTAATGCTCCAGGATGCCTGGAGCAGCCAAGGAAGAAGTTTTTCTCTTTCATTCCTCAGTATCTTCCATGAAGAGATCTGGAGTCACCAGATCTTCCAAACAACACTTTGCTACAGGCCATGGGGCAGATGCATTATCCAAACTTCTGGAATTCCACTGATCCAACCAAAAACCCCTACCTTTCTATTCACCAAGCAGTAGCACAGGAAAGTTTTGAGAACTCCAGATTGTTTTCCCAGTGTCTTCACCCTTCCTCTTCTTCCTCCTCTCTCCTCCTTCCACCCTCCTTCGCTCTCTCAGGGCAGCTCATCGGGGCTGGTCTGTCCTGAGGAGCTCAGCTGATGGCTCCAGGATGCATGGTCCATAAAGAATTCCCACCCAGCTCGGGAGCCAATTCCCATCCAGAGGCTGATGGAAAATCACTCCATTCACAATTCCAGCTGCACGCCTGCACTGACTTTCTCAGGGTGAGAAAGGTATTGACCCAATAGCCAATACGCCAAAAATAAAACCATTCCCTCAAGCTTGGCCTCAGCATCCAATTAAAATTCCTGCCAGAACTCCCAGGCCTTTGGAACGTGCGATTACAGAGGCAGGGAATGAGCTGGGTGCTGCTGTGGCACAGCCAGGTCAGCCACTGACCAAAAATGCCTCCTCATATTTACTGCTTTGTCATGAAACGAGACAGAGATGGCCTGTGGCAAGCGGGAATGAGTTTGGGAAGAATCAAAGGTCTCTGAAGGTCTGAACTTGGCTGTGGCCTCTCCCAGCAGGGCCAAGGCCAAGGCCTTCAAGCGCCAGCAGAGCGAATGCCCTCAGAAGAACTCAGCCTGCAATGTTTTATTTGGAAGACAAGCACCAGTTTCCCTTTTGGATTGTTATTCTGGGAGCAGCAAGAGCTCCATCATCACTGGGATGGCCCCGTTGCTGTGGGGATGTGGGGACCAGCTCCCGTTCCGTCCCTGCACCGGGAGCTCCTCTCCCCAGTCACCTTTCAGTAAATTCACACCCACAGCAAAGGCAGGGCTGAACAGAGCATTTTGGGTGTGAAATGAGGCTGCACATCCACACTCCCGCACATCTGCACAAAGGGAACTGTGCTGCTTCACAGCTCCTCCAGCTGGGACTCTTTCCCACCATTCCAAACAGTCTCTGTTATTTATTCATGGCTCTTTTCCAAATCCACCTGGAGGGAGTTTCTCTTTCCTCCTCCCATCCCAGCCCAAGCAGTGAGGCTGCAGCTCCAGAATCCAACACGTGCGAGGAGAAATGGAAGAGAGGCGCTGCCTCCATCCCTGGCTCTGGAGCATCCGGAGGGCAGGCATGCTCAGCTTCCCCCTAAAGGTGCTCCACCATGCAGGCATGGAAGAATCATTTGGAATGATGCTTAATTCCTCTCTGTACCTCATTCAGGGTGGAGCCAAAGGGGTCTGAGCTACTCTCATAATTTTACAGGTGGGCAGCCAGGGTGTGAGGGGGATTTGGAGCTCATGACTTATAGAAGAGGAGTGATGTAGGAAAAATGAGTAGGAATAATGCAGAGGTAAGGGCTTTAAACTGCCAGAGGGCAGGGATGGATGGCATCTTGGGAAGGAATTGCTCCCTGTGAAGGTGGGGAGGCCCTGGCACAGGGTGCCCAGAGAAGCTGTGGCTGCCTCTGGGTCCCTGGAAGTGCCCAAGGCCAGGCTGGACAGGGCTGGAGCAGCCTGGGACAATGGAAGGTGTCCCTGCCGTGGCAGGGGTGGCACTGGATGGGATTTAAGGTCCCTCCCAACCCAACCCATCCCAGGATTCCATAACAAGCTGTGTCTCGTCATCACCGTGCTTTGGGAGGGCACCCACAACCTCCGAGCTGCCCAGAAAGGGCCCAAAACCTCCATGGGTACAACCTGGGCAGGGCTGCCTGTGCTCCAGGACAATCCAGCTGCTTGTGTGCCAAACTAAAGCACCGAGCCACACCTCGGACCCGCCCGGGGAATCCCCACCCCCTCCAGGCTGAGGGTCCTGCTCTCCAGCCAGAGAGGTGTCACTGACTGGGGCCTGCGAGTGTTCAAAGGAAACCTCAGCTCTGAAGTCTGGGCTGGAGGAAACGAATCCCCCGTGCCCGAGTGGAGCTGTGGAACGAGGCAGGTGAGGCTTCGGCACCTCGGAGATCAATCCCAACCGGAAAGGCAGCCAGGAGGAGAGCACTGCTCGTCGAGGTCACTTCAGGCCACTCTTATTAGAGAAATCCATTAGGGCAGAGGCTGGCAATGGATGGGAGGCTGCCACACGGGCTAATTATGAACGTCACAGGCTGCCTCAGCCTCAGCTATCCCTGCCGGAGCCGCTCCTTGCTCCAGACTCCAGCTTCTCCACTTTCTTGGAGAAGATGCAGATTTCCCTGCAGGATCCATGGGTCCAGTTGTACCCATCTTTGTTGTGTGTAACTGAACCAGCAGGAGATTGGCTTCCAAACCAGTGAGGGATGAGAGTTTCTCCCTGCTTGTGGTGTGACCTCAGCACAGCCAATCCCTCCTGGATTCACTGAGCCAGGTTTGGGGTTTTGCTTTCTGCAAAACTCTGCCTTCGTTTTTTGACTGGGGAACAGCCTTGGCTTGGATTAAAAATGGTTTTCACCAAAATTCTTGGATCCACTGGGGAAATGTGCCCTCAGCACCAGGCTGGCTACAGCCAGCTCTGCTCCTTGGTCCCCTTTGGTCCCCAAGGTGCCCATGCAGCACTGCCAGGCCCTGGCATGGCTCCAACCTGGAAAAGCAGGAGAGATCAGGAGCTTTGGCTTTCGTCACACGAGGAAGCCCCAGG
Organism: Dasyornis broadbenti; assembly: GCA_013397935.1. Taxonomy (NCBI): domain Eukaryota; kingdom Metazoa; phylum Chordata; class Aves; order Passeriformes; family Dasyornithidae; genus Dasyornis; species Dasyornis broadbenti. The sequence continues at coordinate 421,510 of VZRN01005970.1, read as the reverse complement.
GTGAAGCTGAGTTTGTTGCAGAGATAGTTTATCTCACACACCTCAGAATGGATAGCAAGGGGTATAAATGATTTCTAGGCTGAATTTTTGCCTCATCATGATCTGCACTTGCCCCGTGTGCCTGGCACGGGCTCAGCACAGGAACACCAGCCATGGAGCCATGGCCCAGGCTCCTGAGGACAAGCAATTGTGTAACACCCACCCCAGCCGGCGCTGGATCAGTTCCCCAGCTGGAATAAATCAGGAGAGATCCATCGAGGTCAATCCTAGCCAATTGTATCCACTTAATCTTCTCTCGGGAAGCAGCACTCAATCGATGTGCAGAGCTCCTCAAAACCTCTTCCCAGAAGCACGGGAACAGAAACCCCTCCAGCAGTGGCTCCTCTCCGAGTGCCTGTGCCACAGCCCAGCCAGAGCAGAGCCAAGGAGCAGCTCCACTCCCATCTGGGATGGGGATCCAGTGGGAAACGGAGCCAGCTGCCCCAGAAAACATCAGCTCATTGCGGAGGGACGCAGGATTTATTTTCCATTTTATTTGCCTGAAATGCCTGGGGGCTGGGGCGGAAAGAATGAGCATCTGGGAAGAAGGGTTCTTGATAATTCATATTCCAGGATGGTCTTGCTCCCAGCCCCAGCGGGGCTCTCATATTTAATTTAAAAATGTAAAATATTTATCCCTGTTAAGTGCTCTCCCTGCCCAGCCCCTCTCCCCATTTCAGAGCAAGGGGGATGGAGCAGGGCAGGGATATTTGTGTGGATCCTTCACAAACAGGGAAGTAATCAACACATTGGAAGTTTAGGGCTGGGTGATTTTTTCTGGAGGATGTTTCCATCCCCACAACTGCTGCAGCAACTCCCAAATTTAATGCAAAGCACCAAACAAAGTGTTGGGGAGTCTTGGGGTGTCCCTGGGGAAGAGGGGTGACCACAGGCAGAGAGAGGCAGGGAGAGGAGGCCAGCCCTGGTGCTTTGATGGAGACGTCTTTCAAAGAATCCTAAACAGCCTTATTAGATGTTTTATTCCATTTTGATAAGGACTCCTTGCTCTAAAAGAGTAAATGAGGAGTTTGGAGCAATGCCAAGGGGTCTCTTTCTTGTTTCTCTTGGCAGTAAATCAGCTTTCAAATGCTTATTGCCTTAAGAAAAATAATATTCAAATTCAGGCCCCTCTCCCTTTTATCTCCCCTTCCCCTCTCCTCTTCCTTTTGCTGATTCCCCCTCTTTTAAATGCAGATCAGCCCTGGCACTCCCCAGCACTCTCTCCCCGATTTGGGGGGGTGATGATTGTATTTTCACCGGTCAGTGCTAAGGGGGGTGGAGGGGTCCTGCTTTCCATCCTTGCTTTTCCCATCTCTGGGAAGGATCTGGTGCAGAGGAGGAACAGAATTACGGCACAGAAACAGCACCTTGTGTGCTTGGGTCCCACACCTGCCTGAGCTGCTGGAGAGCGCAGCTCACAGCAACAGGAGAGGAGAGAGCAGGTGACAGGGCCAGGAAACTCGTGTGGAATCCCAGGGGCTGGAATTGCAGCAGGCGAGGATCCGACAGCAATCCCAGGGCTAAATCACGGCTCAAAAGAGAAAAGGCTGCTCTGAGGAGCAGGGTCAGAAATGCAGATGGTTCCAGCCACGAGGGGCTGGGGGCCACATTCCCAGGGGACATCAACTGATCGGGTGCCAATAAATCCCAGGCAGCTCCTGCAGCCCCGGAGCGCTGACCCGCTCACCCCGTCTGCTCCCAGCCTTCATTAAACCCTGCCTCAGGAGATGTGCACGGCATGGAAAACACTGGGGATTTGCATTTATAAAATTCCGTGAAACAAATGACTTTGGTGGGGCACAAGTTCAGGTCAGAGCGGCCTGGGGAGCGCGGGGGTGGCTCGGGGAACACTTGAGCAGCGCTGATGCCTCAGCTCCACGCTCCGGGGCTCCCAGGGATGAGGCAGGAGCAGAGCCGGGCTGAGGGCGATGGGAACAGCCTCTCCTGGGAGCCCAGGCTGCCGGGTGGGATTTGCCACGAGGCCGCACCAAAGGGAGCAAAGGGGGGGCACTGCCACCTGCCTTGGCCCTTTGGGGCCGCAAAAGGACCTTGGGTGACCCCTCCATGGCCTGTCAGCCTGGGGGGCACCCACAGAGCCCTTCCCCAGACCGAGTCCAGCACCGCTCCCTCTGGAGCTGGTGGGATTTGCAGTTTGTCCTGGCTGGAGCCGCCTGGGGAGCTCCCAGCTCCTGGAAATAATTCCTCCAGCAGCACTCCATCAATCCCAGCCCTGCACAGGCAATTGCTCTTTGTGTTTCTTCCCAATGCACTGCCGCACATGTACACACACAGGAAAACACAAACGGGGATAAATTACCTTCCAGGCAAAGCCTGAGGACTTCGAAATTGCTGAAAAATCAAAGCACATTCCGGGGGAGAAACACAGCAAATTGGTAGGGGGAAAATGTGCAGAAAGGCTTTTGATAAAAACAGTGCCAGAGAGGGATCTCCCAGCCCTTTCAAGATGGAAATGAAGTGGGTCCCAGCACAAGCCTTGGGGCACAGAAGAGTTAATGCCCCCAACCATTTTCCAGATGGATGTGGATGTCAAAGCCGGCTGAAATCTCCCATCCCAGGGACGGGGGAACTTTTGGGGTGCCCTCCTGGGGTGCTGGAGAAGCAGAAATTTCCCAGCTCTGCTGGGCTCTGAGCAAGGCAGGAGCCAGCACTGAACATGCAAGGCAAGGATGGCTCTTCCAGGTGAAGGAAATAGGATCAGAGGGAAAACAGTTTGGAAGAAAAGCAAAGAGCAACTCACAGAAAAGGGGTTTTCTAAATGAAAGACAGAAATCTAAAATGCAAGCCCAGCCTTCTTCACGGCAGAGTGATGAGGTTTTAATGCTGGGAGCTGGAAGACAACCAGCAAGTGATGGAGAGGAGGAGGCTCAGCCTGAATTCCCTGTTGGGAGAGTGGAGCCCTTCCCGCTGCCTTGACGTCAGGAGTGGGATCAATACACCCCACACTGCAACTGGGGGGCTGGAAAATGCTTTAATAACTCACCCCCAGCCCAGCTGAAAGACCTGCAGCCTCCTGGGGACACTGTGGGAGCCTTGGGAAGGGCCCTGGTGGCTTCGGCCCTGCCCACCCTGCCAGGGTCACTGGGCACGGGGACCTGCCTGGGGCCACCACAGGAGTGGGGTCCCTGTGGTGTTTTCCCTGCAGAGCCAGCCTGCTGCTTCATTCCCCAGCCAGCCAGAGCATTTTCCTGGCTAATCCCAGCAAAGTTGGAGTTGGAATGGAGATCGATGCGTGCACTGGAATATGTTGAGATACATTCTGAATATATCGCCGGGAGCAGCTCATGATGGGAAGGCAGCAATGACTCCAGCAGTGTTTTTTTCCCCAGCCTCAATCTTGGCACACTTTGGCTTTTCCTCCCAAGGACCCATTAGTCACTGCCCTGAATATAAACCAGGCAAAGCAGCCAGATCCTTCAGTCTTGCAGAGATCCCCCACATTGTAATTCCAAAATAACACCACACTTCTTTAATGATCAATAGCAATTACTAAGTCATTTATATCCAATAAAGGCTCCAGCAGGAGGTCTGGGTGATATATTACTGTATAAATTCACACTATGAAGCAGATTAACAAAGCATTATGAAAAGCAAGCTTATTATTTGCATGAACACGAGGCTCAAGAGCTAATTGAAGCAATCCAGCAAAATGTCAATGACTCCTTTTGTATATGAAATATTCATTAAAGGCAAGCGCTTATTTGTGAGCGATTGTTTATTTATACCTTTTCATTTGCATTCTGCTATAAAACTGGCTGTCTTTCCATTAGGGCACAGCCAGCATCACTTTTCCTGGGAGTCGCTGGGACTTGGAAATTGCCTCCTGTCTGCAGGGAGCGGCGGGGGATTTTTCTCAGGCGATGGATGAATCCAAAGGATCGGGGCTGACGGCAAGGGAAGGGGAGCAGCTGCAGGAGTGATGAACATCCTCGTGCATCCTCATCCTCCCTCTGCCCTCTCCTCCCTTCCCTGGCTGCTGTGGAATGGAGGTGGCTTTGGGGGAGCCTCGCTTGACATCAGGTTGGACACTCTGACCTCTTCAGGGGAAGATCTGAAGGAACTGCCAGCCCTGTGGTGCATTTTTCCTGGGCACTAATTTGCTTATTTATATATTTATTTTATTTTATGATTTCTTTTCATGTATTTTACATTTATTAATGCTAAGGAGCAGCATTTTCCCCACTCTAGGGCAGCCTGTGGGGTGAGGGACCGATCTGCTCCCTCCACAGACCACAGGGATGGATCCACAGTTCTGCTGCATTTCCCTGGATCTGTGTCCCCTGAGGCTGCTGTGGGGACCCCTCATGGGCACCTCCCTGCTGGGTGAGCCCAAGGGCACAGCCTGGGAAAGGAGCCCTTCCCCTTCCCTCTCCCCAAATCCCTGGAAATGGCTGGAATGGGTTTGGTTTTCATCGTTCTTGGCACCGTGCCCAAACACCAGGGCAGCAGGCACTGATGGGGGAGCAGAGGGACAGCAGAGATCCCACAGATCCATAGGGAAAAGATCCTAAAAAAAGAGAGAGGTTGTGCCCCTGGTGCCCCTTGTGCCCCTTGTGCCCCAGGGAGGAGGTGCAATGGGATCCTGAGGGTCTGGGCACCCTTTCCCCGCTGCTTTCTCCAATTTCAGCCCCAAATGAAGTTTTCCCAGCCCATCCATTTGCCAGGACAGCTCCTGGGCTACAAATCAATGCAACACCGCATCTTATTTGCTCTGCAGCCAGCTGAGCAAAACAATGTAGCACCAACAGAGACATGAATCTCCTTCATTTATCTTCGCGCTAGAAAAATTCCAAGGCTGGAGCTTTTTTCTGGCTCTCTGGCAGCACTGCCAGGAGCGTGACGTGTTAGGGATGGCTGGATGGGGGCTCAGGGTTTGTTTTCTCTGTGATTTCCTCGGCCTAAATTGCAGCTTTACTCGCACACGTCCCCAGGTGCCGCAGACAAATGTTTGACCAGCAGCTTAGGGCAGGACGTGGGGATCAGCCTTGGCTCCCTGCTCCGAGGGAGGCTGCAGGGGAGGTGGAATTGGGATTATCCTTAAGGACACGTGGAAATGCCTGTACGAGACCCCATGGGTGAGGATTGGCTCTTGGGACTCAGGGTTTGCCCCTCCACAGCACTGGAAGGTGCAGGGATGAGTTTCCCTGGGGGAAAGAGTTCCATTCCCTGCCCCTGAGCAGAGCTGCTCTGGAGCTGCACTTCTCCATCTCCCTCACCCCAAAAATCCCACTGGAAAATCCCTTCCCAACAGCACCTTTGGGGATGGCAGCCATGGGCATTTCCTGGAGGATTTTGCTGCTCCCCTGAGCTCTGCTCCCATGGAGGGGCTGCCCACACCCCATCCCAGCGCTCACCCAGGCGCGAGCAGGCTCTGGCTGATCCATCCCAAAGCTCAGCACCCAACCAGAGCAGTGAAACCCCCGGGAACCCCCTCAGGGACCCCACGGCCCTCACGGGTGGAAGCATCCCCAGGAAACACCAGACAAACACAGCCCCACCCCTCCACCCTGCCCCTCACAGCAGCTGCTGTTGCTGCCGCTTCACCAGCAGAGATTTCCAGCAGCAGAGACTCCACTTCATTTTTGAAAGCTCCCCGCAAGCGCCACGGTCTCCACAGAGGTGGGACTCGGCAGGGAAGAGCACGACGGAAAAATGTTCCTGCTGTGGTGGATGCTCCAACAGGGATGAGCCCCAGAGGGAAAGCGTGGGGTGAAGCTGCCCAGGGATGCCCCAAGGATTTGGGGCACCACGCTGGCCCCAGCATCACCAACTCCTGAGCTCCGGGAATTCCCGGTGCTGCACGAGGCACAGCCACGGCAAGGGCAGGATGTGAGAGCTGCCGGGAAGCTGCTGACAAAGTGCACCGGCTGCGCCCTTAATGGCTTTTAAATCACAGAGGTTCAGCGGGGGAAAAACAACCCCTAATGTTTACTCACACTTGCGCAGCTCCTTATTTGCACAGAATTGCTTCCTGTCACAGCTCTCCATCCACAGCCTCCCAATCCCGGCCATCCTGCTCAGGGAATGCCAGGGATGAGTCCTGTGGTGCCTCAGGAGCTCTGGCCATGCCCTGGGGCAGAGCAGGGACCAGCCAGGGATTCATCAGGGACAAAAATGGGGCAACAACAGGGGTTTCCCTCTGGATTTGGATTGATACCTCTCAATCCTGGGAATGCTGGGGACACTTGCTGCCAGCATTGTGATGCCTGAGAATTTTGCCTCCTTTTTGCTTTCTATGTATCTGTAACAGTGTAGTTCTGTGCTTCTTATAAAATGTTAAAACCCTCTGTTCCCAGCACCTTAGCCAAAACAATAGGAATTCAAGGACACCTCGTTGCCCTAAAGGCCCTGAAAATATGTAAACAACAGTAAGTGAAGAAGGAACGGCCTGGGGTGGTCACCATCAGCACCTGAGGGTATGACTGGAGAATTAGGGGTCGATATGCTGATTTGGCAGAACTTATAAAAGGCAAGGGGCGCGGGACTGGGGCGTCCATTTTTGGGTGTAGCCCCATGGGGGCCTTGCTTGCCCTGAATGTACCTTGAAGGCCACAAATAAACCTGTTCGCTTTTATTCTCCTAACTCGTCTTGGCTTCTGTTACAGGATACCCTGTTTAGGCACCAACTGAGCACAGCCCACTCCTCAGGCCTTTTTCATCCGTTTAGCACAAACTCACCACTTCTGTTCAAAAAAAGCAAGTTAAAAGATGCCAGCAATGGTGGAATGGTTTGGGGGAAGGAATCACTCCCTGGAGCTGGGTTTGAGGTGGGCCATGGATGGCCCAGGATGGCTCCGGGGATCCGGGGTGTCCAGTGCCAGCAGGGAGGGAGCGCGGGCACTGCCTGTGCCTGTCCTACTTTCCTGCTCCTCCCATGGTGCTGCTGATGCACTCACGATGCATTTTTTAAAAACTTGTGTCTGTCTGGAGGATTTAACTCCAGAGACATTTCCTGAGGACGATGCTAGAGATGTTGGAAAACATCATTTCCAGGGAGTGCTGAGAACCAGCTGAAACCAGCCCTCCGTGGAGCTCTGAAGCTCTTAATTAGACAAGAATTAACACCCTGGGAAAGATTTGATTCCTAACAAGGGCACAGCTCCCTTTCACGGGGATTAGCATCCCTTGGACTCCTCCAGCTCCACATCAGCCTCCAGCACACAGATCTGCTTCCCCACTTGTCCTGCCACCGCCTGCCTGTGCCAAAAGTCTCTCTCCATCTTTTTAAATCAGCTTTTTACAAGTTCTGAAAGGCCCTGGTGAGGTTTTTAGAGCATTTCTTGAATCAAGCTTTGAAGGCAGGGGGTTCTCTGAGACGTGTCGTCTCTTCCAGCGTTCCCCCAGTCCAGGGGAGGCTCCAGCGTTTCTCCTGCCAGGCCACAGGATACGCAGACACCATGAAATTTTAACAGAGTTCCGTGTTTTCCCAGGCACGCTCCGGTTTGGCAGAGCGGGAGGAGGGCACGGCGGATGGGCTGGTGAGACACAATAAAGGGAGCAGATTCCAGCTGCCACGCTCTAGGAGGTTGAGACGAGCTAATCATTTCACTAACTGAACACTTAGGGGAGAAAAGCGCCCCACATTTTATTTTATCCCGCTTTATTTTTCCCCTTTGCCGAGTCCCACGCTCTCCCCTCGCAGACGTCACATGTGTCAGCTCCGATGATTTATTCAGGAGCCACATCGGCTCTGCCTTCCACTCCAGCGAGCTCAGGAGCTCAATATTTCATATGGAAATCTCCAGCTCTGTCCCTGTTTCCAGCTCAAAGCTGCTGCTTGCCTCGCTCCTTGCCGGGGTGCAGAGATGTGGTGGGAGCAGCGCTGCTCTGCTGCTTCAAAGTTTTTCCCGAGTTTTCTGGGTGCTTTTGAGTCTCTCCCTCCTCTACCCAGGGCGTGGGGCACGCCTGGGGGAGGCATCGTGCCCCCTGTCAGTGCCCGTGGTTCATCCACCTGCGGCATCTCCGGTGACCCCACGGTTCCTGCCTGGAATTCACCAGGATTTACCTGTAAGTGACCCTTTGGTTCAGTCTCTGGGTAAGGAAATTCCCTGTGGGAGCTGTAAAGGCCCTTTCCAGAGCAGCTGCAAGGGACAAGGGTTTGTCTTCTCCTGCGAGGATTTGCTTTGTACCTGGAAAACCACGCCTGGGATTTGGGGGATGCCAAAAGCTCTGCATTCCCAAAGCTTCTGGCGGCTGCAGCCCGACTGCCCCAGCCTGGCTGGAGCCTGGGACACGGAGCTGGGCTCCGGTGCCACCACCAGTGACGCTTCCGTGGCACGAGGTGCAGCAGCTGCCGCAGGCTGGTGTTGGGATTGAAACCTGCTCCGAGGAACCAGGCAGAGAAGCACGTGCAGCCTGATTCTCCTAAGGAGAGGGTAAAAGTGTTAATTAATATTATTCTCCATTAAATTAATATTATTCTCCATGAGCGGTTTTAATCAGCCTCGCAGAAACACTTGGCAGCGGTGCCGCATTTCCAGGGATGAGCTGCCCTGAATCCGTCCAAACTTTGGGAGGAGACACGGGACACCGACACCAGGGGGTGTGGGAAGAGCTGATTTCTGCCCTGAAAACCAGCACAGAGCCTGGCCCTGCTGCTCTTGCTGGTCCCGAGGGAGCAGAGGGGCTGAGACCTCTCCCTTCTTAGGCCAAAAGCTGGGGACTTCCTAATTTTGAGAGCTGAAATTCCCAAAAAAATAAATCTCTTTTCCAAGTCCACCCCCAAATCCTCACTTGCTCCAGCTTTTTGGCACTTTTTGAACTTTTTAAACCGAATTGGGTTGGAATGAGGGATTTCAACCAGCTCAACCAGAGCAGGAGGTTCATCACGTTGCTGCTATCCCATGGAATATCTGAGGGATAAGAGGGAGCAGCGTGTGCAGAGGGTGAGGATGCCCCAGCTGATTCCTGCTCTGCGCTCCCATCCCGCCGCATCCCACAGCATCCACATGGAGCAGGGAGACGGGAGCCACCAGAAAGCAGTGGTTCAATTGGAGAGAATAAAGGAAACAACCCAGGTGATAAATTAATTCCAAGAGCGGGGGGAAATTCATGTCTTTTACTGCGTTCCCAACAAATACATGAAACACAAACAAATCAAAGGGCTGGAAGTGCTTCCAGTCTGCGACATGACCTGACTGAACAAGAGGCTTTAATGTGGAGGGAGCTCCCAGGAGGATTAAACTGCTGATAATAAATTATTGAGAAATATTAGGTGGCGAATGGGCCCGACGCCAGATTGATTCACAGCCACATCCACGACCAGCAAACGGAAAAATGCAGAAAAACCCAAACGCAAAGCAAAGCTGTGACGCGTCCGGGAGTTTGAGCTGAGGAAAACTGAGGGAAAGCATCCCCCAAAGGCTGTTTTGGGGTGCAAAAGAGACCTGGGAGAGGTTTGGAAGATCTTCAGATGCCCAAAGGGGCAGCTGGGAGCAACTCGGGGAATTTCCCCCGTCCTCATCCTCTCCACCGAGGGCAGCACCAATTTCCCTCTGGGTTCTCCTCAGTTTGGCTGGAAAAGTTCTCGGGTGCCAGTGGTGCCATGCACATCCTGGAGGCAGGAACACCCCGGGATTGACCCTGGCTGCTGGAATGAAGGGAACAAAGGAGCCAGACACAGCCATTAAAGGCAGCTCAACGGATTTAATTTAATTTTTTTTCTGTTAATGCTATTAATCACCATAGGCACACGTCAGGAGCCTGATGCATATTTAAACTGGGCCAGGAGCCAGTGATTTCTCCTATGCAATTTCCTAATGTTAATAATGTTTCCATTAACCATATTCAGGAAATCTGCCATTTTTTGTCCCCTTCTGGCCCCTACTTTTTACTTTTAATTATGACCCAGCGTCAGCTATTGAATAGGTCAGCGCATTTGAAGCATCTGCAAAGATTTCTTTTTAATAATGCAATTCCTTGGCTGTAATAGCCCTATAACAGGAGTAATTAATGAACCACACACCCAGCGTGCTCTCAGAGGCTGCCCATCCATCCACTGTGAAATCTGCTCATGGAAGAAATGCTCCAAACCGGGAGAGATCCAGGATAAATCCAACAGGGGCTGTCGCTACGCCCTACTTTGGAAGAGCAGGGCTGGGATCCTTGCAGGCGATGCTCCACCTGCAAAGAGCGGGGTCTGAGGCCACTTTCACAAGCCCCACACTCTCCAAAAATGAAGTGCTAAGGGAAGGTGGTGGCAGAAAAATCGGATGGTTCGGGAAGTGACTCCTCAGAGCAGGATTTATCCCTTATTTTGTGAGGATGTGGGAGCCCATTGCGCTGATGGGATACAAGGAATTGCACCCAGCACTTGGCTACTGAGAAAAACATCCAGGGAAGCAGGAAAGGTGCAAAGGGAAAGGCCTGGGGAGTTGGAGGCTGTGGGGGGTTTGGGAGATGGGGCTGGGAGCTGCCAGCATCGAATTCCCTGTGGGATCACACCTTCCTCCCCTGCTTCCCCCATTCCCCCCACCCACTCGGCCACGTGAGGCAGCTCATTAGAGCAGCTGCAGCTCCGAGCACAGGAGACGAGCAGGTCGTGTGGGAAAAGAAATAAAGCATTTAAGAAGTGGCTGGTTCAGGTTCACAGCTCTCTGTGGCGTTAATAACGCGATCCCAGCCCGGCTTCCTGCTGGAAGGGAGAGGAGGAGAAGCTGGCTCTGCCCTCTGAGGTGCAGGAGCAGCTTTGGGGGTGAAAACCCCTGGGGAATCAGCCAAGGCTCGTGTTGGCATTGCCAGCAAGGTCACCAGGCAGGGGACACCAAACACACCTGAGCTGCTGCTTTCCCCAGCGCTGAGCCCACCCCGGAGCCTGGGAATGCCGGCATCCCTCCTGCCAGCCCTGATCCAGGCTGAGGGGTGGGAAAACTCCGATAAAACACGGGAAAAACCCTGATAGAACACATCAGCTGTGGGGACAGGCCAGGAGAGGGGCAGCTCCTGTGCAGAGCATCCCACAGGGTCCCACATCCCAATCCCACCAGGTCCCACATCCCACCGCTCCCTGCATCCCACCATCCCCAGCACCCAGCCCCTTCCGTGGCTCTGGTGGAACATGACAGCGAATGCGAAATGAGGCTGTGGGGAGCTAAACGGGGCTTTTGCAGCAAAGAGCCATGAATCAGCCGCCTTGTAGGGAGCTATTAGTGTCTCCCCTGCCCTACTTTCCCTGCTCCGTGCAGAATTCCATGGCAGGGAGCGCGCTGGATGTGTGCTACTGAACCAAAAAGGACATTAATAAATAAGGAATGAACCAGTAGCCCCTGCCTTTAAAGGGAGCTGGGTTTAAAGGGAGCTGGGTTTGCAGGGCTGGGGTGGAATAAAATCCATCCCCACCTTTCCCACTGTGTCCCCTGAGCCACTGCAGCGTCCCCAGCAGGGCCAGGGCTGCTGGAGGTGAGGAACTGGGATGGGTCAGGCAACAGCTGGGGCAGCGCCTCAGAGATGTCCTGGCTCTGCTGCTGCCCCAGTGCACTCCAATCCAATAAATGTTTGCAGGAATGTGAGTGCCACCAGCGGTGGGGACAGCGTGGGGACAGCGGGGAGGGGCTGCAGGAAGCTGCTGCCTCTCCCGGTGCCACAGACACGGGCACAGCTCCGTGGGGACACGGGAAAATCTCCTCTGCCAGGGAGGATGGAGAGGCTGATCCTGCGTGGCACAGGCTGGGACATCCCATGGCAAAAGGTTCATTTCCTGAAGCAGAGGGGAAATGTAGGGAGCTCTCTTCCTTTTAGAAACCTAAATTCCCAGGGGAATGTTGAAACCCCCCCACTGCTTTGCCAGCATGGTGCCCACGGAGCTGCCCACACCCCCAGGGACCCTCCTTCATCCCGGCAGCATCCAAAGCTCGGGATGAGGAGAGGAGGGGGAGAAATCCCACCCTCACCCAGCAGCTGGCTCTGCTCGTGGCTGATATTAAAAAGAGAGTGAGAAGGGAAATGAAGAGAGCACTGAGAAGCTTGAAAGGTAATTAAGGTAAAACTCGTTAATATTTCAAGGCAGTGCTGTGCCTATTACAGCAAAAGGCCTGGCTGGAGCCAGGGAAGTGACGGGAAGAGCTTGTCTCGTTGCATAACGGCACATTATGGGATCAAAGCAATAAAACTCCAGCAACCTGCTGAAAACCCTTGCAGGGCGAGGGGGAAAAGCCTCTGGAAAAGCCTGGGAGAACAGAAAATAAAAAAGCTGCCAGTTCTTGTTAGACATGAATAATCAGGGAGAAAAATTTCCTGCAATCCTCTTAGGACTTGGCTGAGTCTCCTCCCGTGCAGGGAAGAAGCCGCTGCTCCTGGGCTGGGATGATTTTGGGGGCCGTGGGGAAGGAGCTCGGCCCAGGCTGGTGCAGAGCCATGGGAATGGGCCAGGGGCTCCTTGGGAGCCTCCCCAGCATCTCCCGGGATGAGGATGGGGCAGCACAGCCCTGAGCAGGGCTGGAGGGCCTGGGCTGAACCAGGCTTGGAGGGGCTGACTTATTGATCAGGCTTGGAGGGGCTGGGCTCATGATTGGGGTTGGAGGAACTCAGTTAATTATCGAGGTTGGAGGGGCTCAAGTTAATTATCAGGGTTGGAGGGGTTCAATTAATTGTCAGGAGTGGAGAAGCTCTACTAATTATCTCTCGCAGTCATTGTTATTCCGGTGGCAGCGGGGAGGGCGGCTCCGCTCTCCAGAGCAGCTCCATCTCCAGTTTCATCTCCTCCAGAGGGGAGGGAAAATGTGGCTTTTTCTCTGCTTGAAAATTTTCCAGCAATCCCCCAGGCACGGGCTGGCTGCTGCTCCAACCCCTCGGCAGGAGAGGTGGCAGCGGCTCCTGGGGGTCCCCAGTGCCCCTCGGAAAAGGGAAAGCCCATCCTTCGAGGGAAGCGGAAGAGCCCAGGAAGGGCTCAGTGCCTTGGGCTTCCCGGGATCACTGAGGGACCTGAGGGCAGCAGAAGGAACCACGGAAGGGTTGGGGCTGCAAACAGAGCCCAGAACCTCCTGGGATGGCGCTTCCCAAGGCTCCGTGCAGCTCCTCTGCTGTCCCCCAAGCACTGCACGGGCAGAAGTGAGAGCAGGGGCCTGGCGAGGTGAGGAGTGGATTGCAGCTCTCCAGGGCCCTGGTGCCCAGGAATGATTATCCCAGATTTGCCAGGAACACATCATCGAGTGTTTGCCTCTCAAACAAACAAACCAAACCAACCCGAATCGCCCGTTTCACATCTCCGTGCGAGGGCCCTGCTGCGGACAGGCCGGGGCTGAGGGGTGCCCACACCCACCCTGCATTGTGCAGAGCTGTGAATTCCCACCATGCCGTGATTTACTGATGCCACAGATCTCCACTCTCCTCCTCTGCGGTTTCTCCGAGCGGAATGATTCCCAAATTAAATTGCGGCGTTTTCCAGAGCACCCGCTCCCTTGAATGCACAAGGCGAGGAAAGGAACAGAGTTGCAGTGGAGGAATTACAGCATGGGGAGTTTATTTGTGTTCATTTGTGCTTTAAAACAGAGGAAAGCAGCCCAGAGCTGTGAGGATCAGCCCTGCTGCCCATGAGGGAAGAAATCTGGGAGGAAACCAGGCAGCATTGGAAGGGACCATGGACAGGAGAACTTCTCAGGGAGCTTTTAGCAATGGAATGAAATTTAAAATACATTGAAAAGATACACCACAGCTTGAAGGGGCTGGCACAGGGGAGCATGAAGGAATGGAGGGAGCCAGCAGCAGTCCGGGAGGGGAAGCCCTCGGTCCAGGATCTCCTCCCATCCTTTCTAAGAGGCTGAAGGATCCAACCTCGCTGGCCCTGCCAAAAGCAGGGAGCTCATTTTCGTGCTGTACTGGAGATGACACCCGGAATGTTCTACTTGGATCCCTCCAGCCTCCGCAAAAACCAATTTCCCTTGCGCCAGCAAAACCGTGTTTTATTAACAGCAATTTGAGCTCTCCGATAAATCTCGGGCAGGCATAATTCCTTGGAAAATGGCATGTCTGCATTGTTACTGCCTCTTGCTCCTTGCTCAGAACCATTTAGGACAATACTGACTCGACGGAGTCTATTAACGGGATATTTTGGGATGTGTCACAAGTGCTGCTGGTAAACCTTCTGGGGCTGCTCATTTCCTGGGCATTGGTCCCGTGCAGCAGCAGCAGCCAGGAGGATTCCCATCCATCCATCCCGGCTGACGCCGCCTCTTTGTGGGCTGGGCGCTGCTCCCACCATTCCTGAGTGTCCCAAGCTCAGGAAAATGTGGAAAAATCAGAGCTGAGTTCAGCAGTGAGAGGCTGGGGTGGAGGCCAGAGAGGTGGGAGCTGTGTGGAACCATGGAATCACCGAGCAGCTTGGGTTGGAAGGGACCTTAAAATTCACCCCGTCCCACCCCTGCCATGAGCAGGGACACCTTCCACTGTTCCATGGTGCCCCAAGCCCTGTCCAGCCTGGCCTTGGGCACTCCCAGGATCCAGGGGCAGCCACAGCTGCTCTGGGCACCCTGGGCCAGGGCCTCCCCACCCTCCCAGGGAAGGATTTCTCCCAATCCAAACCCAGTCTTTGGGTTTTAGGCATCACCGGAACCCTGCAGCAGCCCAAGCACCAGGCAGGCAGGGGGATGCGGAAGAAGCTCCTGGCTCACCCAGGATCCACCCCAAGGGCGCTTCAGGTAGAGGAAACCCCCAGAAGTGAAGACTGGCACTCGTTTCCCTGCAAGCTGGAGCTTTAGGGCAGGAGAGCCACTGCCTCGGGGAAGGGAGAGCACAGCCAGGGCAGGACTCTGAGCTCCCACCCCACATCCAGACAGTCCCCCTTCCCTTCCCGGGGTGGATGTGAGGCCCCTGGATGCATCCAAGCTGGTGGGAGGCGCCTGCTGCTGCCCAGCCCATCCCCAGCCCCGGCAGCGCTGCCGGGAGAACGCACCAGCAGCGCCCATAGATCTTTTTTTAATTTGAAGAACGAACAGTTTCCAGGAACTGCTCCAAAGTTAGAAACAATATGATGCTGCTGGTGAATAAGTCATGAGGGCTGGAGCCTGAATCTACATATTTATGTGCACACTCCCTCGTCCAGGGGGATGATTTATATAATTTATACAAGTGAGAACAGTCCCATGCCAGAGCGCAGCTCTGCCAAGGGTGCTGCTCCCCCCGGGCTGGGCTGTGCCTCACAAAGGCCAAGCTGCAGCCCCAAATTCCTGCTGAAGGCTGGCACTGACCCCCCCAGCCCGGACCCACTGCCCAGGTGGCTTTTGGGACACACAATCCCTGCAAGCCCTGTCCTCAAATCCATGTTTTCCACCTCCCAGTGCTCCCAAAGCCGCCAACTGGAGCTCTCTCATTAGAGACACTGAAAATATTGCCATTCAATGATATCTCAGAGCGTGGAAGTCAGCAGAGATCTATTTTCATACACTTTCCATATCAACACTTTTTTTTTTTTTTCCCCCTTTTTGCTTTTTTAATTATTGAAAATTTCTGCTTCCAGAAGCTCCCCCGTTCTCGGGGGGTGGGGAAAATATATTAAAAAGGCCTTTTGCTAATCTGTGCCTTTTAATGTGCGGTGGAGTTGCGCAGTTATCCTTGGGAAAACTGGATCCCAGAAACATCAGAAAGTCTCGTGTGCCTCCAGGGTCTGCCTGCCACCTCCCCACTACGAGAGAAAGGCAACCTAATTAAATTGTAAAATCACAACTGGCACTTTTCCTTTATTTTTCCTTTTTTCCACTCAGCGCTCAGCTGTGCCTTTAATTACCACCTTCAATTATGTGTCACTTCAAGGCCCAAGCCCCACTTTTGAAAACCCTTTTGCTTCAGTCAAGGGGAAAAAACCACGGAAAACATCGGATGATGGCTCAGGTGGGGAACCCCAGGCCCCAGCTTAACTTAAAGCCTTGCTCGAGAGCTGAAGTGAAGAGCTTTGCACGGCTCAGGGCATCTCTGTGCCTCAGTTTCCCCAGCACCGAGAGCAGCTCTGCCCCTGGGGCTGGCTGGGTCCTTTTCTCCAGGACGGGGGCACTGGAGTCATCACCGCCCTGCAAGGACCCGGCCAAAGCCTCTCAGTGCCCTGCAGGGACCTGCCCGAGCACCCGGGACGCCGTTCGGGGTCACACGAAGTCCCCCAGCCCAGCCTGCAGGCAGCCTCTCCTCTTCCTCTCAGCCCAGCAGCAGAAACGCTCCCGAAGGCTTCTCCCCCTCCTGCGCAGGTCAAAGCCTTTTCCTGGGAAAGCGCTTCCCGGGAGGCGGCCGGCGCAGGAGAGGTCTCACCCCGATCACGGCAGCAGCGAGGGCTCGGCTGCACATCAAACGCCCCGGCGGGCTGCGCTCAGAGGCGGCCGGGGCAGCGCTAAGAGCCGGGGCCGGCTCTCCCAGCACGCAGCCTCCTCTCCTCCTTCCTTCTGAAGCGCCTCCAGCCTTCCATGGCTCCGCCAGTGCCCCCTCCCTGGCCAGGAAAATCCAAACATGGAATTCAAACCGGTCTGAGACGCTGGTGAGCCAGACCTGCCGCAGGCTGTCCCTGCGCGGAGGAGGGGATGGACAAAAGGACATTTGGGGTGGCCCTCACCGCTCCGCGTCGGGGATGCTGAGCCGCGCAGAGCTCAGGGATCATCCCAAGGGAATTCCTGCCCTGGAGAGGTGCAGGAAGCTCCTGCGTGAGGTGTGACTGTCCCCTGTGCAGGGAGAGGGGCTGAGCACGGCCAGGAAATCCTGGGAATGCTCTGCCCCTGGTGCTCCCGATGCCCCCTCTCAGTTCCAGCCACTGAGGAAGTGGGAGATGGGCTCTCCATCCCAACCAGCTTCCCGTGCTTCCTCTGGAAAGATGAACCCTCCCGACCCAGCTCCCTGTTTCTGGGCACTGCAGGTGGGCAGCTTCTATCTGCCCCGGCCCTTTCTGTGAGATCTGGGCGGAAAAAGAAGGAAAAAACTCGTGCAAGGAACGGAGAGGAGGAGGAAGTGTTTCCTGGTAATGAGCCCTTCGTGGCAAGGGAGGAAGGGGAACTACAAGGATTAGCACAGCCACGAAAATTATGAGTCAGGAGTAATTAAAAGAGCCTGGATCGCCTCTTAGCCCCAGAGGAACCCCTGGTAATGGTGTGGGTGCTCATTAAAGAGATATAATTAGGAGCCACTCCACAGCCCCAGCATCACAATTTGCACACGGACAGCTCCTGCTCCCCCTCTCCTGTCGCAGGCACACAGCAAATCCTGCAAGAGCCTGCTCAGCCTCTCAAAGAGGAAGCAGCTTTAGGCTGGATATCAGGAATGAATCTCTCCCTGGGAGGGTGGGGAGCCCCTGGCACAGGTGCCCAGAGCAGCTGTGGCTGCCCCTGGATCCCTGGCAGTGCTCAAGGCCAGGCTGGACAGGGCTGGGAGCAGCCTGGGATGGTGGGAGGTGTCCCTGCCCATGGCAGGGGGTGGTCTTTAAGGTCCCTCCCAACCCAAGCCATTCCATGATTCCACGATTAACCCCGAGGGCAGCCCAGCCCTGCCAGGAACAGGTAGCACGTGGCAGAAATAATTGCTCACCCCCCAGCTGGACATGACCTTTGGGCAGCCGAAACCGGCGCCACAAAGATGGGATGAATTGTTTGAACACACGATGAAAACTCCTGGGTGAGCTTGAACTCTGCAGTGTGTTGTGAGGCCTAATTAATTTCTGTCCGAAAGCACTTTGAGGGTGTCAGATGAAAGAGGTTATTATAGGATTGCACAGAGATCCTTTCTCCCACAAGGTGGAAGCGGGAACAGCCCCGGCCACGCTCCCACTTTAAAGAGCACAGGCCATTAGCACAAAGCCCGCTGATGAATAGCAGCTATTTTATTTTTTTTCACGTTATGGAAATGATGCTGCATCTTCTGGTGATGACACATTGTCCTGGCACGAGAGGATGGGGAGGAGGAGAAGCTCCTGGTGAAAAACAGGGAGCTGATTATTCCTTCCTAAAAGCCC
Source organism: Dasyornis broadbenti (assembly GCA_013397935.1). Lineage (NCBI taxonomy): Eukaryota > Metazoa > Chordata > Aves > Passeriformes > Dasyornithidae > Dasyornis > Dasyornis broadbenti. The sequence continues at coordinate 403,542 of VZRN01005970.1, read as the reverse complement.
ACAATGAGCAAATGAGTTTGAACCCAAATCCTCCTTTCCCTGCAATGGCCCTGGGAGTGTTTGCCTCTGCTCTGGCATCCCACTAAGCTGATTTGGGGTGTCTGGGGGTCTCCTGACACTGCAATTGTTTGAGGAGGGAAAAGAGGATCCGTCAAAAGGAGAGGGAAGCTTGGGGGGTTCTGCCTCATTGGCACTGGGCAGCCCAAGGGAGCCGGGCTCACATCCCACCCCACAGAGCCCCAACATCCCCTGAGCTCCCTGCTCCACTCTGCCCCACTGAGAGCCCCGTCCCCATCTCCTCCTTTGGGCTTTTGGAGCAGAGAGATATTTTGGGTACCCTGGGACAGTGGGTGCTACCACTCAGGAGATCTCAGTGAATGGCCAGAAATTGGGATTTTCCTGCTGGGATAGAAAAATGGGTTAGAAATCAGCCCCAGGCCCAGGTGCAGAGCTGCTTCTTCTCTGTCTCCTTCCTCAAGCCAGTGAGGGCAGGATTACACTTCACCTCACACTTCATGGCTGTAGATTCAGGGAATTGCAACCTGCAGGATGAATTCCTTCCCAAGCATCCTCAGAAAACCCCCTGGAGAATGAAACACAGCCCAAAGCAGGCACAGCGCCCCTGGCTGTGCTTGGAGGGGTCAGCAGCACCCTCCTGGAGGAGCAACAGGGAGCTCGGGGTCCAGGGGAGCTGCCCAGGGCCAAGGACAGGGGCAGGAGGCACCCTGGTGGGGTGGGACCTGCCCACGTTTCCCTGCTGCTCCTCTGCTGTGCTGGAGGCAGGCTTTGTTTGACCGCAGCTCCACGGCAGAAATCATTTGTAGGTACGGAAGTCGTCCTGGTGGGCGCTCATTTTCGTTGGCTGTTTGTGTGAGCAGGGTGAGCTCCTCTTCCCAGGCTGCTGCTTCCCAGCTGCCGAGACACCACAGGGAAGGTGGGAGCACCTCTCTGCAGGGACAGCACCTCTGCCCCATGGAGCCCACCGAGGCACAGGCTGCTCAGGGATGGATCCTCCTGCTCCTGCTGTGCCGGTAGGAAAAGTTCCCCCGTGGGCACGACTTGCTGGTGCCCACTTTGGTCTGCAGGATGAGGGATTTGGCTGCTTGGAGCCAAGCTGGGCACAGCGTGGCCCTGCAGCACCCCACGGCGTGGGCTCCTGAGTGGGGAGGATGCAGTTGCCATGGAAAATTAAACCCCCCTGTCAAGATGCAGAGGGAGCTAATGGATTAATTAGCAAGTGGAAAAAACAAAAGAGGAGGATCGTTGTGGGGCTTCTGCTCTGTTGTCCGAGCTGTGGAGGGGAACTGACCCTGAAAGCAAAGAGATGGAAAAAGCAGGGAAATAAATCCCACCTGGATCTGACCTGGGGCTCGGACTGTCTGAGCTTTGTTTTGCTTTCTGTCCAAAGAGTAGAAAGGATAACACAGGACACAGAGAAAGCAAGAACACAGCTCCCTTCTGCCCCAGCTTGCAGGGCAGGTGGTGAGGGACAGGCAGCCCCTGCTCCTCCAGGATGGCCCCGCAGGGCAGAGAATCCATGTGTGCACACAGGACCTCCAGCCACTCCCGGGACAGGTGATCCTGTGAGGGTCCATGCAGCTGAAAGCTGCGGGGGACACCAGGAGGGGACACTGGGTGGGCAGCGCTGCACTGGCCTGAGACACTGCCACAGAAGGACCAGCTTGCAGAAATTCTGAGTGTCCCAATGGCACAAAGGCACCCACAGGAGCACAGAGTGCCTCCGTGGGCTCTCAGTGGCAGCCCTGAGCAGGGCTCTGGCTGGACACCCCATTCCCCTGGCAGCAGAAGCCTCCTTCCCACCCTGCCGTGAAACACAGCACCAGATATATCTCTGCACCAATTTATGCAGCACGGCAATGTGCTCCCTCCGTCTCCCCGAGACACCAGTTGGCAGATCTGTGCTGTGAATGTCACAGCAGTCTTTCATAATAACTTCTCCCACCATCCCATCAAGTGCAGGGAGACGGGAGTACCATCTGCCGGGAGCTGAGCGCATCCCTCCCTCGCCAGAGAAACCCTGACACCCTTCCCCGGGCCCACTCAGCCTCTCTCAGCTGGAACAGCCACACTTGAGCCTCCCAAGTTTCTCCTTGGGGGGCAAACAGGTCCTTTTTGTCCCCTCCCCACGTCTGCAGTGATGGTCCTGTGGGTGAGAGCATGACCAGGTCTTAAAGCAGCTCCTCACGGGTGTTTTCAGCCCTCAGCCCTAAGATCATCCCCCAGGGAAAAGCATCGATAGGATTGTCTCTGTCTACAAGACTCCTTCCTTGGAGCCGTCACGGATAAAAGACACCGTAATCTGATTTTGCCAGGCAGGAACGTGTCAGTCCCAGGGCACAAAGTTGTGATGGCTTTGCTGAGATGGGCGCTCTGCCCAGGGCCAGCCACCCCTGAGAAAGGGGAGCCACAGCCGGGCAGTGCCAGGGAGAGCTGCATTGCCTGGAGATGATCCCAGCCCCGAGTTCATTGCCACTTGGGGCTGCACCTCCAGGCAGCACTGCCAGCCCATGCCACCAGCCAGGCCAGCGTGCCCAGGGAGCAGCAGAGGGAAGGGGCAGGGTCTGAAGCAGCCAGAGCTGAGGGTTTATCCCAGCTTTGAAAGGCAGACAGGGAGGGAGCGGCAAGAGGAACAGGGCATCTGCATCCACAGCTATTGATACAAGGAAAACCAGGTTTCCAAAAGCTTTTCAAAGCTGATTCCAAAGTGTTTCTTGAAGAAAACACCTGAAGAGGAGCAGGGATTTTTGCAGGAACACTGGGCATCACTGGGGTGGCAGAGCAGCAGCAGCAAGGCAGTTTATACCTGTGTGTGCACAGCGGGCAGCAAGAGTCCGGGCTGGAATGGCAATTAGTGCAGGAGAGAAAAATCTCAGGGCACTCCAACACAGTTTTGTTGAAGCTGTTGTGCTCAGCGTGAGCTGGAAAAGGCCAGCGTGGTCCTTGCCCCTGAGGACAGAACAGTTTCAGCACTTGGATAATGAGAAAAAGTGTTTTCTGGGGGAAAAGCAGTGAAATGTTTTTCCTCTCGTGAGGCACTTGCTTTCTTTAAGCTGCTTGCAACACTTTTCATAATTAAAATACCTCCATCACGTCACACGGTGCTTTTTGATGCTTGCTCTTTGATTTGGATCAATGAAAATGTCCTGGGAGCTTATGGCAACAACCTCGCTCAGCATTTTCTTCACTTGAAAGAAACCCAAGAGGAAAAAACGTTTGCAGCTCTGCAAGAAGAAGGATTTTCCAAAAGGGGTATTCCACACCGTGGAAAAAAAGACAGTGATAATAACCTCACTCCTGAGTTTCCATCAAGGCTGATTTGCACAATTAACAGTAAAATTAGTTGTCATCTGTCCTGTAGGACATATTGCAAAGGGAACCTGGTGAGAGCATAGCTTTGCCCAAGGCAAGCTGGGTCCCCCCGAGGATGTCCCCAGGTCCCCAATATGCGGCCACAGGTCCCTGGCACAATTTCACACCTTGTGACCCCCGGTCCTGACTGCAGCCTGGCCGGGCACTCCCACAGATCCCAGAGCAATGGTAAGAACCGTTAGATTTGGATTTGCCTTGAAAATACATTTGAAACAAACCTTATTGGATTAGCATTGGAATCCGAGCACTGCCAGAACAGAGAGCTGCCGCCTCAAAGTCCTCCTGGCTTTTCAGCTGGGTTCTGTTTGGAATGTGCCTGTCTCCCACCCGCAGCAATGGCGCTCAGAAGTGAATAATTATGAAAAGGGATTTTGGTGCCAAAGCAAAAAATAAAATAACTCAACCCCAGCCCCCAAACCCGCGAAGCCGGAGCTGCGCTCACGCTCCAGCACGCTTGGCTACATGAGAATTTTATTTTTTTACCCCCCCCTCAACAAAATGTCAGAAATGTACTTAATGAGAAGTTCTCCTCTTACAAATGAAGCAGTAATCTGTCAGAAGGGAAAATCTGCTGTAAACTTAGAGCTCATCCCCTGACTCCCTGCCAGCAGCAGCGCAGCGCCGGCAGCCGGGCGGGCGGTGGGGCCCGAGTGCCACCTACAGCGATCGAGGGGAACTGAGCCATCCCAAAGCTGCTGCCGTCGGGTTTGGGGCTGCTTGGCAAAAACCAGGCTAATGCTGCGGCTGGAAGAGTGGTGGGGATGCAGGGCAGGTCATCAGCAAATTAATCAGCTCTCCAACAAAAACCAGAATCGTTAGTAAGAGTTGATTTTGCAACTCGTGCTCACACAGCCCTACCACGTGTCACCCGCCCGAGCCTCTGCGCCAGCTACCTGTGGAGCATCACGGCTCTGCCAGCCCTGGGCACCGTGCGACGGAGGGCATGAGAAATCCGTCTCCTGCTATTCCCGGCCTCTCTGTCCTTGGCAGAGCACGTCCTGGCGCTGCCCGGAAGAGACTCCCAGAAAGCTGCCCGTGTTGTGGGGCATAGCGAGTCCCTCGTGTGGCTTCTTCTCGAGGGGGAGTCAGGGCACAGGGCTCTGGTCCTGCTCCCATGGGCAGCACACGGCCAAACCCCTCCTGGCACCGGCAGGAGGGGATGCAGTCAGAGCCCCATGATGGCAGCTCCCAGAAAGATCTGCGGGAGAACATATGGTGTGTTTTTAAATGCACCCATAACATTTATGTAAAATACAGGCTTTAAAGCTTGCCAGCAAAGCTTAATAGGAGGAAAGCTTTCTTTATGCCGGCATCTCTGCTATTGTTTCCCTCAAATCATTAGGCTCGTATTTATCTGGGTTTAGGATAAGCAAGTATGGAGTGTTGCAGGCTGCGCTGCCCAGGATTCCCCTGTCCGCAGGATCCCAAATCCAATCTGCTCGGCTCAGTGCTGTCCTCCTGGCTCAGGGGGGCTGCCAAAGCCAGCAGAGCTCGCTCTGCCCTGACGCAATCCCCAAGCCGTAAATGTCCCTCTGCAGCGAGGAGATGGCTCCTGCAGGGAACAGGTCCTGGAGGGGAAGAGCATCCCTGTGTGTGTCCTCCCGGCTGCCATGGGGTGGGCGGAGAGGCCGAACTGCAGGTGGGAGCTGAGGTTCTGCGTGTACCCGAGCTGCCCAGGCTTTGGCAGCCGCATCCCTCCCGTCCTGGGATGAGTCAGGGCATGGCAGGCGGGCGGGGGCTCGAACAAAACACAGCGGTGGCATTTGGGCTCCTCCGGCCGGCCCGGGCTGTGCCTGGCACGGACAGAAGCAGCCGGATTGCCGCAAGGCACGGGCTCAGCCCCGGGAGCTGTGCCTTCTCCTCCGCCTTCCGCTGTGCCCTGCCAGCACCTCCCCCGGGCAGTGCCAGGACGTGCTCTGCCAAGGACAGAGAGGCCGGGAATAGCAGGAGACGGATTTCTCATGCCCTCCGTCGCACGGTGCCCAGGGCTGGCAGAGCCGTGATGCTCCACAGGTAGCTGGCGCAGAGGCTCGGGCAGGTGACACACGGCGGAGCTGTGTCCCTCAGCCGTGTCCCACCCTGCCGAGACGCTGGGAAGCGGCCATGGGGAGAGCCCAGGGCTGGCTGCACCCCCCGTTCTGCCGCAGGCTTGGGGTCGGGCTGCTCGGCGGTGCCTCGCTGGTGCCCAAAGGCAGCTGCACCATCTAGAGGAGAAACAGTCCCCGAACAGAGCTCACACCCAGGCAGGCTCAGGGGCTACAGGAAAAGGGTGACCAGGGCAGCCTGGTCATCGGTGAGCTGCAGATCCTTCATCGAGGCGCTGTGTGAGCGATTTCAGGGTCTCACGAATGAGCCCAGATGGCCCAGCTATCCCAGGGAAAGGGAACAGGGTGGATAGGATTCGCAGATCCTGTCTCTGCCTGATCTCTGCTGGCTGCAAGGAACAGGGCAAAGGAGAGGGGAAAAAATAAATTAAAAATCCCCAGTCCGCAGTCAGGCTGACCACACACTTCCGAGCTGGGAATCAACAGCCCTGAAAGCAATTTTGTCGCTCAGCTGGACCTGTATTAGTGCTGTGCCTCTGAACAGATGTGCCAGTGACACGCACGAATTACCACAGCAGAGATTCGAGGGCGTGAGGAAGAGCCCCCCCCCCCTTCCCACCCTGTGCTCCCAGCTCCCCCTTCCCCAGGGTGCTGAGGCCAAGCCTCTGCCCAGCACTCCAAACAAGCGGCAGGTTCCTGATGGCAGCACTTCCCTCATGCTGAGGATGTCTCCAGAGCAAGATTTTGGGGACCAAACCGTCATGTACCCACAGGAGGCTGCACTCCATGGGGTGGGCTGTGCTGGCAGCACCCACCAGCCACGGATGGCGCAGCTCCCAGGAGCAGGGGCTGCCCCGTGCCACCCACCTGCTTGCCCACCTCCTGCCCTGTGGCAGCTGCATGAGCCCATGCTCGGATTGGCAAGGCATGTGAGGGCCTCACCCTCCCCTGCAGCCTCACGCAGCAGAAGGGGATGGAGGAGCTCCATTCCCACGGATTTTTTATTTTCTATTTGCACCACTCAGGCCCCTGCCGGCTGTGCAAGTCACAAGGGAGCGTTGATCATATCCCAAACACAACCACTAACACGTCTCAGCTCTCAATCTGCCTCGTTTGCTGACACCCAGTTTTCTCCTCCCCCTCCTCCCACCAGCTCCTCGCAGCCGGTTCCTTCCTTCCAGCACATACGGCTCAAGCTGCTCCGGCTTTCCCGTCCCACGCAGGCACACACAGCCCGAGCTGCTGCCTCCGCACCTTCCCTTCCCTGCCCGTGGCTCTCCTGAGCCCCACCCAAGCTGGGAAGCAGGCAGGGAAGCCTGGCCAAGGGTCAAATCCAGCCCTCACCCTGCCCAGTGTGGGATGCACGGAGCAAAATGAAAAGGACCTCAGGAAATGGGCAGGAATTTTTTTTTTCCCCCTCTGATTTTCCTGGCCAGCTGGGCAGGGCTGGGAACTTGTGTGTTGTTGAGCCACATTTTGGGTGGAGGTTTGCGGCCCCACACTGTCTTCTCAGCATCTCAGTGGCCCCAGGGTGCTGGAGGGATCAGAGAGGGTTTGGGTCATTCTCCAAGGAGCCCAGACCGCTGCCAGGGCATTCAAGTCCAGGATGAGGAAACACTTTAAAAGGACCATCAATGCCAGCAGCACAAGCCCCAGCCGGGAGAAAGCACCTCTCTAAATACCACATTTCTCTTAATGCTTACTAGGACAGGATTTGATTTCCTGCTCTGTGGCTGTTATGGATCTGTTGCACTGGAGGCTTTTGCAGTGCCCGGTCAACATTTCCCCATCACTGACAGCTCTGCAGGATTGGGAGGGTCAATCTGACACTGCATTTAGTCCAAAATTCCCATCACTGGCCATGACATGGCCCTAAAAGACCCATGGAAAACAGGACACACGGGGTATGAGCAGAGGCACAAAGCTGGGGTGCTCAGGGCTCCTGCCCTCCACCTCTCTGGTCTGGGGCACTGGGGGGTGCCTCTGGGAGAGCAGAACGAAGACTGGGGTAAAAGAAATACTTCAAATAAATATCAGCCTGTTCTCCAAGCATTGCTCCAACAAGCCTGGAACTGCTCCTGGGAGGTGCCCTCACCCTGCAGAGCAGCAGGGAGGCTTTGGCTCTGCATGGCTGCTCTGCTGAGGGCGATTCATTCTGTGCCGCTTTGCTGGAGAAGAAGCCAAGTCAAAAGATTGCACAAACCCCCAGTTCAGCGTGTTTTTTCAGTCTGATGAAAATTCAAAACAGCGGTGATCTCTGGTTTGATCCCAAACTTATTTAAGGAAGCATTTTAAGCACCGAACCAAACAGGAGTTGTTTGCAAATCCTTAAGCAAAGCCGCCTGTGCAAAGAGCACTTGGCAACCGCAAAGGCGTCGGTGGATGAGGCTGTGCACCCTGGCCCTGCTGGGACTGGCCAGGCAGCATCCCATGGTGGCTCCGTGGGCTCAGCCTGCTCCACAGGGACCTCAGGGACAAGTCATTTCCATTGTGCTGCGCTTCAGACCGAGACTTTGAATCCCTGCCAGCTGCCCCGTTGTGAATTCACCGCAGAGAGGTTTCGCTTGTTTGCAGCCAAGAGAGTCCACGGATGCTAAAAATAGAGCACTCCTTGAAGGTGATCTGAGAAGCTGAAGATGCCTCTTAAAAACACTGGCCTAGAGCTAATGGGAGCTGGGACAGTGCTCAGGATGGCTCTGCTGGGAATCAGGAGTTGCTCCACAGAAGGGATCCGGCAGCCCCTGCCTCACGGGGTCAGGAAAAACACTCTGTAAATGTAGGACCTGGTAACTGCAGGTGGACACGTGCATGGAGTCAGAGGAGCAGTAATGAGCGGAGCTGGAGCGTGTTGCGTTTTCCTTCCCTCCCCATGCCCCCTTGGAGCTCTCAGAAATTGCAGCACAAAGCCAAAGCAGTTTCCTTTTGAAATACAGAGTGAGTGCAGCATCTCTGTTTCACTCTGGCTTTTCTTCATGTAGCAGGGCAGGTATGTACCCCAAGGTACCTCTTTGATCCTGCCCTTTAAATAGGCCATCTGACAGCTCACAGAGCCCTTTTCATCACCAGCCACCCTGGCTCATGGCACCAAATGCCCGTGTTTATATCCTGGCTCGTGGCTGGAATCAAAGTGCTGCTGGGGGAAACTCTGCACGTGGTTCATTAAAAAGTTTTTAAAACCCCTGACTTTCTGTGTCTGAGTGAATCCCCATGTGTTCAGCGGTGCTCCCAAGCCCTGAGGTGCAGGAAATATCCGAGCTGTCCCTGCATCTGGCACCTAGGATGCTGGCAGGGCTTGGCACCGAGCATCAACACCCAGTTCCAGCTGCTCATCCCAAAAGGATGACGGACAAGGTGAGAAGAGGTTGGTCCCTGCTCTGACAACACCCCAGGGACCCTGCAGAGCCAAGAGCAGTGCAAGGAGCCATTGCAGGAGGAAGAGCTGACCTCAGGCATGCAATGAGAGGTGACCTAAACCACAGATGTGCTGCAAAACCCGGCAGCTTTGGGGCAGGAGCTGCTGCCTGTGGGTGCTCATCCCGCGGCCCTGGGATGAGCAGTGGCTCTGAAGGAATCCCAGCTGGTAAAGCCTGGCCCGAGGCCAGCACGGAGTCCCCATTTGGCGGCCCAGTGAGCACACAGCACCCAGTTTGCCCTTTCTGGGTAGGACCCACAGCTGAGAGAGCATCCCAGAAAAGCCACACCAGCTCTGGCTTCTCATATTCTCGTGTCTCCTCGAAATCCCAGGAACTGGAGACTGAGCTGATAAGAGTCTGACACCTAATGGGCACAAGCAGAATCGTGACGAGCACAGCATCCAGCTAGAAGTGTCCCTGTGGGAATACAGACAGCGTTGCCTCCGAGCAAAGCCTGCGGAGATGGACAGAAAGGGGGGATTTGTGTAAAGAAAACTCTTAAAAGCCCACACGGCCCATGTCCAGGATTGTAAACATGAAATATTTATCGTTTAACCTAGATAGGAATGAGTCATACAGGAACCTTTAAAAGGTTCCAGGTACAGAATACGAGAGAGGGGTCATCATTTCCTTTAATATTTCAGAGGTCTCTGCCACATGGTAGCAAGGAAAGGTTGGGGTTACAGTTAAACCTCTTGGCGCTAAATTGTGTTTTTCACGTTGTGTTCTTATGCCAGATACACTTGGAATTAATATGGAAAAAGGACGTTTTCCAAAGCAGTGAGCTGTGCCCCACAGAGACTCTCCGCTGCACTTTGTACAATGGTCAGTGATGAATGGGAAGTCCACCAGGTTTGACTCCAAAATGTTAAATGCATTCTGTAAGCTGCCCCTGTGCTGTACTTACAACTTAATTTGTTTCATGGAGCTGCGTGATTTCTTTCCTTAAAAAAACCTGTCAGCCCAAGGTGATTTACAGCCACAATGTCTTCCAAGGCAAGACACAGCACAGCTTCTAGGACTGAGCTCACCAAGAACTGCCCTTGGAGCTCCTCCTGCCTCAGGTGCTGCTTTCCTGGGCAGCATCCAGCCCTGCTGTAAGGAAGCTCAGGCCATCTCTGTTCCATTCACAGGGTAAACAGAAATGTTCAATACTCAGCGCTGCTTCCTGGCAGCTTTTACAGGCATCTCTCTTCCTTTTTTTTTTTTTTTCTAAATTAGATCTTTCTATTATAACTTCAAGGCCTCATGAGTCTCCTTGGCATTTATTAAATAACAACTAAACTCTTCAATTTGCCATGTTACTGCATGATCCAGTTGTTCTCCATTTAATAAATCATCTGAGATCAGACTGAAGGAGCTGAATGGGGCTGAAAGGGGATGTTGGAGCAGGGCCAGCACTGAGTGTCCTGAAGCTCAGTGGAGCCATGTGATAAATGGACCCCAAATATTGAGGGTCAGGGAAAATCAAGCTTCACACTGGACTCTATCCACTCTTCCCTGCTGCTTCTTCCACCAAAAACCTCAATGGTCACAGCAGGACGGTGCTCTTGTGGATTGGGTTTGCCCCAAAACCCAAAGAGGTGCTTGGGGAATGCAAAACTGCCCCCAGCAGAGGAAGGAGTGTGAAGGACCTGAGGTTATCAACTTCCCTCATGCCCTAGACATGGATGTGCCCTCAGCCAGCACCAGCTGTGACCCATATTCCCAAAAAACAGCAGCACAGCAGATATGGCTGGTGTTTTAACATATCTCCATGTAGGATTAGTAATTGGCCACGAAGCTACGGGTTACCCGACAACAAAATTCGCCTGGCGAGTCCTTTTATTCCTGCTAATTTGGTTTTAATCTTGTCCTTTCTCTTGCTGGAAGAAAACAATAAAAGCCATCACCTGAGCTCTGATTTCAGCCTCTAAGGTATCCAGAGGCACCTGTAATGAGCACCTACTCTCTGCAATAAACTGCACACAGGAGGAGCAGATCGGGAGGTCGGGGGAGATGTTTCATTTTGGAAACGTGAATGTTTTCCAGCCATTCTAACGAGGGGTCCAATTAGTGCTCGTGACTTTGTCATCTGTCCAGTGGGGACGGGGACCACTGCTCTCATTTCCGCCAGGATCAGGGATCAGGAAGACAGATCATCCCTAATGGGACCTCGGGGAGAGGCCCTGCTCTTCTTTCAAGTCGAAGTGGCACACAGAGCCACAAATGCCACCTCGGCTGGGGAGAGCAGAGCTCCCCAGCAGCAGCCAGCCTCCCCCCTCCCAAGCAACTGCATGTGCACAAAACATTTATCAGGCTTCTGGCCACAGCTTTGACTTTAATTTTATTTTAAAAGTGCATTCACATGTAAATTGACTTGGCCCGGGAGGATACATGAATACAAGAGCCCTTTCTTTCCTCTGCCGCGGCATTAGGGAGGAATATGGTGAGCGGAGCAAAGTTTCCTCACCTCCAGGCTGCAATTCTGCAGTGAAGGAAAAGCGAGTCCATTGTTTCCTCCTGCACACAGATGCTGGCTGTGCTGTTTTCAGCAGTCTCGTTCAAGCCAGCCAGATCAGAATATAAAAGCATGTTACGTATCCCAGGGACAAGAACACACAGGCAAATGTCTTATCGGCTCTGTTTTATCTGTTGTAAGAGCAGGAGATAAATTAATACAAGTTTGTAACTGTGTCTGATGGTTTGAAACACGGTCCTGCCCCAACATTCCCAGGGTCAGACACGGTTTGGTGGCAGAGGATTCCTGGGGGCAAAAAAATTAGAATGCGAAGCTGGAGATGAGGAAAGGGCACAGAAATACATGTGCTCCCCAAAACGAGAATCTCTGGGATAAAAGCAGGTGGAAATCTGCTCCACAGCACTGGCCATATGTCAGCCCCATATCTTGTGATGTGTTGCCACAGAGTGAGCACAAAAAGAGTGCAACGTTCTCAACCACCCCATTTGCAGCCTGGGACCCTCCGTACCCACTGTCCCCCACTCGACATCTCCCAGCCTGAGCACGTCCCCTGTGATTTCGCTGACACCCAGCCAAAAGATGCTGATTTCCTCTGCAGCATCCCAGGTGTTGCAGCCCCACAAGGAAACAAAACGCACTGACAAAGTGAAAACAGGCAGCCCTTTGGGTTGAGGCACCAGGTTTTTGCTTCTCAGAAACTAGAAATGGAAGGGCTTGTGCAGATTTATAAACTGAGAGCTGTGACTCACTCTGTGTGTTTTAGGAATGAGCAGGTTGAAACGGGTGTCCCGAAAGGAAGCATCCCACAGCTTGGTTCTGCTCTGGAAGCACGGGGATGATAGCACAGTGTTGGCAGTGTATCCTCGGGGAAAGCCCGCTTGCTACCAAAACAAGGATGAATTAGAGCACTAAAACTTTGCTGATTCCTCTGTGTGAAAGCTCCAACAACCCAACAGCTCCAGGAGCCCAGGCACTGAAAGAAGGAGTTGCTGAAAGTAGAGGCCTTGGCTCTGCACCTCAGTTCTTGTTCTGCACCCCCAAACTTTGCGCCTAGGACAGTCAAGCGGTGCATCCTGCCGATATTTGGAGTTTCCCTCACTCTGGCACCCCCGCTGCATCCCAAAGGGAGCGGATGGATCATCCTCCCCCTGCGCATTGTACTCCACTCCTGTCTCAGAACTATCTCGTTCTTTGCGCTGCTGTTTCCCCGGTCCGCGCCGGGACCGCGGTTTGGAGCCCGGCCCTGGCCGCGGGGCTGCCGCAGGAGGCCGCGGTGCCCCTTCCCCCCGGCAGCCCTTCCGTTACGGTCGTTACCGAGCTCCCGCCGCCCTCCCTCCGCTCCGCGCCGGCTCTCGGGGCCAGCGGCCGCCGCCGCCTTTGTGCCCCGGCCCGGTGCGGTCCCTCCCCGCCTCCCCGCCGGAGCCCTGCGGCG
>VZRN01005970.1:363946-390565 GCA_013397935.1 Dasyornis broadbenti | reverse complement strand
CCCCGCGGGTGTCCGGCGGGCAGCGGCTGCGGGCGGCCCCCGAGGGTGGGGGGCTCGTCACAGCCCCTCCGGTGTGCCCCCCGAGGTGCGGGTACCCTCGTGTCCCCTCGCACAGCCTCCGTGGGTGTCCCCCCGGGTTGGTGTCCCTTCATGTCCCCTCACACAGCCTCTGTGGTTGACCCCCGGGTTGGTGCCCTCTCATCTCCCCTCACGCATCCTCTGTAGGTAGTCTCTGAGTGAGTGTCCCCTCATGTCCCCTCACACACTCTCTGTAGGTACCCCCGTGTGGGAAACCCTTCGTGTCCCCGCAGACCCCCACCATAGGGGGTCCCTTTCTGTCCCCTCATGCAGCACCTGTGGGTGTCCCCTCATTTCCCCTCACAGTTACAGAGGGTACCCCCTCCTTCTGGATGTGCAGCCCCTCATTTCCCCTCACACCCTCAGTGTGTGTCCCCTCATTTCCCCTCACACCCTCTGTGAATGTCCCCTGGGTGAGTGTCCCCTCACATCCCCCCTCACACAGCACACAGATGTCACCTCACAGCCTCCATGGGTGCCCTGGGTGGGTGTTTGGGTACAGAAATTCTCCCCAATCCCATGCAATTCTTGCAGCACATCCACAGTCGAGGTGTGAGATAGCGAAAGCACCTGCCCCTTCCTTGAAAACTGGAAATAGGTTAATAGGAAAAACGTTGGATTTTTTTTTTTTTTAATGAAGCTGGGAACTAAAGTGTGTTAATTGCATTGCTTCAAGGTAATGAGGTATCCTAATTTCTGTCTTTTTGATCCTTAGCTGCTTATTACAAGGAAAAAATGTTTTTAATTTATATTTGCCCAAGTGAACGTGTTGGAGGCTGCGTTGGGAGCTGTGTGTTCAGCCACAAGCTGGGGTTGTGAGGTGCTTTTGGTTAATTCATGGCCGAATACACGTTCTGTTGGGAGTACTGGGGTCTACTTGTGTGTGTAGAGCTGAAATAAATCCAAACTATCTTCAGTTGACTAAAAGTGGAAGTTAAAGCAGCTTGTGTTGTGTTGCTCCAGGTTCCAGCCAGCAAGGAGGGATGGTCTTGATCATTATAATTAAAATTTTAATTCTGTAAGAGTGGCTTGAGATGAAGTCTCACTGTGGAAAATCAATATCAAAAGAGTGATGAGGAATTGTCTTCCCTTATTGTCTATTACCTTACTTTCGATAGTACATCAATAGAGGTTTTCAAGAGTTTAGAGTCATTAATTCTTTAAAATATTTAATGCCACTGATTAATTTGAAACCAGAACTAGAGAATAATTGACAAGGGCAAGGTCAGAGAGGTTTCAGAGGGAAAATTGTGTCCCTGTAGGTTGGCAGAGTCCGGTGCCACTGCAGTTGTGTGGAGCCTAGGCTGGAAGAACCACCCAGCAGCTGTAGTTTTTTGGGAATTACTGTCTCCCTTGATCCTGCCAAATGATGCTGCAGGTGAAGCCTTCAACCCTCTCAGGACCATGTGCAGCTGGTGAACTCTTTGGGGTGTCATGGGGCATTTTGTGGATGGCTTTTTCCACTCTTCCACAAACCAGAGTTTCCTTCTGTCTGCAGTTTCTACTGCAACACAAAGAATAGTTCCTAATCTTCATCCTGCTTTTGTGCACTCCCAAAGACCTGTGTTTGCCAAGAGCTTTTATCGTGCAGTGAGGCCAGATGATTGATGTCTCAGGGTTATTGCTGTAGAATGTACTTCAGGATGAAGTAAGTTGCCTTTCCTTTTCTCTGAGCTGCCCCCGGTCCCTCAGCTGTGTGTGCTTCATGCCAAGTCAGAACCAGTAAAAGCTGCTTTGGGATATTGTGTGAGGAGGAGTTTGGTTTGTGTCCCACCATCCCGGGTCACGGTCCAGCTTTCTCCACATCCACCTATCCTGCACCATGTGGACACAGCCAGCGCTGCTTTCGTTGGAAAACTGCAAAGCTGAGCTGTGTGTTCCTTAAAAAAGGGCAGATATGCCAAAGGAAACAACGAGCAGAATATTTTGCTGGATTCTTCACTCCCACCAATTCCACTATATTATGAAAGAATTCCTTAAAATTGTTCTTTTTCTCTTGCCACCAAGTTTTCTGTGGAAGTATTCAGACAACCTCAGTGCAAAGGGGATTGCACATTGGGTATCACCCCAGTGAGTCTTTGTGGGTCTGAGCAGTACATTATTTAGGAGCACACATAAAAGGGACTGCAAAGTGCAGGAAGAGTTTCAGAAGTGAAAATAATTACCTGAATTGGGTTATGATTTTGCCAGAAAACACTATAAATCACAAATGATGAGTGCTCTGCCTTATCCCCAGTGGCAGTAGTGACTGTTTTACCCGTTCAGGTGATGTTGAGGAGTAACTGCTGTGGTTGTCCGGCACAGTAGCTCTGAGTGTTAATAATTTACACTTTATGTTACCAGGATTATTACATGGAATTTCTAGAAGGCACACACATAATCAATATTTTCCTTTTTTTTTTTTTTTTTTCCTTGTTTTAGGATGGAGGAGAGACCAGTCTGAAAAACTGTTCCATTGTGGGCTTTGCTGTTGTCTGCTAGAATGTTCCTTATGGATGCTCCTCCTCTGGTAGCTCTTCAGACAAAATGGGAGTCCTTTGGACCAGCAAGGAATTGTAGATACCCCGTGTGCTTCCCTGAATCCGGCAGCGACGTCACCAGAACCTCTGTGAGTGCGAAAGTTCAGATGATCATAAACAACCTGCAAAGCCAAGAGCCTGCCCTGGGTATGAACAATGAGTGTGGCTGTGTTAGGCAGAAGAAACAGAAAGGAGAAAAAGGCTCCAGTCCCAGAGTCACATCCAGCACCACCTTGCTGCGGAAGCAGCCCCAGTACACCCAGTGTGGGTGCCCTGAGGATTCTGATGACACCGAAGTGGAAGAGAACGTGGAATTTGGGACTCTCCTGCTCGATTCTGACAGTGATGATTCTGTGGACCGAGGTATAGAAGAAGCCATCCAAGAGTACTTGAAAACAAAAAGCAAAAGTGCCCAGTCGTTGCCAAGGAATGCAGAGCGTTCTGAGCATGTGAGCAGAGACAAAAGGTTTAAGAGAGAATTCTCCCAGAACAAAGTGGCGAGGAGTAACCTCCTCCCTGTGAAATTTAAAGCCGAGGTGCTCTCTGAAGAGTACCTGTCTGACCACCTGGGAATTGGGAAAAGGCTCCAGCCTGCTTCCCCTCAGAGCATCAGCAGCGATGACTCCTTCGAACAGAGCATACAAGCTGAAATAGTGCAGTTCCTGAATGAGAAGAAGCAGCAAGAAGTTAGTAAATGTGTTACTGAGGAGGATAAAAAAGATTCCCGTGTGAGATCTGTCCTGAAATGCAACAAAGAAGCAACAAACAGAACGAACTGTGGTGCTGTAAAGCAAGGTTGTAATGCACTGCTCCTGAGACACCATCCCAAGCTGCAGAAATCCAGCACCCAGTCCAAGTGTTTGCAGTCCAAAATCCAAGCAGAGCCCAGAGATTTCAGCCAGGTGAACCAAGCATATGTAGAAATGGCCACTGCCAGCCAGCCCTGGCTCGTGGAGCAGAATGAGGGAAGTGGAGCTCATTACTGGGAGCCAAGGGAAGCACTTATCAAGGAGAGCATGCACACATCCGACTCGAGCAGTGATGATGGCATTGAAGAGGCCATTCAGCTGTACCAGCTGGAGAAAATCAGGAAAGAGGCAGGTCATGCAGCAAACCGTGTCTCTTTGCAGAGGGAACAATTTGATCCAAAGGGTATGACAGACATTTCTGCCAGCCTGACAATTAGCTCCACAAAAAGTGCCTCACCAGAAATCCATAAAAACTCTATAAGCAACAAGAGAAAAGAAATTAGTTCCAAGTCAACGGGATTAGAAAGCACCAGCAATGACTTTAACAAGCTGTGTAAACCACTGAAAAAAGCCAGACATTTTGCACTTCCAGAAAACAAGATTGCTACTTGTGAGCTCACACTGCAGGCCTCTTGCAGAGCAGACACATCTGCAGAACTCATGTGTGCAGAAGCTATCCTGGATATTTCCAAAACAATCATGCCATCCCAAATGGGAAGTGACAACAAATCCCTCACTGCAGACTCCTTCTTTTCTCCCCAGCTTCTGTCGTCCTCCCGTTGTGAGAGTGACAGCAGCCTTGTGGACAGTGATGACAGCATAGAGCAGGAAATCAGAGCTTTCTTGGCTCTGAAAGCACAGTCAGAAAACCTTGGAACAAAACCTCCCAGCCTGTCACGCTCCATCCAGATGCCTTTGCCTTCTGATCCAAACAGCCTCACCAGGACTCTCGAGCCTTCTCTGCCCAAAACACTGAAATTATCCCTGAGTCGTAAAAGGAGACTTAAAAGGGAAGGCAGAACAGCAAAACAAGGGGCATCAAAACCACCTGAACAGCTGGAGACGGGACTTTTCCAGCCAGGTAACTATTCCAAATTCCCCATGCTCCAAGAGGAGTGTGCCCTGAGCAGCCCTGCAGAACCCCAGGATGCTCAGAGTAGTAAAGACACGAGGCAGCAGCAGCTGATGTCTCCCAGACTGTCTGGCTCTGATGGCAGCAGATGTGTGGCCTTGGACTCTGTAAACCCTTTTCTGCAGGTTCAGAGTAGCACAAGAAAACTTACAAAAAACCCCACCCAAACCCCAGAGAGAGAGGGGTCGGGTGATGAGAGCAGCTCTCTGGACAGTGATGAGGACCTGGATAGTGCTATCAAGGACCTGCTACGGTCTAAAAGAAAGTTAAAGAAGAAATCCAAGGACCAGAAAGCTCAGTGCAAGAAGAAAGTCAGATTCAGTGAGACAGAAACTCAGCTGCTGGATGAGTTCGGTAACCTCCAACAAAATGAGTGGAAATGTAAAAATCCCTCGCTGCTGAAAAGCTGCCTCTCAAAACCTCGGAAAGCTGTGAGAGAGAATGCAGTTAGGAACCCTCCAGACAACATCAGACTTCTCAATGACAAACCAGAAACCATGAAAAGCCTGGAGTTTAACTTACAGCTTAAAAAAGGCAATAAACTTAAACCAGCTTCAAACCAGCGGGGGGCTAAAAATAGAAAATGTACTTTCCCAGCTGTGTCAGACGCCAGTGACAGCAGCTCAGTGGACAGCGATGACAGCATCGAGCAAGAAATCAGGAGGTTTTTGGCAGAAAAGGCTAAAGATTCTGCAAGCAATTCAGAGATGCACAAAGGTGATGCAAGTCTGGACCTGTTCAGAGTGACCAAACAAACTGGTAATAAAGGAAAAGCAAAGCAACAGCTGGTGGAAAATGGGGTGGATCTCGTGCTGGGTCAGAGTAAAAAGGCTGAGGTGCCTCAGCAAGCTGAGGAGTTGAAGAACTCTCAGAGAACAGAAGGGAAAAGTGCAATGTTACCCCCTGGCAGTGGGAAATGTGCTCCCTCTGCAGAGAATGTTTCTACTACTGGTCAGTCGAAAGCTAAGCAAGGACTGGGAGGGGTCAAAGGTGGTGCTGCTGGGGAGTTGCCTGGGAATGGCACAGGGAAAAGGAATGTCCGTAACACAGAGCCCCCAAAACCTAGCAGAAGTGATGGGTGTAAAGTACACAAAGTCATGAGTGCAAAGCCCAGATCTAAAAGGAAGAATACCTTCCAACTAAAAATCTCAAGTAAATTTATTGCAGGGCTGAAATATGCCCGGGACAGGAAGAAATCGATGCTTTTGAACAAAAAGCAGAAAGCAGAGTGTTTGCTCACCCAGAGCAGCACCCTGGGAATGGAGGCAGCTTCCCAGGACACAGATGTACTTAACCCCTTGCCAAAAGGTGAATTGAGTGGGGAAATTGCACCAGCAACAAAAGCACCCAGTTCTCAAAAACTCACTGTGGGAGGGGCAAGTCCCCATGTGGCGGAAACCTGTGCAGGAGTTGAGGCTGCTCCTGTGGGTCTCGAAGAGGAAGGCGAGGGTTGCAGGAAGGCTGATGCTCCAGGGGATCAGTCCCACTCCCACTCCAGCCTCCCCTCACAGGAGCAGAGTGTAGCAGCAGGAAAAGCTGATAAGGTTTGCAGAGGAACTTCCAGAGCTGAGAACGCACAGATGTGGATCAAGGAAGGAGATATCCACAAAGGCAGCTGGGCTGAGTCAAATGTGGATCCCCCACGCCCTGAGTGCAGTGTGGGAGAAGCAGATAAAGTCAGCAGAGACCCAGCTCAGCAGAGTGCTCAGGTGTGCAGGAAGGGAGGGAATAACCAGCTGGCCAAGAGGCCAGATCCAAGTTTAGCTTGCCCAAGGCAGGAATTCAATGTGACAGCAGCAGCAGTGGATAATAGTGGAGGAGTATGTGCAGATAACAGTGTTCAGATGTGCATTAAGGAAGAAAAAGTTGACAGGCAGGAAGAAATTCAGGTATCCAGCTCCAAAATGGAAAGAAAAATACCTGTCCTGCAGAACAGGGAAACTGCTAGTGAAGTGCACCAAGGACAGGAATTTTTAACCAAAACCTGTGCAAAATTTACTGACCTACCTGCAGGGGACTGCCCAGGTTCCCTCTTGGAAAAAAAGGTTTCAAATATGTAAGTACTTTTTTCTTTTTTTTTTTTTTTAACACTAGCAGTCTTTTTATAAAATAACTTTCATTGTAATTACATTGATAAAACTTGAGACAGGAAAGGAGAGACAGTGGAAGATGCTGATACCTGTATATCACACACACACTAATGTGAAAATAATTCTATTTAACAGGGATAGACATATGTAGCTTTTGTAGAATTTTGTAAATTATTTAAAGTGCTCTAAGGAAATATTTTTTATAATGATTTTTAGGGCTTGCATTCCTACAGGATGCTGTAGTTACTGTAGATAAAATATTGGCTAATCACACTTTAAGTTATGAGGCCTCTAATTGTCTCTCAAAGGGAAACCTGTTTGCGCACAGAATTTATTTGGGAACCTGGTGAGAGAGCCTAGGAAAACACAGCCTGGGATAGCAATGCAGATGATCTGACACTGGTCACATTTGAGCTGCCTTAGCACGATCCTTGGTGTGGGTTTTTGCTGGGAGCTCAGTTTTCCCTCCCTGAGGACTGTGGGATGAGGTTTCTAAGCAGAACTCCAGTGTGGCTGTGGAGATCCAGCCTGGAAGATACGAATGCAAATTCAGGTAAATCAAGTGGATGGCTCTGTCTCCACAGACATTTTCCTGGGCAAAATGATCTCAGCAGCTGCTCAAGGTCCTCTTGAATACCCAGAACCTCCTGCTCGCAGATGATTCCAAGCACAAGTTGCAGTCCAAGACAAGTGAAGGAGTGTGTCTGTTCAGACGACATGATTTCCCTGGATTTCCCTGGATTTCCCTGGATTTCCCTGGATTTCCCTGGATTTCTGTAGTGTTGAGCCTGCAGGGCTCAAACAATTCCTCATTATTCTCAACTATCTCATTTTGATGCCCTGGGTTTCCCAGAGTTGGCTTTTGGTTTTCTGAATGAACTTTCTGGAATTGAGTGCCCTTAACCTTCCTTTTTCAGAAGTGGTTTTTAAAATGTTACATTTCTCTGAACTTTTCACTGACGATTTTGGTGCAATAAAGCAACGCTGAGTTTGCTGTAGGAAGCCACAACACAAATGCCACGGAAATTTTCAGCACTGTTCTTTCTTCAGGCTCTTTCTCTGCCTCTGTTTCCAGCAGCCAGAATAAAGCAATTTTTCACTGCTATCTTTTTATTTGTACTGACTTGAAATGAGATTGAAGTAGCACGTTCACATCATACAAAAAAAAAAAGTGCCCCCACAGTGGTTTCACTGCAAATTCAAAAGGTGTAAATTGGAGCTGTTGGTTCTTTCATTTTCATTTGTGTGTAGTGAAGTCCTTGGAGGAGTTTGTTCTCACATCTTGTCCCTGTGAATTGATCTGATATTCTCTTTGTCTGGTCCTCTGCAGAACTTCTCTCAGCCAAACCACCACTTAGCATCACTTTGTTTCTCAGTCACTTCAGGAGTCTTCCTCCAGGCTGGCCTTAAACTTGCAAAATGGAGCAAAAGCAGCCAAGACTGGATCCAGAAACCCATGATGTCCCTGGTGTGATGCCCTGTGTGAGGGCAAAATACGGTGTAGCATAGAGTAGTGACTGTGGCATGTAGAGAAATAAACATCCTTGGTGTGTTTATGCTGTTGTGCAGTTCCATTTGAAACATGTTCATAGTGCTCACTTGGCATTTCTGACTGTCCAGCCACCTTTTTGTAGCCCTTGGCTTGACTGGCTGGGTTGTTTTAAGGTCAGTGTGTTAGCTCATCTCCATTTTGTGGTAGGATACCTTGGAAAAGTGGTTTTTACTTAGCTCAGTGCCTGCAGTCCCTCTCCGCAGGTTTATCTTTTGCTCTGCCTTGATTCCGTTGCAGGGTTTGGGCCTTTTGTTTGGAATAGGTCAATAGGCTGGTATTTTAAACTAGAAATTTTCCAAGTACCTTGCTTTAAAAGGATTAAACTGTATACTTAATTTTCCTAGAGATGTTGGAAGCATTATGTACTGTTTGTATAAAAAGCTGAATGTTTCTCCTCAAAAGTTTTCAGTAAATTCACATTAAGACTTCAAAGGTGTCTCGTGCCCCTGTTGCTGTGTCTGTGTCCTCGGTACCACTCGTGAACTGATTCACTTCCAGTTAAGATGCAATTCCAGTTACCTTGTGCTTTAAATAAGAACCTGATTTCAAACAGCACTTTTTTTTTTTTTAATTGATGAACTTGATTTGTATATAGGAAATGGTGTACATTGCTGAGTTTCTAATGTTTAATAAATGGGGTTCTGCCCATGGACCGTGAAAACAGAGCGCTTCTATGGTTTGTGTCATCATCTTGAGTGAGTAACGATTTTTGTGTTCCCTTTTCTTCCCTCCTGACTGTAGTCTGAGGATTTCATTAACTCTTTGTAACAAAAAATGAAGAAGGAGAATTTACAGAATACAGAGGCAAAACAAAGGGGTGGCTTTTGGCAGGTGGGAATGGTGCTCGTGGTAGCAGAACTCCAAGAGAGTTTTCTTTCCTGGTATTTGTGGTCAAGAAATGAAGTCTTTCCCTGTGTAACTAAATGTGTGTCAAGGAACATCTCTGGAATTGGGACAACAGCCAAGAGAGTGCCATGGCTCCAGTGGCAGTGTCCTCATCCTGGCACAGTTCTCATGGCTTGCTCAGAAAAGAGAACTCTGGTGGTTTGGAGCAGTAAGAAATCCCTCTTCCACATCAGTAAAGGCTGAGCAGCTGAGGAATTACTGAGTGGGAGTAAATTCACGAGCAAGAGTCCCACGTGTGGTGCCAAGGTTGGGACTGCAGCACAAATCTCTCAAGGCTGAATCTCCACAGATGCAGTTCCAAAAGCAGGTTTTATTTGCTGTTGATAGTGCCCATGACAGCCACAGAGTGGGCACAGACTGCACAGCCCTGCAGGCCCTGTCACTCCAGAGACAGCTCTGGGGGGTGCCCCAGCTCTTGGAAAACTCCCTTTTCCAGTATTTCCACCCTCCTGAGACACCAATTAATCCCTTATTGCAGCAGATACATGGAACCATAAACTCATGTCTTCTAAAGCTTGGAAAGAAGTTAGCTGTTCTAATAAGTGCTGCTTCATATTTTTAAAAAATGCACAATGATATTTTTTTCCAGTGAGAGCACAAAACATGTTAATTTAAATATCAAGTTATTAAACCACTTGGTGTTTTTTATGATGGCTCTGGTGAGTTCCAGCATCCTGGCTGCAGTACCACAGCTCTCTCATAAATCCGAAAAGAGGTTCATTGCTTAATTTTTTACCCCAGTGACTGTTTTTGTGTGCTTTGGGAACAATCTTCAAGGATCTTTAAGGGACCCCAAGGGCTCCCTTAAATTTTTATTACCAGTTTTTGCTGCTATTTTAGGAGCACGTGTTTTGACGTGTAGCTGCTCCTTATACAAGGCAGGAACACACCCTGCCGCCATTTCTTTTATGAATGGAGAAGCTTTTTAATTTTTCATACCTTCAGTTTGTGATAATTCAGCCTCACATCATTTTATCTGCAAACGTGAAAATCTTCCTTTCAAAAGACAGAGTAGAAAGAGATGCTTCAGGTAGATTCTGTTTGGTAAAATGTGTAATTTTTAGGATGATATTTTGAATTTATACAGGTATTTATTTTTTAAAATGTGTACTTGGTCTAACCTCTGAACATTTAGATACACTGCATTCCAAACTCTTCAAAGGAACTGGTTTCAAGAACA
Source organism: Dasyornis broadbenti (assembly GCA_013397935.1). Classification (NCBI taxonomy): domain Eukaryota; kingdom Metazoa; phylum Chordata; class Aves; order Passeriformes; family Dasyornithidae; genus Dasyornis; species Dasyornis broadbenti. The sequence goes on along the minus strand of VZRN01005970.1, from coordinate 380,359 downwards.
AAATTAAAAGGAAAGAAATTGAGGGAAGAAGAGGTGGGTGTTTTCAGATGGAGTGGGAAAATATGTGACAGAATCCACTCAATTTATATTTTTAAGAGGCAGCTTTATCCGTAAATTATGCCACCTGCAGAAAAATCTGTGAGTAAAAATGTATGTAACGTTGTCACAACTATTTCTATTGATTCAGCACTTTGTTATTTTCTCATTCCAGGAGAAGAAAGGGAAGTTCTAAGAAGCTCGAGGTATTGGCTAGAGTCTAATACGAGAGTAACAGCAAATGAGAGAGGGTTGCTTATTTATTTTCATATGTTAAGTCTTTTAAATGTTTACTCTGTGGGCCCATTTCTGCTCAGTTTATTTATCTGTTCCAATGTATTGGTGTGTTTGCAGCAGAAGGGGAATTTACCCAGGTATTCCCATGTTTGAGATAACCACATGCCACAAATAGGGAATATTTGACATGTGAAGAATATCAGTTGCAGTGCTGTTTGGACATAATGTTACACTCATTATTTATATTTTTGGCAAACGGTTAGAATAATATGATGTTCATTTTAATTTTTATGTTACACCTGTAAGGTGGGACTGTTTCTCATCCCAAAACGGGCAGAGTAGATTCTCTTAAAAACTCATCTTTACCCAAAAATGTTCAGGTGTTCTTTCAGTGCAGTCACTGTCCAACTGATGCAGTCTCTCTGCCTGTAACTACCGTTGTTCCAATAAAACTTAAAAAAAGCATTTTCTTTTTGATTACTTGTCATTATTTGGGTAATTCTTAAAACTTTGTAGTTTTGAGAGAGAAGAAACGTGAACTTTCTACAAGAAACCGAAAGGGTTAATGAATACCTCTGGAAAATTTGCAGATGGATTATTCATTAAATAGCAGAGAAGCAGGTTAAATCTTAATTTTTAATGGTATGCGGTACATGAGTCAGGAGTGTAAAGGATCATTAATGACAGGGGATATGTATGTAATGTATGTTGTTCTAGTCTTTATATGATGCCGATAAATCAGGCAAAAGGCTTCATGTGAGCTACCGAATGGACATTTAACCACACTAAATCTTTAATATATTACTTCTAAAGGGTACTCCTAGTGGGTTCCGTTTAGTGTCAAGGCTGGCTGTGGGTGTTTTTCCTAACCCCAGCAGAAGCTGCAGTGGCTCTGTAGAGTTCCTGCTACAGCGGCTGGTCCCTGCAGTGCGAGGGGCCGCTGGGGTTGTAGCTGGGGTGGAAGTCCAGGTGCTCGTAGGCGGTGATGAAGGTGTCGGAGCCGGTGCAGTGGCTCTTCTCCAGGGACGTGTTCAGGCTGTCGTTCCTCTGCATGCCAATCTTGCCCAGGTGATCCGAGAACGTGTGCGGCATGGAGTGGAAGGAGTTCTGGGGGTGGCGAGAAAGGGGAAGGGGAAGGTTTTAAATGCCAACATCGACAGCACCTGCAAAGCTGGCGGCAGCGGGGATGGCTGCGGTCCGGCCCGTGGCGGCTGCTCAGTGCAGAGGCCGAACTCGGCCGTGCCGTCCCCGGGAGCCCCCTGGGTCACGTACCGGCAGCTCGTGCACCGTGGGGGCCCTGCTGCCGTAGCTCTGGTTGCTGGTCCGGAACCGGGGGTGAACCGGCGGCTGCCTGCGGGGGGAGAGCACAGGTAGCGCGGGGAGCGGGGCGGCGGGGGCCGCGCCCGGGACCGCGCTCACCCGTAGCCGCGGTAGAAGGTGAGCTCCTGGAAGCGCCGGGGCACCTCCGGGCCGGGGCCGGACATGGCGGAGCCGCCGGGCCGGGCCGGGCCGCGGGGACGGAGCGTTGCCCGGCGACGAAACGCGAAGGGCGGGGAGCGACCGCACCGCGCCGGGCAACCGCCCCGGGGAGGGCGCAGCGCCCGCTCCGCCCCGCAGGAAGCGGAAAGCGCCGCTGACCTTGCCCCGTCTCCTCCTTCTGCTCCGCCTCCGTGCCCTGCGGCGGGCTCGGAGCATGGCGGTGCCGCGGCTCCTGCGGGCAGGTGAGCGGCGGTGCCTGGCCCAGCCCGGCCCGGTGCGCCCCGGCCCGCCCGTGTGACCCATGTGTTTCTCTCCCGCAGCAGCTCCGCGGCTCTTCAGCACCGTCCCGGTTCCGGCCACGGCCCCGGCGGCGCCCCGGCCCCGCGGTGAGTGCTGCTGTGCACCCCGGGAGAGGGGGTCCCCAGAGCCGGGCACTGCCCCAGCCCAGGAGCGATGCCTGTGCGGGTGTCACCGCCTTGCAGCAGCTGCTCATGGTGCGTCGGGGACCTCTCTGCAGTCCCGGCTCAGCCCCCAAAATACAGTGATTATTTGTTTCCCCTGTCTCAGCTGAGGATGACAAGCTGCTGACCGAGCCTCTCAACCACCCGGACTTCTTCAGCGTGAAAGAGCTCTTTACCCTGAAAGATCTCTTTGATGCTCGAGTGCACCTGGGGCACAAAAAGGGATGTCGGCACAGGTGAGTGATGCTGTTTTGTGATCCAGTGCTGGTTGACATCAGGAATGCTTCCCTAGACCACATTTGCTAGATTGGTCTGAGCCTGGAACTGCCCACACAGGGCAGGCTAAAGGGTTCCCCGCAGTGTGGGCACTGAGAGGGTGTGAGACTGGGACAGACACTGGGTACTAGGGCTCTCTGCAGAGAGCACCTCTGCTATCAGCCAGGAGCTGGAGGTGGGACAGTTTCTGCAGGGCCACACACATCCAGAAACGCTCGATCTCTGCGCATCCCATCCCCACATCCCCTGTGCCGCCGTCCCGCTGCCCTGCAGGTTCATGGAGCCCTACATCTTCGGCTGCCGCCTGGATCAGGACATCATTGACCTGGATCAGACCATGCAGCACCTGCAGCTGGCTCTCAACTTCACTGCCCACGTTGCCTACCGCGGGGGCATCATCCTGTTCGTCAGCCGCAGGCGCCAGTTCTGCCACCTGGTCGAGAGCACGGCGCGGGCGTGCGGGGAGTACGCGCACACCCGCTACTGGCAGGGCGGGCTTCTCACCAACGCCAACATCCAGTTCGGCCATGGCGTCCGCCTGCCCGACCTCCTCATCTTCCTCAGCACCCTCAACAACGTCTTTGAGCCACACGTGGCCATCCGGGACGCTGCCAAGATGAGCATCCCCACTGTGGGGGTGGTGGACACGAACTGCAACCCATGTTTGATCACCTACCCCATTCCTGGGAATGACGACAGCCCTGCAGCCGTGGAGCTCTACTGCAAACTCTTCAGGATGACCATCATCCGTGCCAAGGACAAGAGGCGGCAGAGCGAGGCCATCGAGGAGCTGCGGAGCAAAGCCCAGGGCAATTAGAGCCCTAGAGTAGGGATGGGCTCAGTGCCTCAGTGATGGGTGTCCTGCTCCAATTCTGCCTCCAGAGCACCGGCTTTAGGCAGAGCTGGCTGGCTGGAGAAGGGATGCCTCAGTCCTGTGCGTGGTGATCCCATAGTGGTCAGAGCCATGGAGGGTCTCTAGCTCCAAAAAAATTATCCAGAGCAATGCAAGGGAAAATGGAGCCAAGCCACATCCTACTCCTGTCGTGGGGTTTGTCACTGTTGCAGGAAGGTGCTGCTTTCCTGTGGCTTTCCTGAGCTCGTGATCTCACCTGAAACTATGTGTATCTTGCATCTCTTCTTAGCAAATAAAGAGATTTATCCTTGTGGTCCATTTTGGTTTTTCCCCTGTGAAATGGGATGAGGAGTCTGGCCATGGCGGTCAAGGCAATGGGAGTGAAAGGGATGAAGGATGTCCCCAGTGTGGGGACACTGCAGGGTGGCTGATGCATCACAGGGCGAGAGGGTCCCCAGTGGGGGTTGGAGGGTCCCTGCTGACAGGTGCATCACAGGGCTGGAGGGTCCCCACTTTGTCCTGGGACACACTGGGAGCCCAACCTCTGCCACCACGGGAAGTGGAGGACTCCAGGAGCAGCTGAGAAAAGGGATACCCATCCTTTTGTAAGCCTCGTGTCTCCTAGGGCAGCCCTGGGCAGGGCTGCGTGTCCCGTCCCGTGTCCCATCCCGTGTCCCATCCCATGTTCCATGTCCTGTCCCATCCGCTGTCCCATCCCACGTCCCGTCTCCTGTCCCATTCCCTCTGTCATCCATGTCCCGTCCCCTGTCCCATCCGCTGTCCCATCCCACGTCCCGTCTCCTGTCCCATTCCCTCTGTCATCCATGTCCCGTCCCCTGTCCCATCCGCTGTCCCATCCCATGTCCCCTCCGCGCTCCAAGCTCCGCCCGCTCTCCTCTCTGGGTCCTCCCGGCCGGCAGGGGGCGCGCGCGTGTGGGGGTGCGGCGCGCATGCGCAACTTTCCCGTCCTATATAAGCGGGAGGTGGGGTGACACTCGCCCTTTCGGCGAGGGGCGGGCGGCGGGAGCGGACGTGTGGAAGTGCCTTAGCGGGAACGCGAGCGGGACTGGCTTTGGCCTCTCCCGGCAGGGCCAGCGGGAAGCCATGGGTCCCTCGGGCGCGGGAAACCGCTGCTGGTTGAGGCGGCTCCAGAGCTGCGCCTTCCCGCGCCATATTGTGGCGAGGCTCCCTCAGGACCGGTGCCGCTGCTCCCCGGCGCTGCGCGACTGCGGCGGGAGGACACGAGCGAGGTGAGGGTGCGGGTACGGCCCTTCTGCCTCAGCCGCGCGGCCAGGCCCGGCCGGGAGGGGCCCGCAGGTCCCACCGGCCTCTGGGGGCTCCAGGCGCTGCCACGTGCGCTGTAAATCGGACATACCATGGAATGCACTAAGAGTAAAATGCCTACCGATGTGTGTATGTATATGTGTACATATAGATGGATATTTATGTATGTATATCGTGTATATCTCACTACACATTGATATATATATTTTAATAAGTATAACATGTATACAGCTGCAGTATAAAATCTACACAGCTGTATAAGTCCTAATAAATTCTCATTGAAGAAGGGAAGGAAATTTAAGGCTGCCACCTTTTCAAGTTTTCAGTAACTAAAATTACTTCGCAGCAAATATTCATGTTTTAAAATTGATTTAATTCTCTGGTTTTCAGTTAAATGGTGCGTTTCACAAGGAAAGGTTGTTAGGCAATTATTAACAGCATTTTTCCTTTGTTTTTCTTTCTTCAGCCTGGAAGTGGACTACAAATGAAGTGACCAAGGTGGTGTGACGTCAAAAATGAAGGGTGATCCTTCACAAAAAGGCTGCCCAGGCAAGGTTCAACCACCATTTTACCTGTAAGTGGAGTGTTACATTCAGCATCTACACGTGCACCTAATACCTTAGTAGCACTGCTTTCTGAGTAGGTGATAAAATCTTGTTCTTACCAATGCTACAGAATCATGGAATGGTTTGGATTGGAAGGAACCTTAGAGCTCATCCCTCTGCTGTGGGCAGGGGCTTCATCCAGCCTGGCCTTGAACGCTTCCAGGGATGGACATCCACCCATAATTATGTTTTTTCAGTTTTTATGGGTTATTTTTATTCCCCAGCCTGCCACTGGCGTTGCAGAGATGGCTGCTGTGGCATCTTTGTGTCAATGAGTGGCAAGAGAGACCCAGGCTATGTTCTACGCTCGTTTGTTCTGCACCCCGTGAGCACTCAGAGTGATTGATAGCCTGACATCATTCATTAATCACCTGCTTCATAGGAGAGTGGGGAAAACGAACTTGGAACTGCTTTAAATGTGAGATGTGGATGTAGCAGAGCAGGGAGTTCTGTTTGATGTGTGCAGCAGAAAGGCTGCACGTGGGTTTCTGATTATTTAGCCTTGAAAATCAGATCCTGTGGGTACCACTTGTGTTTCAGAAGAATGAGTTGAAGTGATCTGCCTAAAGCCACGTGGCAGCTCTGTGACAACACTGGGAGTCACCAACCTTAATCCTATCAGAAAATGGAAATATTCCTGTGCAGTTAATTTATTTCTGTAAAACCCTGTTGCCAGTGAAACAGTAACCAGGCTTCGGGGTGTGTCTAAACCCTGTCCGTGTATTTCCCCCTTTTGCAGAGGCAGCCGTGAGCCGTGGCAGAGCCGAGGTGCCCCAGAGCCAGGTGAGCTGCAGTGCTGGGGGTGGGGTGGTGCCCAGCCCCTGCCCCAGCTCGTGTTGCAGGCGTGGCTGCAGTGCCGCGTTTGTGTCATTCGGTGGCAGAGAGGAACAGGCGATGTCTTCCCTGGTGCTCTGAGCCCTGTGAGCTCTCAGGATTGCTCAACAACCTGACACTGATCGGGTGCTTATCCTGCTCTCGTTGCTTTCATGGGAATGGGGAAGGAGGGGCAGCATGCAGAGCTGACACTGTCCTTCAGTCCTTGCCTTAATCAGGGACACCTTCCACTATCCCAGGTTGTTCCAAGCCCCATCCAGCCTGGCCTTGAACACTGCCAGGGATCCAGGGGCAGCCACAGCTGCTCTGGGAAATCCATCCCAGCCTGTCCCCACCCTCACAGGGAGGGATTTCAATATCTCAGTCTAAACTTATCCTCTTTCAGAGTAAAGCCCTTCTCCCTTGTCATGGCACTACATGCTCTGGTGAGAAATGGCAAATTCTGGAATTACTCATTCCAATAATCGTGAGTCCGTGGAGGCTGGCTCTCCTGACAAGTTGATATCATCAGAGGTCAGACAGGAGTTGTTGTTTCCACACTCCCCTCTCTCCAGAGAATCAGCAGAAGGTGGAGCACAGCTCCTCTGAAGAGCAGTTCAAGCGATGCCAGTTTTAACTGCAGCAGGGGAAGGGTGTTCCTTCATTTTACAAGGACAAATACAAGTGTCAGCTCTATTTTTAACCTCAACAATCCATGGCCTGTGAGATCTTGATTGCTGCCTGGGAAAGGACGCCTCGGCTTGTACAGGGTTCAGGAACTGCACCTAGCAGTGCAGGAGGTGGGGGAAACAGGCACTTAAATTGTTGTTTCCAAGACACAGACAGGGTTAGAAACAGTTGGGTGTGGATTTAGCATATGGAGAGAATTACACCCTGTTTCCAGCACAGACAAAACGCTCCTGACATCTTGATTTCCAAGAGTTGGAGCAAAAGGTGCAATCAGCAATCTTCTGAAATGCAGCTTTGTAACCAGGCTTGGCTTTTGAGGGGAGAAAGACACACAGACTGAACAAAACCAACTCAATACTTTACATTAAAAACCCCAAACTGAAGATATTTTTCCTTCTGACAGTGACTTAAGAGCAGGACAGCTCGGGAGCATGCTGCGAGTGTTAAAGGTGGGTACTTTGTTACTTCTTCATGTGTTACCAAAGCAGTGAGGGGGAAGATACCAAGGCAAAAATGAATGCTAAAACCTCAAGTATTATTAAAGTCCTTCTAAACTGTTTTGAGTGCAGCAGTGAACGCTTGGCCCTGTTTTCCGAGGCAGGATCTCACTTTGTTGTGTACCACACGCCTGGTAAAACAGGCAGAAAGCAAATGTGGAATTTACTGAGCACAGGGTGAGGTTTTAGTTTTGTGCTGGCCCAGCGGTAAAGGAATCTCCAGGAGGGAGCACAGCTGTGCCTACATGCAGACACTGCTGAGTGTCGCTGTCGCTGCTTGGGGGACACCAAAAAACAAGAGAGCAGCTCTGGCCACGCAGGGAGCGTGACCCTGAGGCTTTGCAGGGAGCAACAGCCTGGCAGTGCTAAATGGGAAACTCATTAATGGCCATTACAGGGCCAAAGGTGCCTCAGCGCTGCTGGCTGCAAAGTGAACCCTTTAATTGGGAGAAGTCACTGCCTCCAGCAGAGGCTTTGGAAAGGAATGCTAATGAGGTTGTGGGGATATGGTTATGCTTGAAGATGTGGCTCTTTTATTTAAATTTCGTGACTTCTTTTAACCCTGCAATCCGAATTTGGGGTTTTTCGTCGGGCTCTCCTCACACCAGGGGTGCTGCATGGGCACTGAGTGCTAATGAGTGTCTCTTCAGAACTTCCCTGAGTGAGCCACAGCAGAAGCATTAACATTTTCCTGCTGGTATTTACTGTAACTGCCCTTCCCAAGCAGCACTCCTGGGCCATGGATATTGCTTTACCCAAGGAACACTGCTCTGAGCCGTGGAAAACGTGAATGTTTTGCATGACAGCAGGTTTTAAAAATCTCTCTGCACATAGCACAGCCCTTCATCATCCAGGCCTGGTTTATGTCATAGTTTTAAAGGCTGGAATAAACCCAGGTTTTTTTTTTTTTTTTCCCTGAACTATTAATAGCTTGGCTCTGCACCAAGGTTGGCAAACTCACCTTGGATTTTTAGGGAGTGATGGAATAAGCCAGAGCAGGCTGCAGCTATCTTGGTCGTAAATTATCCCTTTCCTAAACTCCCCCAGCTACATATTTTTCCGAAACCTTTCTGATGTCATGGCAAAGAGCTCCTCCTAAATTCCTGCCGTGTCCTTCTGTCCCTGCTGTGGGTCCTGAGCCACCCACGTTTGCAGGCAGGGAGCAGAGGCAGCGGGATTTGGGGTGTTCCTGTGGCTCTGGACTGAAGGGAATCCCTTTCTAAAAGTGGCCTTGTGAGCCCTGATAACAGAGCCCAACTAATGACTGCCCTGAAGTCTGGTTTCATTTCATAAAGCTTTATTTCCTCTGGGATATTAAAAATCTTGGGACAATCCCAAGACAATGAGGGCAGCAGAGTCTGGATGGCGGGGGTTCGTTATCTCCTTAGCAGTGACCTTAGTGATCCCGTCTTGTGGCTGTTTTTGAACTTTTCTGACATCCTGGGCCTTTTTTTTATTTGCAGATCGTCTCGAGTTGCAGAATCTCTGACAAACGTGGCAACTGAAAACTGATTGGCAGCGTCTGCATCCGACAACTCACAGATTCCTAAAACTTGATCCATCTGTGTTTTCTCTACATGGTTAAGGATTTAAATAAAAAACCTAAATAAAGATGCCTCCTACAAGACTGAAATGATTATGCGTGTGTTTGTAGCACCCCAAGTAATGCTATTTTTCTAACCATTCTAGGATTTAAGATTTAAATTTCTGGATATGAGAATTTAAGGATTGTTTTAAAGCCATTAAAGGTTTTACCTCCATCCCCTTGGGCACAAAGCTCTGCTGCAGAAGCAGCAGCATCCAGTGAGGTCAGATTGTCGGTCTGGGAGTGTCCTGGCTTTTTTTCCAGCGCCTGTGGGGAATCTGGAGAAATTTGAGTGTAAAACAGCTTTGCCTTTACTCATTTCTCTGCTGTATTCCGGTGTGGTTTGTAAACCGTGAGCTGCGCTCACTTTGTGCTTTTTATTATTGCTGAGCAGAATCCTTGGAGTTTGTGAGTCATCAGCGACTCCCGGGCGTGTCCAGGGCCATGGGGGTGTGGATTAACGAGGTGGTGATGGAACAATTGTCACAAATGTCTTTATTCCAATTAAGCTGTCAGGGCTAAATCAGCTACAGGGGCTGCTTCTTTCCTGGAACTCCACAAATGTTTACAGAGGTTCTGATTTAGGAGGAAAGGGTTTTCCTCCACTTTTCCAGGTGTTTTGATGCTGCTTTGAGGGAAGGGAGCAGCAGGGATTTAGTGGGAGTATCTGGAGTAAACAACAGAGGGAAGGGTAGAAAATGGCTTTTCTGACGACCTGAGGAGGGGATTTTGGCAGCAATGTTGGATTCCTTTGCTAATGGCAGGAGGAAATGAATTTGTCAGGGGAGCTGGTTGCCAGGGGGATGCAGGACAATGGGTGAGGAGCTGGGGTGGCTGTGGAGCTTCCACTGCATTCCAGCCCTGGCTTTCCCTCCTGTGCAGGTGAACCAGGCAGTGTCCATCCCCAGTCCAGGTGACTGGAGGGGCTGAGGAACCCTTCAGACACAGAAACCTTAGGAGGGCTCACCTTTTCCATGGATAAATCACCCTGCAGGGACAACGCCTCAGCAGGGAGCGAGCTCGGGTGGCTCTGCTGGACACACAACACTCCTGACACCAAAACCAGTGAGAGGTGATGAGCAAATCCTGATCTCAAAGCCCTGGTGCTGCCCATTGCCTTGCCAGCTGCTGCAGTGCCAGGTGTATTTTTATTTTGTGATTGCACATCAGCTGCCCACTCACTTCCCTAAAGAATTGCTGGCAGGAGAATCCAACAGTAGGAATACGGCTGTGCTGGGAACAGAGCAACCTTGGGAGAGTTTATCCAGCTCTTCCTCCCTACCCAGAGTTGTGAGATTGCTATAATTGGGCATTTAAAGGAAACTGCCATAGTTGGAGCCCTGGGAGTACAGACATGGCCAAAAAAAAATGTCTGGAGACCTGCTGAAAGCTTTGCCTGGAAATTCATTTTAATAATGAGAGAAGCACTGGATTATTCTGGTATTAACCTTCAACTTCTGCAGGGCAAGCCCAGCTTAGTTTTTGGAGAATTAAACCGAGAGTTTGGCTCATCCCTGCTCTGAGTGTGGTGGGGACTGACACCCGGAGCACATGAACGGGTCAGAACTGTCCGTGTTTAGCCCTTTGCCTTTAAGCCATCCTTGGCCTCGGACGCTTCCAGAGCCGACACGTGAGGGAATGGCTTGTGCTGCCAATTGCAGACTGGGGGCAGGAGCAGCTGCGGGGAGCCTCACACAAGCCATGGCATCACTGTCAGGGTCAGGCACTTAAAAATGGAACCAAAGACTTGCCAGGATTCTCCACGGTGGAACAGACAGCTTATCTGCTTCCTGTGTGACAGCTGGATCTGATGGCAGATGACTCAGACACTTAAGGAGAGACTTTTGAATGGGGAAATCTACCTTTTCCTCCTTTTTGGATCACAAACAAGCTGGTACTTAACAGGCTGCTGTTTGGCTATTGATGTACGGGTGTGATTCACGTAAAAGCTGTTTATTTACATCAGAGACGTTCCTCAAAAGGAGATGTGACAAGTACAGCATGAATGATTCATTCCCATCGCTTTACTCTGCTTTCCTGCTCATCAAGGAACAGTTTGATGCATCCAGCTGGGCTCTGCTTCCTTATCCCTTTCCGTGTCATCTTCCTCCCCCAAGCCTGCTCAGGCCGGCTCTGTGTCCCAGCTCCGCTCCTGCCGACCGATCCATGCTCCTGCGGGGCGGTGGAAGTCATGAATGCTTGGTTTTCCATGAAGGAGAAGGGGCTGCAGCTCCGCTGGACTCCCTGTGCAAGGTGTGTTTTTCCTGGGGGGGAGAAGATGGAGAAACAGAGGCCTTTAGCCCTCGGACCTCACTCCAAGCTTGCAGATTGGAAACTCCAGGGCCGTGCTTCCCCCGTTAGGAATATTTGGTGTTGGAAATCTTCTTCCAGAGCAAGGTCTTGAGGTTGTTGAGCACGAGGGAGTGGTGCACTTCCATCTGGCTGGCCAGGCCGCTGAGGGTCATGCAAGTTCGGAGCTGCTTCTGCAGCTCTTCCTTCAGCTCCAGGGGAGCTCCGTAGAGCAGATAGTCCTGCAGCAGCCCGCACACCTTGGCCAGGTTGGGCTGCACCATGTCACTCTTGCACTGCTTCAGGAGCTTGTCACACGTGGCCGTGCAGTCCCGCCCGTAGGTGCAGTCCCCGTTCTGCTCACAGTGACGGCCCTTGAGGAAGCCTCTGATTGTCATCTCCGTCGCCACCTTCCTCAGGTTGACCATTTTGAAGTCGTACTTGTCGTTGTAGCCCACGTTGCTGAGGCTGCTCTCACAGATGTAGAAGTTCCCGTAGGTCCCGTGGAAGATTTCCTCCACAAATTCCAGGAGGCCGATGGCGATCTTGGCGCGCCGAGGCCAGGCCGGCGCAAACCACTGGTGGATGAGCTGGTGGACGATGGAAGGCAGCAGGGACTGCAGGAAGGGGGGCACATCCAGCCCGTAGAGGGAGGTGTGGGGGATCTTCTCGGTGACGTACAGGTCCCCACAGTGCCCCAGCAGCTTGGCCGTGTGCTCCTTCTCATGCAAGGAGAACATAAGGAGGAACTCGTTGAGCTGAAGCAGCGCCCAGATGGATTTGGCCTCTGCCAGGGACACTTTCCCGTCGTGGTTCACGTCTGCCATGGTGATGATCCGGCTCACCAAGGCTGGAAGAGATGGCTGATCCCCCAGCTTGGACTGCAAACAGGACAAGAAGGGACATCAGACCCTCACAGCTCTCCACGTTCCGGTGTCACATCGCAAAACCAAACTGGGGGAGCAAAGAACTGAGCTGGGGAGAGAAGGAAACAGTGACCACGCTCCAGCAAATCCAGTTCCACACCATGTGTGGGCAGATCCAGCTCCAGCAGGATTTCAGCAGCCCTCTTGACCCTCCTGCCAGAGTTGCCACCCCAGTGCTGCTGCAGAAGCCCCAAGAGGGGCCCCGAATCAGCCCTGCCCAGCGCAGATGCTGCCCACAGCTGTGCAAAGCGGCCTCCAGGGATGCTACTCATGAAATCTCAGATAAGAATTCCTGGGAGAGAATGGAGGTTTTTCTGCACTAATCCAGGGCATGGCACAGGGCCCTGCCCAGCACCCAGCAGTGCCCGGGGGGCATGGGCAGGAGCTCTCATTCAAAAGGAAGGAAAAACACAATTGGTGCTTGGACCTCGCAGGAGCCACCCCAGGCCTGCGGGATCCCCCAGAGCCCTGCACTGACCTTCAGGAAGTTGAGGAGCATTTCCTTGAACTCGTCCATCGACGTTCCCCGTGTGGGCTTGTCGAAGAGCACCACGTCCCTCCTGGGCACAGAGTCCGGGCGGCTGTCGGCCCTCAGGGCATCCCCAATGCCACATTTGATGATCACTTCCCTGTCCCTCCAGAGCCCTCTGTAAACCTGGAGCACAGGGAGGGGCACAGGGCAAGGTGGGAGGAGCTGGGCTCTGGTTTAGGATGGGCTGAGGGGGAGATCTCCAGGGTTTGAGGGTGGTGCCCATCCGCGGCTGGGCTGGGGACACAGACCTACCTGCTGGCTGGGGGAGGAGGAGAGGCAGTGCTGGAACAGGAGGCCGCGCTCCTCGCACAGGTCCTTGCATGTGGAGCCAGAAATGATCCCCTTCTTGTACTGGTCACACTGGGGAGGGCAAGGAGAGACAGGAGCTCAGTGGGGGCAGATTTGTACCGGCCCTTAGGGATGGCTCCGTGCCTTGGGCACGGTGGGGCTGGGCTGGCAGGGACCCCCTGTGCTGCTGGAGGGACTGCAGGGGATTTGTTCCTGGGTGCTGCTGCTGCAAATCCAGGGCTCTGGGAGAACTTCCAGGGCTGAAGGAGAGGGCAGCACAGAGTTGGGTGAGGATGAGAATGCACAGGCTCAGGCTGCTCAGCAGAGCAGCAGCCTCTGCTGTGAACCAGGCTGGCCCCAGTGCAGGGTGTGGCAGGGACAGGGACAGACTCTGGCTCTGATCCGCAGCTGGGCCGGCAGCTGGAGACATCCCTGGGCAGGGGAGGCTGCAGCTCTGCAGCTCCTCAGCGAGGACACGGCAGCCTCAGGGCTGGAAGCGGGAGTTGCAGATATTCACTGCATCATTTCCCTTTTTTTTCCCTGCTGTGTTTGGGAATTAACCCTTGGACCTGCTCACAAGGGACACGGCCAGACACAGCGTCTGGAAGCCTGAGCTCCGAGCAGGAATTAGCGCCCAAGACCCCGCGGTCGGAGTCAGGCAGAAAATCAAATTAAACGATCATCGCTGTTGTTATGGCAATTCCTGCCTCCTTTCTCTGCCGAGGGATTGATCAACGAGGTTATTCTGACAGAACTCCCCCTCCTCTCCTGGGCTGGGCTGAGACCTGCTCCCATGCCGGGGCACACGCAGCAGTGCTGGGGAGATCCCATGGATTGCCATGGGGCACCCCACTGCAAACCCCAAACAGAGGCAAACCACACCAAGCCAGGTGCCCACAAGGAGCTCTGGTGCTTTTCTTAGGGCACAGCAGCAGTCACAGAGAGGTAGCACGGACTGGCCGCTCCCCTTCCTCCTGCTCTGCCAAGTCCAGGGGGGACTGGTGCGATGTTGTCCCTGCCCACAGATCCTGCTCCCTGCCCTGACATTCCAACTTCATCCACACAGACGAGGATCTGCCCACGGCTGCCCTGGCTGCATCCCTCTGACATCTCATTAAATTGTGCAGGGGAAGGTCACCCCTCCATCTCCGAGCTCCGTGCGATGTCAGGGACAGCGCCAGGGAAGCAGCTGCCAGGAGGGCTCCTCGTGCCAGCTCTGGGGCTTGGGAGGTTGGAAATGGGGCTGCCCCAGGCCGGCTCCCCCACAGGCCCCAGCAGTGGGGCCGTGCTGCCACTCACGATGATCATCCGGCAGACGTGGCCGCGGCACAGCTCCGAGTAGGACGAGTAGTGCATGTAGGCCACCCAGCTGCCCACGAAGATGCCCAGCCACACCACCAGCAGGTACTTCACCTTGATGCCCGGGAGGCGGCCCTGCAAGGCAAAGGAAACGCTTTTGAAAGCCTTTCTGAAGGGGAGGGCTCTGCCCAGGGCAGCGGCAGCTGGACAAGGACGGCTTCTGCCACACAAACCGACCTGAGTGCTGGGGAAGCCTTCAGCCTTTATTTTTTATATATATTCATCAGTCTCTTATGCAACTTCTGCTGCAAGTAGGTCACTTAAAATTCTCTAAAAGCAGGGGGATTACAGGGCTGGGCTGCAAGGGGCTGGATGCTGTGCATCCCCCGGAGCTGTGGCCACGTCCTCCTGCTCTCCTGCCCTGTGCAAGCCCAGGATACCCCAGCGGGGCTGCAAGAGCTCTGCTCCTGTTTGGGGAGCCCCTTCTCAGCAGAACCCCACCTTACAAAGCCTCACGGGCACGGGAAGCTCCCAAGAGCAGCTCCTGTGTGGGAGCGGGTGAGAAGCAAAGCTGGGAGCTCGCAGGTGATGCTCTGTGCAAACAGCTCCGGGGCTCTCGGCAGGGTTTGGTTTTGTTGGCTTTGTTTGTGCCCCCTGGCCCTGCCCCAGCAGCACTGCTGCCATCTGGCCTCCCGCAAGAGGCTGCTCACCTGGCTCATGGTGCATGGAGCAGATCCCCAGCAGTTCCAAGGGGCAGGGAATGAATCCTTGCATTAAACCATCCATTCCATCCCATTTCCACAGATTATTCTGCAGAACCCTTGGCCTTTGACCATCTCCAAACCCTCCCCCCTCCTCACCCCAGTGAGACCACGATCTGCTGCTGGGATAGGGCTGCATGTGAGTGGGTGCAGTGCCTTTAAAACCTGCCAGGGGTCCTTGCCTGGGTCTGGTAGCCCAAATCCATTCCCACCTCTGAAACACCCCCTCCCCAGCCCCTCTCCAGGAGCTGTCAGGGCTCTGGGAGCCACAGGAAACGGCAGGTGAGGGTGAGAGCAGGCAGATCTGCCTTGAGATCATGACATTTCTCCTGTTAATTGGAAACCCCGAAGTGTGAGGCGGGCCAGGGTGCCCGGTTTGCCTGTCGAGCAATGGCACCACTAATTAACGTGAAATTAAATTAAAGAGAAGCCAAGCACAGCCAGGACTTGGCAAAGACAAAGTGTGGGTGGCTGCTCCTGTGTGCTGAGAAGCAGCTCACAGCCCTGAAGGCAGACACACACCACGGAGACCCCTGAGATCACAGCAGCCCCCCAGAACTGCCCAGGGTGTGCACGTGAGGACCCCTGCCCTCAGCAAATGGGCCCTTCCAGGGACTTCGCACCAGAGACACATCTTGGGAAACCCTGGCATAGCCAAACCATCACTTTTTACTTATTCTGGCTTAGAATCCATCATGTTCCTGGGGAAGAAGGGGGGTCAGGACTGTGGCCTGAGCATGGCATGGGGAGCACTGGCTTCGCCATCTTCTAAATGGTGGAAAAAAATGTGGGGGTGGAGGATGCATTTCCATGAGAGGTTCCCCTGAGCTTTGGTTGGATTTTGGGTTTTGAGGGTTCCTCCAGGGGCTCAGTCTCAAGGCATGGGGCTTTCTCTCCCCACTGCCTTTCCTGCACCGAAGGTGTTACCCTGTGAGAGTTGCTGTGTTTAGTTTCAGGGAGACTCTGGAAGATCTGGAAGTGACTTTGGGCTGGGGCTGACTTCAAAGGCAAAATGGATGCAGCATCACCAAATCCAGCTCCATGCCCGTGGCTCCCCTGGGAACACGGGGGTTCCGTTTCACAGCAGTCCCAACTCCGCACCCACCTCCTGCCAGCACCCTCTACCCACCGGGTACCCCTCCCATGTCTGCTCATCCCCTCTGGGATAGCCGCTCTGCTCCAGGATCTTTGCCAGAGTCAGGGTTTCTCATCCCACGGCTCCAGAGAAAACACCCATTCCAGCATCCCCGACATGCCCTGCACCAGCATCCCTGGTCCTCGGCATCCCTGAAGCTCTGAGCAGGTGCCCGGCCCCTCGACAGCTCAGGCATGGGAAGAGGGGGAAATAAAGAAAGAAAGAAAGAGAAGGAAGGAGCCATCCGTGCCCTGCTGCATGCAGCGCTGAGGGCTGAGGGCTGCCGGCTGGGCTGCCCTGCTCTTCCCAGGCTCCGGCACGGCGGAGCGCGGCTCGGGTTATGCAACCGCTGCGGCCCCCGGTGCCG
>VZRN01005970.1:353429-363544 GCA_013397935.1 Dasyornis broadbenti | reverse complement strand
GTGCGGGCGGTGGGGGCGGCGCTCGCAGCTCCGCCGCAGCCCGGGGAGCCGGGGGGCTGCTGCCCGGCACGGCCCCGCTCGGCCGCGCCGCAGCGGCTCCCGCCCCGAATCCACTGCTCCGCATCTGGAGATCCCAGCCGGGGCTCTCTTCCCTCGGCCCAGGGGTCCCATCAGCCTGCGCACCGCACCTGAGGGTCCCATCCCTGGCTCATCCCGCATTCCGGGGTTCCACCCAGTCGGAACACCCCACCACACAGGGGCTCTCCCAGCCCCGGATGATGACCCTGGCAGAGGGGATCCATGGAGATGCTGATCTCACCTGGTCCCCAGCACTCACAGCAACCGCAGGTTTATTTTGGGTGACAGGCTGTCAGACTGGTTCCCCTAGTGAGTAACCTGCGAGCCCGGCTCAGGGGCCGCAGCCGCTCAGACCTGAGCCCTGCCATCACTGCTGCTCCTTCTCCTCTCTGTGTCCTTTTCCCCACCCTGCAGCCCAGCAGCAGCACTGGCTGGTGCTCCCTCCCTGCTTGCTCTGTGGCTGGGCAGGGAAACCTCACGGCAGGACAGGGGCTGCTTTGTGTCAGCCAGGCCAGGGACAGCCCCAGCCAGGGGGATGCGGTGTGCACAGGCAAGTTAGAGAAAGGCGGACAGAGAGCAAATTATCTGATGGGAAATGATCTGAGAGGCTCAGTCACGAGGTCATTGTCAAGATAATTCCTTGCTTGCTATTAGCAAATCTTCAGATTATCCATTTGCCCCCTTTTCATGGTTCAGGTTGCTCTTTCCTTTTGAATTCGGCTCAAAATGACCTTTGGAAACAGGCTGGTCGCTCCAAGGCCAGATCCTCACTCAGCGTGTCGAGCTCACCACCCAGTGTCAAGCACCGAGGAATCCGGGCCTCATGAGCAAAAGCCTTTGCTGGACTAATCTGAGTGGTGGTGATAAATAAGGAGCATCACACAAAACTGACTGAAACCCCCCAAATCCTGCGGTGTGTCTGGTGCCTGCTTTTAACCCCGAGGAGGTCCCTGCTGCTCCAGTGCTGTGCCCTGACCTCTGTGTGGGCTGGGCTGACATTGCCCACGGCGCTGCTGCGGTGACGGGGACCATGAACGTCACCTCGGCCACCCACAGCCCCCGTCCATCCAGGTTTCACCATTCCATTGGAGACAGGATGGTTCTCTGGGGGTTCTAATTTTTCGGTTTAATTAACACAGGAAAAGAGAAGGGTCTCTGTGATTTATTTTTATTTTTATGGTGGGGTTGGTAATCTGGGAAACAGCAGGGACAGGAAGGTGCATTGCTGGATGCTCCCTGCTCCCCCTCCTGCCACTGGTCCCTGTGCCTTGAACCCTGAGTTTGGGGGCCAAGAGTGGGAGATGAACCCTCGATGGAGATGGGAAATGACACACCTGGGCCAGGGCTGGGGGTGGCTTGAAATCCCCGGATCTCTGCTGTGGGGCTCCGCAAAACTCAGGGGTGGATTGTCCGGCGAATCTAATTAGGAATGAGCAGACCATCCCAAGCTGTAATACGCCAAGTAATTAAGTGATTAGTATTGATTGTTAGAATACCTAATGAGCAGTTATCACTGAATGATTAATTAATCCAATCAAAAGAGTAATAAAAATTCTGCAGGTGTGCAGATGATTCCTTACATTCAACGCATGAGGGATGCAAGATCTCTCTCCATGGTGCCTCTCTCCTGTTTCTATCCCAGGCACCTGGCACCAGGAACGCACCCACTCCCACAGCCCGGGATGCTGCCCCTGTGCAAGGGGTCTCTCCCCTCCCCAAAAATCCTCTGCCAGGCACTGCCAGGCTGGGTTTCCAGCAGCAGGCAGGCACCCAGAGCTGTGTGGCTCGAAGGTGGAGAAAATGGTCCCGCAGATGCTGCCAGCATCCAGAAGATGCCGGGATCAGTCAGTGCTGAGCTCCTCCCTGGGAATTCTTTCACTCACTCCCTTGATTAAGTCGCTTCAGTTTCTCCTGGTCAAAGCCCTGCTAATCCCAGCTAAGCTCGCAGCGTGCCGCACGCTGGCCTCTGATCACTTCGCTGCCAGGCGGTGGCTCTGCGGGCACGTCCCCAAGAGCACCGTGCCCTCGGGACACGGCAGCTCGCAGGGCAGCCACAGCCCTGGAGCGCTCATTTGCTGGCCCGTAGTGTTTACCCTGCTAATGATGAGTAAATGATCTTCCCAGCCGGAGCTAAGAGCAGGGCAGAGCAGCCCTGACTCGTGAGCAGGGACCCCCAGCCGCTCATCCCCTCGTCCCCTGCAGAGCACCCTGTGCACCCACCTTTCCTTGGCTGGGATGTCAGCACTGGGTGACAGCTGGGGACAGCACAGCCCAGCACCATCAGCCGCAGTGCCCAGAGCTGCGGCTCAGCAGAGGGTGCAGGACCCCAATCCAAAATAGGGGCACATGCTCACCCCCCTCTCCTGTGCCATCAGGATCAGCCCCATGGCCACAAACCGGAGGAATTTCTGCTCCGAGGGGGCTGGGATGGCACCCGGCATTTCCAGGCAGTGCCACAGCTCCGGAGATGATGGATCCAGCCTTTAATGCTCTTTTCTGTGCATCTTTGAAGGATTTGAGGCTGATCGCCCGCGCTTCCTGCGTGGCATCCACAGCTGGCTCCGCACAGCCCGTCAGCTGCCTCTGCTGCCTGCCGGGCCCTGCCGGGCTGAGCGCAGTGGTTATAATTAGAAATGCTAATCAGCTCTTGTGTTTCTGGCTTGACAGCCCTGCCACCCCCAGCACAATCTTCCCTCCAATCTGTCCTGTGCTCGCCCCCTCCGCTTCCTCTCCGAATCCCTGCTACTTGTAATTAAGCACTACGAAGTTAAGGGGGGTTGAAAGCTGGGGATGCTGGGGCTCACTGAATGCCTTAGGCCAGGACTGCTGCCCCCACAGAGCTCCTGCCTTCTGGGAACTGTTTGGGGTCTCACTTTCACTCACCACCATCGCCTTGGGCTGGGCACACCTCAGGGATAACCCTGGCCCAGAACCATGAGGCAGAGGAAGCTCAAGGGCTCTGCAGGCAGTGCTGGGGTTAAAGGCAAAGGGTGGTGGCTGTGGCTGGGAGCCCTGCGGTGCTGGCTCTGCAAAGGGAGCTTCTCTCTTCGGGATTTCCATCATGTGCCAACCGTGGGCGCTTCCCAGCCAAGGAGGAAAAGGAGCTTGCAAAGGAGCTCGGAGAAGGAGGCTGAGCAAGCAGATCCCTGCACTGGCTTCGCTGGCTGTGGAGTTATTCATCAGCAGGGTTTGCTCTGGGAGACACAGCCCGGAGGATTCCTCCCTCACCAGTGCCCACAGACAGCCCCTGCCAGCCCCTAGCCGCTCCACATGAGAGCCAGGACATAGCTTTTGCCCTGAGCATTTGGCTCCCAAAGTCAGGCTTGGCCAGGGAGACATTCCTTGGGGCAGGCCTCAGAGGAGACAGAGATGCATAGGTGGGACGGGCAGCTCTGGACACAGTTTTAAAGTCAACCTTCATCTTCCAGGTGCTCCCTGTTTATCAGCCTCAGGGAGGAGAGAGGCTGCTGTTTGGAGGGATGATGTGCAAAAGGTTTTCAGGAAGGCAGCGGCTGCTGAGCAAAGGAGAACAGCCCCCCTTACCTCCTCTGCCCAGGACCCCCATGCTTCCCCTGGGACCCATCTGCTCACTGCAGCATCTCCCAGCATGTGAAGCAGCAAAGGGCTCTCCCTCCTCCCCACACACTGAGCACCACAATTTCTGGAGAAGGGAAAATAAGGGAAACAAGGAGGTATCAAAAAAAGAGATGGAGAGGGACAGGGCATGGTGGCTTCAATGATGATGTGCTCGTGAAAAGGCACCAGCAGCACCGGCAGCTGACTGGGAGAGCTCTGGGGAGAAGTCGGATTGGATTTGTCATGATTAATTGACTCCCTCCAGCACTGTGGTCCAGCTTTCACGCATGGCATGAGCAGGGTCCCAAGCATCCAGGAATTAATGAGGGTCTGACCCTGTCTGCGCAGCCACTTGAGTTTTGCCAGTGCAGACAGCTGGCTTAAGAGGCCCTTTTATCCTTTACATATCAGATCAATTTGGATAGTTATAATCTAGTCCTGGTGAAAGCTCAGAGCAGACTTTATTGCCCAACCAGCTCAAGGAGAAAAAAAGCAAGCAAGAGGGAGAGGTCATGCTGAACTATTGATTGTGCTGCTCCCAGATTGGCCTCGGCAGAGAGCTCACCCGGGACAGTTTGCCTCTATCTCCTGCTAATGCTGCTCCATTGATCTTCTGTGACAGGCGGCAACTACAAGATTTTTTTAGGTCGGAGTCATTAAGAGGCATTAATCAATAACAGAGGAACTAGAGAGAGAGCAACTGTTTGTTTCATGGAGACATATTTCCCGTGTGTATTTTAGCCCGCTGAGGCGTGCGTGGTTTATTTCCAGGGAGGTCTGCCAGGAAAAGAATTCACCTTGTGCTGGACTCTGGCACTTGGAGGAGATCCTGAGTCGGCTGCAACACACTGGCAGCTCCAGCTGGGCTGTGCAATGAGAGGGGAGCACCTGGGGAGTTTGTGGCATCCAATTCCAGGTACCCCAGCATCCCACCCAGCAATTGCCCACATCCTCTGTTCCCACACAGGTACCCCAGGAAGAGATGGGCACTGATTTCACACGCCTAAAGAGCTGGGTGCTTGTTTCATGTCATGCTTCTGCTAAACAAAGCTGCTGCCTGGCAGTGGTGCAGCCAATCCCAGCAGCCTGTTCTGGGATCCAGCCCCTGTGTGAGCTCAGTCTCAGCCCAAATTCATTCCTGTGGCAAGACTGGAGCTGTTCACAAGAAAAACGGTCTTTGTGCTGAAAGCACCCCGGGCTGCTCCACTCCCTCCTGCCCTGCCCAGCGGCGTCAGTACATTTCCACTGCTCCATGGTGGCAACGCACCTTTTTCTTCTCCAGCAGCTCCTGTGCTCTGCCCCAGCAAGTGTCCGTGCAGGTGCTGGAGCCCATTTTCCACTGGAGAGGCAGAGAAGGGGGCTGGAGACCTGCCCAGGTGCAGGAGGATGGGATCACCTTCCAAAGGTGCTGGTTCCAGTGCCAGCAGGGCAAGCAGCAGCCTCGGGGTGATCTGGGGCTGGGGAGCTGCTGCAGCTGCCCATGGCTGAGCTCAGCTCCAGGAGCAGCCCTATGACACAGAAATGATGTTTAATTGCACACATGGACTTAGCCCAAAGGCCCTTTAGTCCTGCTGTGTGCCACGGCGCTGGCACACCCTGCAGCACAGTGCTGGCAGGTCTGGCAAGCCAGGAGTGCCACACTCAGCCAACAGGGCCTGCACGCAGCAGGTGCCATGGGGTGCTTCAGAGTAAGGGAAATGTCCTCCAGGAGGGAGGCAGGGATGGACATTCCAATGGAGATCGGTGTCCCTTTCTGGCCACACCTTGTCTCGACTCTCACAACCCCCGTGTCCCACTTGGCCGTGGTCATTACTGCAGGTCCCCAGGGAAACAGGATCTTCCTCGTTCCTGTAATTACAGCCACACATCCACAGCAGAGGGATCAAGGGCAGCAGGAGAGGAGGGGATGAGATTGCAGGCTCAGGTTGCACAGGTGGGGCACACACAGCCCATAAGCAGCTGGCAGTCCAACCCTGAAGACACACCCAGAGCTCAGCACCACCGGCTGAATCCAGCCCAGGTGAGACTCATGGGAATGCTGCCCAGGTGCATTCCTAATGTGAATCCAGCCCTGGTGGGCCTCCTTACAGTACTGCAGACCCGGTGGGACACACGATGCTGATGATGATCAGGAGCTCCCTGAGGTTAGAGGCTCTGACGTGGGAGATGGAGCAAACCCCTCCAGTCCCAGGATGCCCACTAAGAGAAGCCCTTGGCTCACAGCTCTGCCTTCCCTGCTCAGTCCATCAGTCTCCAGGTTAACCACGCAGCCCCTTCCACTAGCACAAAATCCATCAGAAACAATTTGATTTCCTTTATTTACACGACATTTCAGAGAAAGCCTAATCCTATTGCAACTTGGAAAAAAGAAGTGATTGCAATTTCACATCCTTGTGCCTGAAGGAGCTCGAGAGCTGCAGCCAGACAAGATGCTGCTTCAGAGGCTGTGTCCTGTCCTGGGCACACTCTCATTTCCGAGGATGATGCAGAAACCATGAGGTGCAGGGGGATTCCCCACCTGTGGGTACAAATGCAAATGCAACAGTAAGATCTGGAAGTCTCATGTCTTTGCTATCTCCTGTTTTTGACAAAGTCTGCCAGGAGTAAGAAAATAAAACCCAATTCTGGGGGCATGGTGGTGTGTTAACTCCAGCTGCAATCCTTGCCTGATGTGCACTAACTGCAAACACCAATCTTCAGCCTCACTGACAGCCATGGCACTCCGTGGGCTGCTGGTGTGGCATTCCTCATGTGGACCAGCATCCTGCCTTGTGCCTTGTTTGGATTTAAATCCACACCTGGCTGGTGTGAATGTCCCAGCAGATAATGCCTTCCTTTCTCAGTAGAGTTACCTGTAGGTGAGTAAAGGTCACAGGAAGGAAGGTTCAGAGTATTTAATAGCCTTTTACAACATGTTTCTCTCTTAATTGTGTGTTGCCAGAGTCAAAGTCCCTCGGGCTCTCTGCCTTTCCAGTGGCCAGAGGAGGCTGTGCCTGCCGAAGCTCAGGCAGTTTAGCAATCTCATGCTTCTGGTTCTCGTGCAAGGCTCCGTTGTTGCGAGTGAGGAACTGCAGTGCTCACATTGAAAGCACGCTGAGTCACCAGCGGTTCCTCCCCAAGTGTTTACTCTGTTGCCACCAGAGCGCTGACGTGTGATTACTGAGGAGCCCAGCAACTCCAGGGAGCGTGGCCATGGAGCAGCAGGAGCCAGCGTGGAGGCTGAGGGTCAGGCTGAAGCTCTGCCCCTGCGAGTATGGGCTCATCCATGAGCTTCACTGCTGCTCACACAAGGAGCAGCAGAAAAATTTCACCTCCCTAGGCAGGAGGGAAATAGGATTTACCCACATCTTTTGCAGAAACTGCTTTTAGCCACCATCCTCGCCACACAAACTGTGGTGTTCCTGCCCAGGCCAGCACAGCCCAGGGCAAACCTCTTTTCTGTCTTTGGCAGGGCAACACTTCCAGGAAAAGTGACACCATCCAGTGATGTCAGCCCTTGGGGCAGCCTTGCTCATGGGTGCAAACAAGGTCCAGGTTCTCAGTGCATAGCCCTGCCTGTGTGGGAGTGAGTTACACGGAGTAACCACATCCGTGCGCCGATGCTGGGCTGTTCTGTGCACCCTGGGCTACACACAGGGACACACAGGGACAACCAGGCTCTGACACATCTCCCAAAGCCAGCTGCTAATTGAGACAGGTGAGGAGGGAAGAGGATAGGTCAGTGGATGGATGGATGGATGGATGGATGGATGGATGGATGGATGGATGGATGGATGGATGGATGGATGGATGGATGGATGGACGGACGGACGGATGGATGGGATGGATGGATGGGATGGATGGATGGACTGACAGAAGTCTGGAAGGAGTTACAACAGATGTGTGGATCACCCCACTGTCCCCAAGTCCCTGACAATCAAGGCTGCTGTGCAGCACCCAGCATGAGGGGTTGGTGTCAAGGAGCCTGCACAAGTCACAGTTTCCATGCTATCAGCCCTTCCTGTGAGGGCTCCCAGTCTCGCACATGCGTGCCACGACAAGGCCACCAACGAGGATGTTTGGCTGGTTGCTTCCTCCTCCCCCCACTTTAATGTCACCAAACCCAGCTGCTGCTTTCAACACATCCCTTGGCAGGAGGCAAAGGGAAGCAGGCCCATGGGTAGAGCTGCCAGAGGCGCCGTGGGAAGCCAAGGGCAGAGGAACGGTGAGGCAGCAGGAGCGAGACCCTGCATAAATCCAGCCTTCCTTCAGCACAGGTGGCATCTGCAGAGGGTCCTGCTGAGCACCCACCCATCCAGCCTCAAGTCTCCTGCTGCTCTACCACCTGCTCAGCCCGGAGATGGACACATCTCTCCTCCTTCCAACCCCTCTGAGTGCTTTCCCTCTCTTCCCTACTCCGCTCACCTTCTCTACCATACGTGGGAGATGTTCTCCCTGGCTCTATTTCTTTTCCAGTCAGAAGCTAGTCATCCATGGGGAGGTCACATGTTGTTGCCAAGGGAAGCAATAAATTCAGGAAAACAAAAGATAAAAGAACACAGCCAGATTATTGTAAGGCAAGGGTAATGCTTTGGGCTTCATGGCTCTTCATGCACCGAGGCACAGAAATCCCACCAGCAGTGATGCTGCATGGACCCTTCTGCTTGGCACTTGATGGTTTCTTGGTCCTGTCAGGGATTCTGGACCCTGCTCAGTTACAATGCCTGCAGGGTACACTTCCATCATGTCTAAATAAACAGTCAGTAGTTTAAATATGCAAAACACACAGCACAATCTAGCAAACTGGGACTTTTAAAAAGAATTTGGAACTGCTTTGTCCTGGCTGCTGAAGCTTGGGAGGATGGGGATGGGTCACCTTTGTCTCTGCCCCAAAATGGCCACATTTCAGGGGTGATGAGGGTGATCCCTGTTGTGTTGCACAGTGGGCAGAGGCTCTCAGGCCTCTTCCATCAGGCAGTTTGTTATGAAAATGTTAACACACAGGCTGTCGTCATCTGGCAGCTCTACTGCCTGCCTTATGAAATAACTCAGCATGACAGCTCTGCTTGCTCACAGGCAGGCCCATGTCTGGCTTCTAATCTGGCATCAGAAAGCGCTCCCCTTCCTTGAGCTACAGACTAATATCAAATGTTTCATTTGCATTACTCCAGATAATGTGCTGGAGAGCGTGGGGAGAAGGGAATGGCAGCCAAGCTCCTCCAGGAGCCCACACGTGGAGTGTTGCACCATCCCCGCCACGCCGGATATGTTCATGCCGCTTGCCGCCGGCACCGCAGCCCTGCCGGAATTTACATTTCAGATTCCCAACATCAGCCAGCGTTTATGAGCTCTGCAGATCGGCCCGCGCGATGCCCCAGTGACAGATCACCAGGGACTTTCTTCTCGTGTCAACAAAAGTGAAAAGTCACGAGGATAACACAGAATCGCTCCAGGCCCAGTGTCTGCTCAGCTGCAAAGGTCTCAGTGACTTCCCAGGCATATGTTGGCTGGCAAGGTGCTGGAGCAAGGCTCCCTGAACAGCCCACACGACACAGGCCAGGGGGATTAATCTAATGCTGTGTGGACATGCTAATACAATAAGGGTTCTTTGTGGCATTAGCTGGAATCATGAGACCAGCTCTGAGATGTCATTGCCTGGCAGCCGTAGGGAGTGCCGGCCGGGAGCTCTCCGGAGAGAAGGAGCTTGTCTCCTGCTTCCAGCCCTAAAGCTGCTGCGAGGCAGGGAAAGTGCAGTGAGCCCTCCCCATCCTGCTGACAGCTCGTTGGGGAACAGCACACAACCTCTGTTGGTGAATCTAAGGACAGCTGAGGGAACAAGGGTTATTTTAACAAGGCTAACATTTTTCTTGATTTTTCCAGAAGCTGCAAAGCTGTGGATGCCAAGGCGATGCTTGGAACCACAGGGTCACATCTTACTCCAGTGGAGTCTCCACCACTTGCGGCACCAGGGTTTTGCTATAAAAAGTGTTGCAAAACCAGCCGAGGCCAATGAATGGTTTGTGTCAGTTCCAGCAGACATTTTCATCTCCCATACCAGCTTAGCACCCACACAGCTTCAGGGCCTGATTCTATCCTAACTCCAGTGCCAGCAGGGAAAGCTCCATCCCACTCAGCATGTTTGTGGTGCTGGAAAACCAGCATCAAGCACAGCAGAAATGGTGGGCAAGACGAGGGGCAGGGAGATGTGGCAAGAGACGATCTGTCACCAGAATTCATCACCGAGCCATGCTGACCTGTGAATTTTTGTCACAGACGCAAAGACCCCTCACTGCACCGGCCGGGGATACAAAAGCCCCACACGGCACCACAAGGGGCCCCCCTAAAGACCCATATGGCAGCATAAGGGATCTAACAACCCCACATGGCTCCATGAGGGTCCCAAACCTCCACACCGCTCCATGAGGATCCCAAAACTCTACACGGCTCCATGAGGGGACCAAATGCCCCACAGGGGTCCATGA
>VZRN01005970.1:334051-353319 GCA_013397935.1 Dasyornis broadbenti | reverse complement strand
GTTGAGTGGGGCCCCACCCCCCCCCCCCGCATGGGTCCATGAGGAGACCAAACGTCCACAGCGCTCCACGAGGGGACCAACCGCCCTCCTGCCCTCGCCATGGGCAGGCAAGCCCGGCCAGCACACTGAGGAATCCCCGCTCCGCGGGGAGCATTCCCTGGCTGCCCGCCCCGTCCCGCCCCGCGGAGGGAGAGGCGCGGCTGGCCGGGCCGCCCACATAAGGCGGGCTCAGCGCGGGCTGCTCGGGGAAGAGGCGGTAGTAGCGGCGGCGGTGGTGGCTGGTCGGTCCGGGTGGAGCCGTCATGGAGCTGGGGTGGCTGCTATGGGGCACGGCCGTGCTGCTGCTGCTCCACGTCCTCATGGAGCTCAGCCCTTCCGTCAACTTCGCGCTGCGCATCGGTTTCTACTGCCTGCTGTGCCTGGTGTCCTCGGCGCTGGCGGCCGCCGCCTGCCTCCTGGTCAACGGCGGCCGCACTGTCAAGAACATGAGGTGAGGGGACACCGGGGGAACGGGCGCTGGGGACAGCGGTGTCCCCCCCCGCCGCCGCTCCGAGCCCCTGGGGTGGTGGCGGCCTCTGTCACATCGGTGGCAGCGCAGCCCCGGGGGTCCCCTCTTGGCTCAGGGGGGGCTGTCCTGGCCCGTGGCAGAGCCCCACGTTTGGGGGTGAGGCGCCGGGGAAGTGGCGGGGGTGGCTTCTTTTGGGAAAGCTACAGGAGAGCAGTGTTTGCTGAGAGTGGCAGAGCGCTGGAACAGGCGGCCCAGGGAGTGAGGAATCTCCCACCCTGGAGGCATTCTAAAGCCACCTGTGTCTGTAGGTGACCCTGCCATGGCAGATGTGGATGTTCTCTAGAAGGTCCCGTTTGATCCCAGCAACTGGGTGGTTGTGCTTGGGGTGTTTCCTGCCCCAGGAGCAGAGGCTGGCAGGCTGTGTGCCATGTGCTGCTGGGACATGGCTCTCCTGCAGCTGCTGTCCTGCCCTGTGTCCCCTGACAGGGACACCCGTGGCAGGGGCCAAGGGGCTACTCTCATCCAGCAACTCTTCTCCATGCCAAGGTTTATTCTAAGGGCAGAACTAGCACTTCTGCTGGCAGCACAGGATAGCTCATTTCCTGGCTTTGCTCTCCCATAGGCAGCTTTTTACCTGTCTGTGACCATGTCCATGCCAGGTTACATGGATGCAGGGGAAAGGAGAGCCATGTGGCCTTAACACATCCTTTTGGATCAAAGGTTGGCAGTGTCTCAGCAGGTGGAGCTGGACTTTACTTTGTAGAGTGGCTTTCACAGGTATGACTCAGGGCAGAGGAAGCAGGCACAGGACACCAGTGTGCTGCCTTGAGAGCTCTGCCCTGCCCGTCCCAGCTGGTGCCATGGCCCCAAGCACTGGCACCAGCAGTCTGCTCTGGGATCTCCAGTCTGGCTCCGTCTCCAGCTTTGGTTGCATTGGCTCACTCAGGAGCAGCTTTCCAACACACAGCCAGCTCTGCAGCTGGGAGAATTTATGATGTCAGTGATGGAGACACTATCTTTTTATTCCCCCAAAAAATAAACCCTCTAAATTTTCTGTAAACTTCAAGGAATTATTTGGGAACAAGAGCTTGCATTGGATAACTGTGTGTGTTGAAACCCAGGGCTGAATTTTGGCCAGAACCGCCCTTTTCCTGTATCTTAAGCCTGTTGTTTTCATGTAGTGGCACTGGCTGATCCTGGCGATGTATCCCAACCCCTGGGAGGTCTGTGGCTGGGGTGATCCAGTGAGTTCCTTATTTCTCTGACATCCCAGTCTGCTTATTCCAGCTTGGCAAAGGGGGCTGGAGCAGAGCATGTGCTGGTGGACAGACAGTGATAATGGTGTTGTCGCCTGGTGAAGAACACCCCGTTCTTGCTGTGCTCCTGGCTCCAGTGTTGAGCTGGTGTGACTTGGAAGAGGTTACGCAGGGTGTCTGATAGAGGTAGAACTGTTCATCTGTGGTAAAATATCTTGCAAGAGCTTCCAATCTGGTAAGCAGATTTCAGTAGTCCTTGAAAATCAGAGTATCCTAAACAAGCCTCTGTGACTGGCTGTGGAGCGGAGCATGTGAATCTGGGGACTGCTGGCTTTCACATTCATATTGTTAGGGATGCACTCAGAAGTCACATTCCCTGTCATTTCTGTGCTCCTTGTGTGTGGCAGTAAGTGCACTGGTTTTACAGCTCTCTGCAGCTGTGGCTGCACCATGTCTGGATCGTTGATTCCGGCAGAGAAGCTGCTTGGAGGGTCACACGGGACTTGGATCCGTCCTCTTAACCCTGTGGGTGACGTGGCCAGCCCAGCAGAGCTGCTGGTCACCCTGTTCTTTGCCTGCTCTGGGCTCTGCCCCTTTGCCTCTTTCAGTGGCTCATGCCACATCTTGTGCAAGGAAAGGCTGGCCCCGGGCTGGCAGGAGGAAGCTGGATGGTTGCTCTTGAGTAATGTGTAACCAGCCTCTCCCGGCAGCCACTGAGCACTGTGACTTCCAGAGCGGTGACCTCTTTTTTGGTTGGCAGTCAGAAGGGAGGAGAAGTGTGATTTAGGTCGCCCTGGTGGCCTGGCATTTCCCATGACCTCACTGGGTCGTGTCACCCTGCCTCTTCTCACCTGTAACCCTGTCTCTTCACCTGGACTGCACCCCTGTAACCTTGGAGCAGGTGGTGGAGCTCGGGAGCTCTGTATTCCATGCACCTCCCTGTGTCCTTTCCCCGGGTGTGGCTCTTTGCAGCAAGTTGAAATGAGGACTGATAGCAGTGTCACCTCAGGCCATTGGCCTGGCCTGAACTCCAGTGTCACAGCCAGCCCGGGTTGGCTGCATGAGGGCTGCACCCCATGGAGATGTGACCC
Organism: Dasyornis broadbenti; assembly: GCA_013397935.1. Lineage (NCBI taxonomy): Eukaryota > Metazoa > Chordata > Aves > Passeriformes > Dasyornithidae > Dasyornis > Dasyornis broadbenti. Next base: position 350,464 of record VZRN01005970.1, on the reverse strand, counting down.
TGCTGTGGGTAGGAGCAAGCTGGGGAAAGTCTTGTGGTTCAAGAGCTGATGGCAGGGATCTGGAGACTTTTGGAGAGCAGATGCTGGCAGCTGCTGCCAAGCCAGGATGAGATGCTGTCCAGGTGCTCACCTCCCAGCTGAGTGACAAGGATGCTTCTCAGGTGGATGGTGTTGCACAGTTCCCAAGCTGGACCCCATGGTGGGGACAGAGCTGACACCGTCCCTCACTCGCCTGCTGCAGGAGGGAAAACTCCATCCCCTGTCTGCCAGGGAGAAGGTGGACCTGAGGCAGGACATCCAGGTGCTTGCTGGAGGGCAGGTCAGCTCTGGAATCAGCTCTAGCGGAGAGCAGAGCCAAGCTGGTGGCTGTTCCTGGGAGTTGTTCACGTGCAAGCTCCTCTGCCACCTGTCCTGCTAAATGGCTGCTCCCCTGCCCAAAATAGCCCCTGTGCTCTGCCAGCTTCTGCCTGTGTCCTTTGGCCCAGTTGGAGGGTCCCTAAGGCCCCAGGTCAGGGAGTGGCATAGATGGGCTCTGCTTCCATGGGCTGACAAGGGCATGGAAACCTGCTCCATGTGCTGGCATGGCTGAGAGGACAAAATGGAGTGTCCAGCTGGGAAGAGCTGGGCGCTCTGTCAGACCTGTAGATCCACTGAGGAAGGGAAGTGACAGGCAAAAGCTTGAAGCGTGGGTTTGCTGGGGGCACCCGGCCTCTGCCAGGCTGTGTGGAGAGCATCCTGTTTGCTGCTTGCATCCTTGCCTTGTGCAGGGAAGTGTTCCTCACCTTCCTTCCCCTCCTTCCTTGTGCCCCCATGAGGTAAAGGCACCCTAGGTTTGTTTGCATTGTTCAGCAGTGTCTTCCAGCACTGCAAGGAACAGAACTGGCAGAGCCTTCCTTGGGTGTCGAGTGTGCTGGGGAGCGGCAGCTCCTGGGAGAATTGTTTGAACAACTTGTGGGGCCGTGGTGATTGCAGAAAGAAGAACCTGGTAGCCCTGGGGTAGCCCAGAGCCCTGGCATAGGACAAATGAACAGCGCTGCTGCAGCACCATGCAGGGCAGACAGACACCTGGGTGGATCACAGGGCAAATAAGACTGGAGGTTCTCTGTCCCAGAGCTGCTCTTGTCTCCTTCCACCCACACTGTGTATAGGAGCCCCTCTCACCTCCCTGCCCTGCTGCTGACTGCTTTTCTCTTCTGCAGAATCATCAGAGCTTTTGTCAGGACCTTCAAGTATTTCTTCGGCCTGAGATTTGAGGTGAAGGGACTGGAGAACTTCGAGGTGGAGGGTCCTGCTGTCATCGTGTCCAACCATCAGAGCATCCTCGACATGATGGGTGAGGAGCTGCTGGGAGGGAAGGGAAGATTTCTCCTGCTCACTGTTGGAGAAGTCCTGCTTGTACCTCCTGGACAAGCAGCCCCTGCCCCAGCCAGTGTGCGCTGCTGAGCCAGCTGGTCAGTGCTGGTTGTGGGAAGGGGAAGGGTCTCCTGTTACTCTGAGCTGTCCCTCACCTGTGCAGCAGCCCAGGTACTGCTGTCCTTGAGGTGCTTCTCAGTTCCCTTTCACATCCCTGCCTTGCTGGCTGGCCCAGCACATGTGTTGGTGGCCCTGCTGGGCTGCCTGAGGCTGGGGAATGAGCTGCTTCTGGGGCATCCTGCTGTCACCTGCAGCCACCCTGCCCCCTAACTCTGCTGCGCACCAAGTCTCCTGCTCTGCTGAGAGCAGCAGAAGCCAGGAGAGAAACAAGGCACCGGCCTGTCCCTGGTACCCCTGTCCTTGTCCCACCTGAGTGCAGGCAGAGGGGGTGACTGCTGGGTCTTGCCCTCTGCCATCCCATTAGGGCTGATGGAGGTCCTGCCCGACAACTGTGTCCAGGTGGGCAAGAAAGAGCTGATGTACACGGGCACCGTGGGACTCATCATCTACCTTGGTGGCGTCATCTTCATCAACAGGAAGAGCACCAGCAGCGCCAAGATGGTGATGGCAGAGGTGGCCAAGACTATGGTGGCTGAAAACGTGAGTGTCACTGTGGAGCTGAGTGGGCCGGCACGGGGGATAGTGGCACTCCTGGTGCTCGCTCACCTGGAGTTCCAGCCACCTGCAGCTCTTTACAGAGCTGGCTGGTGTCTCCCAGCACTTCAGGTGGATTTCTGGAGCAGAGCCTTGTCTCTTCATGTGCAGGTGAAGGTGTGGGTGTACCCAGAGGGCACAAGGAACTGCACTGGGGATTTTCTGCCATTCAAGAAAGGAGCATTTCACCTTGCTGTCCAGGCACAGGTAACAGTGCTTTGCCCCTGCACGGGAACCCTGAATGCTTGTGCAGTGGCGCTGCACACTGTTCAGGCAGTGTGGTTTGTTTGTACTCAGGTGACCTGAGTGCCCAGGTAGCACCTACTCACCGTTAGGTGTCAGAAGTGCTGCCCAGCCGCAGCCAAGAGCCTTTTTCATCTGCTGTGGGAATGATCTGATCCTGGGGATGAGTGGCTGCACACAGGAGAGAGCTGCCCTGTCCTCTCTCCTGCCTGGCCCTGTCCTTGTGTCCCATCTGGAGGGGAGAGTGTGAGGGGCAGGCACACTTGATCCTTGTCTCCAGGCTTTCCTGGCAGCGTGGCAGGGCAGTGCCTCTGCCCAGGGCTTCCTGGGGGCATGGCTGCAGCCCAGAGCTCGCTCCTGGCAGGGAGCCCAGCGGGTGCTTTCCCGGGGAAACCCAAAGCTGTCGATTCATTTCTCAATCCCCCAGGTTGCAATAGTGTAGTGGTGATTCAGGATTGTTAATGCTTGTGCTTTAGAGCAACATCTGGGCTTGCTCTGTGTGAAAAGAGCTGCTCCCTCCCTAGCAGCCATATGGCAGTTCTTCGTATGTCTTTTCTCTCCAAAATGCCAGCATCCATGAGCAGTTATTCGAGGAGCAGGCAAACAGCTTCAACCAGCCAGAGCTGTCTCAGGAGCAGGGTGCCTGCCTGGGCAGGGTGCTGGGGCAGTGTGCCAGGGACTGAGATGACTTGAGGCCTCAGGGGAAACTGGTTTCCCCAGCAGAAGTGTTGCAGCAGGGATTTTGGGAAAGGGAATAGGTGCCAGCTCTCTTGCTGGGTTTGTTTGGCCAAACTCAGGGTGTGGCCTGTGTTGTACCATCCCCATTCCTGCCTGGGTGATGCAGCCAAGGCAGAGCCTGGCAGCCGCTGGAAGGAAAGGATGACATGGAACTGGCACTGCCTCTGCTACACCCCCTGAGTCACTGACTGTGGATCCTGGCTGTGTTATCAGCACTGGAACAATGGCTCTGTGCCTGCCCTCCTGGCCCTGTCTCTGGCTGAAGCTTCCCCGGGAGCGAATGATAGCAACTGGTGACTCCTTTTCTTAGAAACTGAAAGCAGAGCAGCCACCCTGCCCCAGACACGTGCCTGTACAGCAGGCAAGGCCTGTCAGAACAGGCATCCTGCAGTGCTTGTTTGCAGGACAGAAAATACCTGGGCTTTGAAGCCGCACTTGGGATGAGGAGCCCTAAAAGCCAGTGCTGAGCTGAGGCTGCAGTGGAACCCTTGAGTTTCTGGGGGATGGTTTTGAGTCCATTTGACTCCTGATTGTTCCAGCCTTTGGAGGTGGGTGTTGTTTGTGGGGCTGTGTGTGCCCTGTGTGTCTGAGGGCCAGGCCAGGTCAGCAGTGCTCTGTGGAATTTGCTGTGGGTCTCTGGCCAGCGCTGAGCTGCTGAAGTGCCAGTAACTCCTCTTTTTCTTCCCCTCCCAAAGGTCCCAGTGATCCCTGTGGTGTATTCCTCCTTCACCACCTTCTACAACCCAAAGACAAAGCTATTTACATCAGGTAACAAAGAATCACTTGGAGACAGCATTGCTGTTTTGCTGTGTGGAGATCTGGTTCACAAGGGTGTGGGAGGGAAGCAGTGCTGGGCTGAACAGGAGGCATCCTGCTGGGAGATGTTTGGAGTCAGTTCAAAGCACTTGGCACCAGAGCCTGGGCTGGGTTAACTCAGGAAAGGCTGTAATTAAATACATTGAGCGATATTTTCATTAAAAATTGGTTACCACCTCTTCTGCTCTGGGCAGGCTCTGGCTGGGATGGCAATTTGGGGCACAGGGGGATTATTCTGGGTGGCACAGCTGTTGGAGCTGGGATCTAACTCTGCCTGTACTCCAGGGATGGATGCCTGAAGCCCTGGGAGGAATTGAGGGCTGTGCTGGGGCTGTCCAGGGTGGGGAGCAGGGCAGAGAACAGAGCTCCTGTGGCGTGTGGGTTTCTCACAGGCTCCTCTCTTGTCCCCAGGCAAAATCAAGGTTGAGATTCTGCCTCCAATAGAGACCAAAGGGCTGACATCAGACGATGTCAGCAACCTCACTGACAGATGCTTCAGCACCATGAGGGAGACCCTCTTCAGGCTGTCAGGGCGTCCCAGCGAGGCAAAGGACTTATCCTAGAGGCTTCTTCAGTGGTGTCACCATGTGGTGGTGGCTGAAGGGACCTGTCTGTTCTTGCCAAATACTGAAGGAACTTCTCCTCTGCAGTGATTTCTAACTCTGGGAGCACCATGGACTGGCACACACAGGGTGTCAAGCCAGCACTAAGGTTCTCCTTTGAGTGGATTTCTCTTATGGGTTCATTTTCTCACTTTGAAATGTCTCCTTTTTCTGAATTTCTCAGGCATCAAACTTGTGCTACCAAAGGGCTCAATGACCAGGGAGGTGAGCTCCCCCAGCTCTCGCAGCTGGCACGGGGTGACAGCAAAAACCTGCCTGGAGCCTGAGCTCTGCCTCGTGTGACTGTCCCTGCACCTGTGTTCCTGCAGGCTCAGCTCGTGCTGGCCTGGCCCTGTGATGTCCCAGGTGGGAACCACCAGGCAGCAGTTTGTATCAGCACAGCCTTGATGTTCAAACAGGGCTGAGAGCCAGGTGAAAATCCACATTTTGGCTTTTCAGCAGCGCTGGGAGTGTGGTGTCCTCCCTGGACAGCCCAGAGCACTTGCAACCCACCAGTGGGACTCACGGGCCTGTCCCCTTGAGATGCTCTTGGGTCACTACAGGATCATGTTGGGAAAGTGCTGCCAGCTCCCTGCCGTGGCGGTGGCTCGGCCTGGTCACATCCCGGGGCTGCAATGCCCCCTGCGGAGGCAAAGGGCTCTGTCGTGCTCATTTTGTCACTTGTCATGGTCAGCACTGGCCGAAAGATGGTGCCTGTCCCGCGTCTCTGCTGATCAGCAGGGTGGAGCTGCCGCTCTCCAAGGCCTGTCAAACCCCTGCAGAGCCACAGGCTGTGTGAGCTGCAGCTGGAAAGGGGCTGGGAAGGCTTGGAAGGCTTCAGCTTTCCCTTTGAGGGGCATAAACCCCTTTCCCAATCAGATAAAAGGGATGTTCCCTTGTCCTTTGGGGGTGATGGACCAACGGAGCTCCTGGATCCCTCACTGGGAGCTGTGGAAAGTTGATGCCCTCGGAGGCTGGGTCAGGTCCATGGTTCCTTGAGTTTTAGCTCTCCTATTCCTGGCGCAGGGGACCTTGGAATGAGCCACCTGGGGCTGCTCAGGTAACCAGCGCAGCCGGCTCTCGCAGCCTGCAGTGGTGGAGTTGTGTTTATCTGGCATTTTGGGGCTAAAGCCTCAACTGGGAAAGGCAGGGAGGTCCATGGAAGGAGCCCCTGGGCCGAGCTGGTGCTGGCAGGGGGCTTCATTGGAGGGGCCTTACAGTACAGACTCAGGGGATGGGATGGGGCGGGGTGGGAGGATGGGAACCAAACCAGCACTTTGTGAGAGTGGCAGATAAAGGGCTGTCATGGAGGGTCAACCCAGGAGGGCCCTGGGAGGGCTCCTGGCGAGGGGAACCATGTCTGACTCCTCCTGGGAGGAGGGAGTGGTGCCTCTGTGTGCGGTTGTCTGCTGTTCACTTTTGATTGGGCTGAGAATGTTATGTGCTTTACAAACAATAATATTACACCTTTGGTTATTTAATTAAAGGAGCCTCCTGGTCTTGTGTGGGGGCTGAGGGAGGAGGATGTGGGTGCTGAGCCCTCAGCTCTTGCAGGGGGTGGGTTTGGTGGTGGAGGAACAGTGGGGGTCCTTGTCCCCAGGCAGAAGCGCTTGGCTGGTGAGGAGCGGCTGCAGCATTCCTGGAGGAGGCTGGGCCCCAAGAGCACAGCAGGAGCTGCAGGGATGGGCACCCACTGCTGTTCCCAGCTGTGGCAGCGCCTCTGAAGGGACCAGGTGCAGCTGTCCCCAGCTGTGCCACCTGCCTTGGGGCTGACAGGACTTGTCCCCACCCTCTCCATGTGACAACAAGCCCAGGGCATGTGGGGAGGCAGCTGCCCTGCCCAGGCCAGGGCTGTGCTCCACCCCAGCCAGCATAGCCAGCCCTGTGCCCGCTGCTCCCTGCGAGGGGATGTCCCAGGATAACGCTGAGGAAAAGCTGAGCAAGGCTAAACAGCACTGAGTTCACACACAGCCAGTCTGGCACAGCCAGGCACTCATGGCACGAGGTAAGGCATTTATTGGTGCCTCTCCAGCAGCAGGGAGAGCGCTCAGAGTCCAGTTGGGAAGGAATTGTGTGACCTTCCGTGAGGTGAGCTGGAAGAGAGAAGGATGGAGATGCTGAAGGGAAGCCAGCCTTCTCCTGCTCCCCTGTGCCTTCCTGCAGAGGGTGTGTCTTCATCCCAGCCTGGGGCTGGAGAGCGAGATAAGAGCTGTGGATGCACTCGGCTTCCTCCAGGTCCTCAGGCACTCTGCTAGAGTTCGTTCTTGCAGGAACCTGGCAAGATGGGGAAACAAAAAAAATTCAGCAAAATAAGTTCAGTCAGTAGCTGGGCTTTGCTTTGTCTCTCCCTGGCAGAACAAGAGTGACCTTAACCTCTGGGAATGTCACCCACACTTGCTGCTTTCCCTCTGCCAAACAAGCCCAGGCTGGCTCTGTCCCCCCACACTCGGGAGTGTCACTCTCACCTCCCTTGCATGGCACAGTCCTTGCCTGGGCCCTGTGCACCGTGTCCCAAATCCAGGGACAGTAACAGTGACAGTCTGTGGTGCATCAGGGGTAATTCAGACTTAGAGGGGCCAAGATGGCTTAAAGAGCTCTGACCTGGTGCCTTTGCTGATGGTTTAAAGAAGAGAAAATGAGTTTTTTGGTCATTGCACACACCCCCACTGAGCAGCTAATTGGGGAGTGCAGTTGTAGGGTAGCATTCAGCTGGGAAATGCTCCACCAGGCACAGAACACGGATGGCTGAGTAACTTCACGGGATGCCCTGCGAACCCCAGGGCTTGCTGGAGTATGACAGGACAGTTTTGTGTCCTACAGAGACTTGCAAGACCATGAAAAGAGACAAAACCAGGTTTTGCTTGCTGGAACAGACTTGGCAGAAATTAATTTCGGTACTTTGGAGTCATCCCTTGGAATGAATCCATGTTACCTTGTGATACTGCTCACATTCCTCTGTGCTGTCACTAATAATATGTACAGGGCACTACTAGAAAACTCAGCCTGCTGGAACACTCAGTGGTTCTGGTAATTACTCCTTTCTCAGATGGTTTTTAAGTGTCTATTTGCAGCTACTTTGTCTTCAACCAAGTTCTTTGAATTCTTTTCTATCTAAGCCATTACTGCAAGCACTGAACTGGGACTGGGTATGCCCTGAACCAGTTTCTCCTGAGTCCCTCCAAGGCTCAGCAAGCTGCTCTTGCACACCCCAGCCGTGCCTAGTTTCTGGAATGATTTAATGGGAAAATGAGCTGCAAAGAGCTGTCTATCAAAATGAAGTGTTCATGTGGTTGTGCTCTGCTTGGAGTGGAAGTGTTGTACTCTGGAGCACCACAGGGACCTGAGGAGATGCTGTCCCTCTCCATGGTGTGGACACCAGGCAGGACCCCCCACCTCCAGTCATTTCACACCTGACGGCTCTCACTGGGGTCCCTTCCTCAGTCTGCTGCTTCAGAGACCCTCTCTGGTGCACTTACTGCTCTGTAGACTTCCTAAGAAATGCCTAAAACTTCCCAGGCTCGTAAATCTGCCAACTTCTGCATGCTCCCTGAACTTCCCTGATTGACTTTTTGGACTGTTAATTTCCTAAGAGCTGGGGATTCTTTCCTAAGGACCAAGTTACCAGGAAGGCACAGCAGCTGTGAGGCGCTGCCTGCCACACGTGACTCCCTCGGCTCTGCCCCACAGCCCTGTTTCCTTGTGCCAATCCTATGATTTTTGGCTGCTACAAGGGCAGTCAGATGCTGCAGCCATAGAAACATCTTTGAAATGAAGCTAATGGGCTGTTTGTGTTCATCCTTTATTAATTACAGGCTGCTGAGCTTGAGGCAGATCCAGATTTACAGTGGCACATGTGTTACTGATCCCGCTGGCCCGCATCTGCTCCCCGTGGCCAGGGTGGCTGGAGGGAGATCCTGCACTCCTGCTTTCTCCAGGCACTTACAGGTCTCCAGCCGCTCCTCCAGGAAAGAGATCTGCTCACTCAGGGAGTCGATCCTGTCTAGCTGCTGGAGGGAGTGCGACAGGCGGCTGATAGGGTCTGCTCCGACATCCTCCGGTGGCATGAGGTTATGGAAGGGCTCCAGCACCAGCTGGAGCTTCTGTAGGGAGGAGGAGAGCTGTGAGCACAGCCCTGCAGCCAGCAGGACCAGCCGGGGGGATGCAGCACCCACCAGGCACGGCTCAGGGGCTTTGTTGTGTTCAAAGGGCTGTGGAGCTGGAAAAACCACAGCGTGGTTGCTGCCGGCAGCGGGGAGCACAGCTGGGATTGCACTGGGATGTTAAAAATAGAGCCAGGGCAGAGGGAAAACTCTGGCTGCAAACAGCCCCGGGTGGGAGCTGGATCAGCACGGCCTCGAGCAGGAGCAGGGCAGGGGGATGTGCTGCACCTCACCTGCTCCAGCGCTTCCACTCTGCTCCTCAGCTCCTCCATTTCTTCCTTCATTTCACTGGAGGGACCTGAGAACGTGACCAAGGGAATGTCAGTGAGTAAATTGAAGAGGTGAGTTGGAAGCTGCTGGAGAGAGAGACATCGCAGCAGGGCTCAGGCCAAGCTCTGCTGCTTTCCACTCCCTCAGGGAGCCCCCAGGGTCTGCCCCGTGGGGATCATCCCCCCAGTCCAGCTGCTAAAGGCACAGGCTGTTCCTGCTGCTGCAGCACCTGCAACAAAGGGGGGAGGGTTTCAGGCAGTGGGGCAATGCTTAAAGGACAAGAAAACTGCTGGAGCCTGGCCTTTTGTGTCTGTGTTGCCAAAAACCACCCAGGTCTGCCCTGTCCCGAGGTGGGCATGAGGGATTGTTCCCACGGAGGGCCCTGGATGGGGATAGAGGCAGGTGGGGCAGGTGCAGGCAGTGCCCTGCTGTCCCAGATGTTTGCTGCGTGATGCCCGTGCTGGCCACAGCGCATTATTACTCACGGTACGAGTTTGAAGTGTCACAGCGCGTACCAAAAGTAATAATGGGCCGTCACCAGCGGCGCCCGCCGCTCCTCATGGCTCTGGACCTGCCCTGTGGGAATGATGGTGGTGACAGAGAGAACAGACGCATCCCAGACACCTCTGGCCACAGCCAGGCCCTGTCACCCTGCCAGATGGCTTTGTGTGCAGTGAAGTTGTTTGGGTAGGAGAAGGACTCCTGGGTCACCAAGAATAAAGCTGAGGGCCTCTGGCTGTTGTCCCCTCTCCCATTTCCTGCCGCTGCTGCTCCAGCTTGTCACTGAGGGCCCAGAGCAGCAGCTGGGGCTCAGTGTGGGGACAGATTACCTGTCTGGCTGAAGGGGTCTGACCCAGGCGCTGGCACCAGGCGCTGGCAGCCCTTGGCATTGGCAGCCAGGCTGAAGCCATCCCGGCAGGCACAGTGGAAGCTCCCGGCTGTGTTGATGCAGAGCTGGCTGCACCCGTGGCTCTGGCTGGCACATTCATCCACATCTGGAAGGCAGGAATGGCTCAGTGAGGAGGGGGACAGGGTGAGGGGCACAGGGGGCTGCAATAGAACCCCAGGGGGCACCCCAAAGTGAGCTGGTGTTTGTGCCAGGCACAGCTCTGGGTGTCTCAGCAGTGCCTGGGGCAGCCCAGGATAAACCTGGGCTGAGCTGGAGAGGGTCTGGCCTGCTCCCCTCCTCCTGCTCCCCCCACAACAGAGCCAGCAGCAAAAGCTGTGGTCAGAAATGTCCCAGCTCTGGCCAGGCCGGCACAGGCAGCGCTCCGCTCTCATCCTGGATTTACGGCCGGGGTTTTGGTTCCAGCCAGCTGTGGCGAGGAGCTATCAGCCTTTCAAGTGTGTACAAAACCCAGTAACCTCTCCTCACACGGGGGAGTTATTAAAGCTGTTCCCACAAAGCAGAATGAGCTGAAACACTTCCCACGCCCGGGCCAATCTGTTTTAGGCAGTGGGAAAATCCTTTCCCCCTGCGCCAGAGCCGGAGCTGTCAGCAATGGGCTCAGCCCTGCCTGGCCCAGCATGGGTCAATGCCACACGCTCCTCCTCTGCTTTATGGGAGGCTGGAAAGCTGGGAAAAGCCAGGAAACACCATGACAGGGGTTTGTAGCACTGGTGTGCACCACACTGCCCAACTTCCCTGCCCTGTGAGGAGCATTGGGCTGTGCCTGTGCTGGAGAGGAGCCTGGAGATCACCAGGCTTCCCCTCCACCCCCGGATATTTTTGGTTTACAGATTTTTAATCTCTGCAGTAAATGGGCTCTTTAGTTTACAGCACGAGTTTACAAAGCCTGAGAGGGATCATCACGAATACACAATCTCGAGCCGGCCTCACAAGGGCTCTGGGCTGCAGAGAGGCTTCTGCTGGTGTGCTCCCAGCTCTGCTCCCAGCTCTGCTCCCAGCTCTGCTCCCAGCTCTGCTCCCAGCTCTGCTCCCAGCTCTGCTCACACTGCCCCAGCACGGAGACAGGGAGAGAAAACAGGGATGCCAGAGCTGCACAGGAGGACCCCAAGAGCCACGCTTCCCACCCTTTCCTGGATCAGGGCCTGGAGCAGGTGTGCATGTGAGTGCAGAGGGATAGCACCAGACATGGCCCAAGCTCTGGCAGGAGCCACAGCGCTGATCCCTGTCCCCACCAAGGTGTTGGACATCCAGAGCCCCATGGCAGCCCAGGTGCTCCCAGAAGGAGCTGTTCCAGCAGCAGCAGCAGGGCAGGTGCGGCCCAGAGAGCAGGGAGAGGGGTGACATGGCCAGTACCTGTCTGGCAGGCTGGCCCCGTCCAGCCTGGGGGGCAGGAGCATCTCCCGGGGAAGGCGCAGCTGCCGCCGTTCAGGCACGGCTCCCAGCAGAGAGCTGCAAGAGGAAACAGCAGCACAGCGTCACCCAGCAGCTCAGGGGGTCCCTTCCTCCCTCCCTGCATGAGTGCGCACCCCAAAACACTCCAGCACCACACAGTGGGGTTGAGCTGCCCAGGGTGATGCTCAGGATGCGGGATGGGTGGAAGGAAGAGGATTTTGGGTTTGCAGCCTGGGAAGAGGGGCCTGCAGGCACCAAAGATGGGAAGGAGGAGGGCAACAGGCAGCAGCAGCCCCTGGTGCCACGCTCTGAGCTCCTCTGGGGACAGACTGGCTGCTGCTGGCGTTTGTATCTTTGTATATTTGTTGCCTCCTGAAAGCATTTCTCATCCATTCCTGATTTAGATGGAAAGGACTCACTCGTTTTAATTATCCTCTGGTAACTATAAAGGTAATAAGTGATCCCGAAGGAAAAAGGCCCAAGAGGCAGCAGAGAAAAGCTGGGAATTAATCAGGTATTGAACTGCATTTGGCTGTGATGCTGAGAATTTAAATGCTTTCAGAGATGTGGTGCTGGGGCCTCCTCCGAGGGCAAGGGGGCTCTGGGGATGGGCAGTGGCGTGGGGGTGGCCCAGCAGCTCCTCACCTCTGTTACAGCCCAGTCCAGGGCCGTTTGCTCGGCTCCAGCCAGGGCAGCACGAGGGCTCGGGCAGCTGCCGGTGCCTCTGCCTGTAGGCAACCCTGTAGATGGTCCTGCAAGGCAAGGATGGGGCTGAGCTGGGTGCCCCAAACCCACCCTGCTCCCACAGCAGCTCAGGGGGCTCCTGAGGGCTGGAATCGCCATCCCTGCAGGTCCAATGGGCTCCCTGCTCCCCTGGGCTCACCTGTAGGTGCTGCAGAGGCGCTGGCCCGGGCAGGTGGTGAGGTAGGGCTGGTACACGGGCTGCACGTGGGACTCGGCGTGGGCGCTCTGCCGGCTCCGCGGCTCCGTGGCGCAGACCCTGCGGCTGAGCACAGCAGGGTCAGATCCCCCAGCCAGGACACGGCCTAGTCACCCCTCCTTGCACAGGGCTAGTGCACAGCAGTGGCCAATAGCCCCTGTGGCCTGGGGAGCTGTTTCGGGTCAGTGACACAACTCCGGAGCACTGAGAGTAGCGTGGGTGCTTCCTCCGCCACGCCAGGGGAGCGGTCAGGACCCAGATTTAGGGATGAATTACTCATTCCATTCATTGTCTCCCTTCCCCGAAAACCACTCACTTTCTGGGTGGATTTTTCCTTTCTGAGACTTTTGCATTCCTGAAACGGATGCCCCTGTGGTCACCAAGAAATTAATGATTTCACAGGAAGCACCAGGATCACCGCAAAAAAAACAAAGGTTGGATAAAAGGCACTCCCCAGCCTTCCTAAGATAACTGTTATCCAGTCAAAAACTTTCCCAAGGTTAACAGCCAGAGTGGTCTTGGTTAAACATCCTCTTTTTCAACAATTTCCAGCCCAAGCAGGTCAGTCCCACTGAGGAACCCATCTACTTGTCTCAGCCACCCAGCTCAATTAGAAACTAAAATAAAAAGCCTGGGAATTAGTGTGGACATCAGATGGCTTCCATTAACTCCAGAAAACTCCTCTCAGCCTCATGATTAATGTTATAGAAGACGCAATTTTCAAATGGCAATTGTTTGCTTTGTAAAATTTAGAATAAAGTTTTAGCTGCAGCCTGTGCGTGCGAGCAAGGAATTCAGCTGTGGTTTCAGTCCCGGACAGAATGTGAAAGGTTTGACGCTGGACGAGCATTTCAGAGTAAAAACAAACTTTGTAGAAAATGTGAGCTGTATCTGGGGGTGGGAGTCGAGCTCCAGCTCCTCTCAGCTGGGGAGGAAACTGGGGCACCGAGCTCTGGGCTTCCTCAGGCCCAGTGGGAGCTGAGCTGGGCCTGCCCGGGCTGTGCTGGCATCCAGGGCGCTCTCCCAGACCCATCTCCCAGAAAGGGAAGGGGAATTGCTGGAGCTGCCACTCCTGGGCTTGCAGGACCATGGGCCACAGCAGCATCGTGGGGAGCACAGGGCACAGCCTAGGGCTGTCCACACCTCTGTCCCTGGGTGTCCATCAGAGCTGGGAGCTGCATCCTCCGCTTCATCCTCTCGTGACAGCTTGTTCACAAGGCTTGATTTGTGTGACAGTAAGATTTCACACATATTTTTATGAATTATGTCATAAAATATTAATTCCTGAACAGCTCAGGGCCTGATGAGCTTTTGACTCTCCCAAAGAGCCCGGAGTGTTGTTGTGTCCCTGCAGGGAGCTGAGCAGAGCTGGGACATTTCCTCTGAGAGATGTTTCAGCTTCAGTGACAAAGCAAACCACCAGCAAAGGGCTGCTGAGCCCTGCCTGCCCCGGGAGAGCCTTTGCCACCTCCTTGCCAGCCCAGGGAGGGGTTTGGCATCGCAGTCAGGATGTGCCTCACCCTGATGGATGCAGGAGACACCCGAGAGGTGCACGCAAAACAGGGCCTTACCCTGGCCGGACAAAGCCCTCCGTGCTGCTGGTGCTGAGGATGAGGAGGAGGCCCCAGAGGAGGCAGCCGAGGCTCCGCATGTCCCGTCCCTCCCGCGGCACCGCCGGCTCCCGCTCTTCCGTGGGATGGGCTGGCTCCTACTGCATGGCTCGTCCTTCCGTGGGGTTCCCTGCACGGAGAGCAGCTCTGTGAGCCTGTGGTGTCCCTCCCCAGCTGGTGACACCTGACAGACCACGGGGACAAACCCCGGCGAGGCGGCAGCTGCTCCAGCACAAACCCACCTTGCGCCGCTCCTCTCATCACCGCGGCACAATAATAATTCAAGAATTATTACAGATCTACCCCGGGGGAGGCCTGGAGATGCTCTCAGGGCATCAGGGGCTGCACAGTTGTGTGCTGAGGGGCAGGGAAGGGATCTGTGTTGCCTGAAACTCGCTGCCAATTCCAGGCAGTGAGGGTAAAACAATGGCCCGGCATTTCTTAATGCATACAGCATTGTAAAGCTGTGCTTTCCCACCACATAACGTGCTGAAATCTGATCTTCTTCTCTTTAAAATACAAATTCGTGACAGAGAAAAGTGCTGTGAGGGCCATATGTACCAGCTGCAGAGTCGGTTCTGAGGCACAAATTGAGAGGTTTTGATTTTCTAGCAGAGGACAAATAAGAAACAAGACTGAGGAGAGTCAGTAACAACATCTAATTCAAACAATATCTCATTTAAACAAACCACTTGGCCTGTGGATGGCAGCAGCTGAAGGAGGAAGAAATAAAGAAACCCACCTTAAATATGCACCAATTAAAGAATCAGTCATTCTGATTAAACTTTCAGAAAGGGGAGGCAACAAGAAACCTCCTCCTGAGGCTGCAAATATGGAGAGCTGCAAACGAACTTTCTAAAAGCCCCAAGTGCCGTGGGGTGGGATTGGACTGGAAAGCTGCAGGTTGATCCCCAAACTCCACTGGGATAAATCCCAACTCTGAGACAAGTTGTTCCAAATAACTGCGGCAAACCTGCAGACCCTGCAGGTCCCCAAGGCACTCAGGATTGTCCTTTCCTTGCTGCAGGTGAAGAATCTGAGGCAGGGAGAGGTGGAGATTCACATCTGGAGAGAAACCAGCCCAGTGCCTTCCTGCCCCTTAATATCAAATGTCAAATATCAAATATCAGACATCCCAGCGCATTTCCCAGCCTTGAGGACGTGAGAAGGATTTTGGCGCTTTAAAACCTGCAGTCCTCCATTCTCCTTCAAACACAGCAATTAGTTTAATTTCCTAATGATTAATTTATGGTATCTCCACCATCAGGAAAGCAAATCTTGCTTGTCCTGCAGGGAAGTTTTTTAAAAATAATGAAGAAGCTTTTGCTCTCCCCAATCCTCCTGGAGACATTCCAAGGACACTGGTGTGCAGACACACATCAACTCCCCTTTGCTCCATCAGCCAGCTTTTCCCAGGGCTAAACTGGGACACAAAACTTCCCTACAATCCCAGATCCCCGGGCTCTCAGAGCTGCTCCACAAGCCTGGAAGTCAAACTCTGCCAACCATCTCCATCCTCCCACGGGATTCCCGTGGCTGCCATGGGAGCTTTCACTCTGGGGACGGCAAGAAACACAGGGCACAAGCCTAAAATACAGACAGTTTGTTTTTTCACTTTGAACTGGAGCAGCACTGCCCTACCTCGAGAGGTCAGAGGATCCCTCTGGGTCATAAAATTACGGTTGCTTCATACCAGAAAAAGCTGTAAAAGTAGAAAATATGGTAGTCTAGACTTGTCCTTTTTATGAATTTATGAAAATCAACCTCTTTAAAGCTGCTGAAGATCCTCCGACCTGTTGCCACCATCTACTCTATGCTTTTGTAAAGTACAGAACTTAAGGAATTTTTTTTTTTATGCTTAATTAAAAATAAATACTTTTTGGTCACTGCCTTTCAAGCCTCTCAAAGGAAGAGGTGAAGCCCCATGGTCTGGCAAGTGAAATTATGTCTCAGGGGTCAGCAAAGCCTCCTTGGCTGGCCACGTGCTCCTGCGAGTCTGGGGCTCCCTCTCCCACCAGCCAGAACCATTCCCAAAATTCTCCTAAGTCAGCTCTTGCCTCACCTGCCACAGCAGGCGAGGGGAAACAACCCGGGGTGCAGGTGAGCGGCACTTCGTCCTCAGAACTGAGGTTGGAACTCCGGCTGACGGCAGCAGCAGGAATCGTGCTCTGGCTGCAGAGGGATGACAGAATCCAGCCCCTGGCGAGGATGCGCTGACCCTCCCGGGACCGCCACGGCCGCACTTTTCCAGACAGCCCGGCCTGGTTCTGCAGGTGAAACCGCAGCTCCAAACCCGGCCTGTGCCCTCAGAGCCAAACCCGCCCGCAGGGGGATGGATTCTCCCTTCCAGACACCTCCAGCTGCTCCCTGCGCAGGCCGGGATGCGGAACCGCGGGGAGCGGGCGGGATGGAGCGGGACACGGGAACACCGCGGAGGGGCCATGGCACTGCCCGGCGGGGCACAGCGACACGGGGGCTGCAGGGACACGGGGGCTGCAGGGAGCTGCCACCGCCGGGGCTGCGGGGCCGCGGGTGTCCCGGGGGCTGCAGGGACAGGGCTGCCCCCAGGGCTGTAGGGACGCGGCTGCGACCGGCTCAGGGATGCTCCCCGCGGCCGCAGCAGCCCGAGTCCCGCTCCCCCGGCGCTGCTCTCGGGGCAGGCGGA
>VZRN01005970.1:289230-333722 GCA_013397935.1 Dasyornis broadbenti | reverse complement strand
GGCCCCGCCGGCCGCCACCTGCCCCCGGCTCCGGGACACGCGCGGGGCCAGGGCAGCCCCGCCGCGGGACCGAGTCCCGAGGGGAGCCATGCGGGGACAGGGCAGGATCCCCGAGAAGCCCGGCACGGAGTGAGGGACGCGCCGCTGTTTGTCCCAAATGTTGTCGCTGCCGCACTGTCCCTGATGGAGACAGGACTGCTCCATTGGGGAGCCCTGGCCCGGCTGGATCTGGAGCCTTACCTGGAGACCCCAGGGCAGGATGAGGCCCCAGCCCCAGCAGCGCGGCCGCACGTGCCCCACACTGCGAGGACACGCGGTCCCTGGGCCCCCCAATGGCCCAGCCCGCCTGGGTGGGCAGGGGATTAACAGCGAGAGATCCCTGCACAGCCCCGGCCCCTCGCCCAGGGTTGTTCAGACTCCCCGGGGAATGGACCCCCACCAGGGCAGTGGCCGGGGCAAATTTATTTCTCTTTACCAAAAATGACTGTCCAGACCCGCCCTGCCCACCACGAGCACAGAGGATTTTAGGAGGAGACATCAGCTCTCCCTGGGTTAGAGACCTGGTCCAGAGCCTCCCGCCGTGCCCGTTAATCCCCGTGAGCTCATTACAACAGCAAAGTCCTGCAGGAGCCGGTGATGAACCGCCAGGTTTCCAGCGAGCCCCAAAGGATGCTCAGAGAATTCCTTGGAACCACTTCCAGCTGTGGAGACCCCGAGAGACTCCAGGGTGACACCCAGGGCTCAGCTCTGTCTGCCCAACACCTGCCCCAGGACAGCCCCAGCCCAGCTGCCTACAGCCTTCTCCTCTTAAACGTCCAGTTATTTATCAAAGCAGCTCGCTCTGTGCCAAATTGCCACTTGTTTTGTCTACATTTTTGTCTGGAAAATTAGAGCACAGAGGGTTATTGTTTTTCAAATGACTTAGGCGCCTGCCCATGCACAGAACCATTCTTAGAGATAGCAGGGATCTGATGTGCCAATGAATGGCAGGATGCAGCCCCCTGGGAATATTTGTTCCCATAAAGCTCTGTAAATTTTTTGAAAGCATGTAAGCATTTAAGGGAAATATTTACCAGTTAAACAATAATGGCTCCAAGAGAACTACTGAGATCACTGGCCCATCCCCTCCATTTCCTCAGGGATACGCCGGGGCTGCTGATGGAACTGGAGCTGTCTCAGGCCGTGCTACATCCCCTGGGAAAACTGATGGGTGCTTGGGGCTCCCAGGTGTAAAAGGAGCTTTGGTGGGATCCTCCCCTGAGGAAGGGAACGGAGGGGAATCCTCTCTGGGAAGTGGAGATGGAGTTCCACCGCCATGGGACACGGGATCCCTCCCGGCAGCAGGGAAAGGCTGCCTGGTGCTGGTGGAAGGGCAGCTCCGTGTTACACAGCACCTCACACGGGTTTGTCACCCTCTGCATCCATCCTGCCTCTGGGGAATGATTTCAGCTCCCTTCATTTCATAAGCACAGGCAACTTCCCCCAAGAGCCTCGGAGGGACGGTAATTATCTTGTTCTGCAGAGAGTCTTACTGGGTTTTTTCTGGCGTACGGGGGAGATGAACAGAGCCTGAATTATTGTCTAATAATTGCAAAATGCATGTGGAAGCCAAAGCTGCTTTGTGTGGCCGCACTGAAAGCACAGGATCAAATTTTGCCTCTGGGACACTCACCTAATCCACGGTGCTCCATCAGGTGTCCTGGGCAGGGATCCTTTCCTTGAGGAGCATCTTGGTTTCTTTCTGTCAGGACAGAAAAATCCCAGTGTTACACTCCCTTTATCCCAGACAGAGAGCAGTGACCCAGCCCTTGCCCATGATGGACCTGGTGCTCCCTGAGCACTGCCAAAGATCTGTGCAGAGTGGGGAGGAGAACGAGAGCAGGATGGTGACCGCAGAGCCCCCGCGGCGCTGGCACTGAGCTCACCCCGCTGGTGTCCCGGAGAGGCACGGACCCTGCCACCTGCTAGCAGGGCACGAGGAGATCCATCCCCAGCCACTGTGGATGTTTTAGGAGCATCCTGTGGTCCTGATCCTCCCTCACCTTGCTGTGATTCTGGTGGCAATCCAGGCAGACCCACAGCGCCCTCGCACCTTTTAGGGCTGAGCAAGCCGGGGCACGAGCAGGGGCTGAGCAGAGCAGAAGCCCCAGCTGCACCCAGCACAGCACCAGGACAGGATCTCTCCCCTCCAGCAGTTTTCCCAGTGCTCAAGGCTGGGATTCTCCAAGAGCCCAGGAGAACAGGGCACACCTGGTGCACTCTCGCAGGCGCATCCAAGCTCGCCTCCCTGATCTGTGAGCTGCTCCCCACCACTCCATTTCACCCACAGGCACACACCCTCATCTAAGGACAAACATCCCGAACTGCCCAGGAAACCTTTGCATGGACTCCTGGGATCCCAAGTGTAAGTTGGGATGGTGAGGAAGAGGATGGACTCATCCTTCAGCTCCTCACAGGACACCAGCACCCAGCGCAGGACCGAGCACGCTCCTTCCAGGGACTCCCTTGGACCTTCTCAGCCATAGGCAGCTGCTCCCTAAATGCACTGAGCGTTTTAAAATTCCGCCAGTATTTTAATTGAAAAATGTTTCCTTTCCAGCTCCATTTACTGGGTCAAACCTTTGCTCAAGCAAGTGCCCGTGTCAGCTGCTAAAGAACTGCATACAGCCCATTAAAAGAGCATTTAATCCTCCGCTCTCAGGGAGGGTTCTGTGCCTTATGTGCTAATATTCATTACGCTGGGCGGGAAATCCCCCAGGACAAGGCCTGGCAAAGTTCCCTTGGAAGCAGAGGAGTTATGTCAGTTCAGAGTGGGGGAAGATCAGATCTGCTGGTACTGTTGCTGTCAGAGTGATGAGCTCCTGACAAAGGCAGCAGGAGATTTGGGCTCCTGCCTGCCCGGCCGCCTGAATTCGAAGTCCTCCCTTGCCCGATATTTTACATTTTTCCCCCACAGCTTTCTCCCTAGCACACCAGCAATGTACTCCCACGACATCGAATATTAATGCTTGTCTCCGGGCCAAGAAAGAAATGTTTCTGCCCAACCTCCCTCTCGGATTTAACAACGTCTAAACCTCCGTGTGTCCCACTGGCTTTACCAGCAGCGAGAGCGGGGAGGGACAGCCCTGAGCAGGACTCAGGCTGAGCACCGGGCTGGCTGGGCAGGTGAGATTTTCACCCAGCTCCGTTTCCTAGAGCCTGCCCCACTGAGCTGCCAAGCCCCTGCACCTGCCCAGGCACCTGACACCCCCCTGAGAGCATTCGTGGTGGACTGAGGGCTGGAGCCGAGGGCTGGAGCCGAGGGCTGGAGTCGAGGGCTGGAAGCGCTTTCCTGTTTGGGAGCAGAGCTTGGAGGGTGTGAGGTATCTGGGGCTGGGGTGGAGGACACGAGAAAGAGGGGATTAACAGAGGAGAATGAATAGATCAGCACTGAAGTCCCGCATCAGGAACCCGCTCGTACGAGAGGAGCACTTCCAGCCCCGCCACAGAGAATGGGACGTGCCCAGGCACACGAGTGCTCCCCGAAGTGGGGCCGGAGGTGCTGGGGGGGCAGATGGATGGGGGCGCAGGCAGTGACACACATACAGATGCAAAACCTTTCAGCTGCCCCGAGCCGTGGCTGATCCCATACCTGCGGCGCACAATGGGCTCCCACTGGCCTCCACGGGGGTCTGGCACAGAACTGGAAGCACTTGCTAAAGCAAGAGGAATTTTTGGTGCTTCTCAAAGAAAAAAAAAAAAAAGGGGAGGAGGAATGGCTTTCGCTGTTCTAGGACAAATTCTTCTGCTCAGGCTTTTCATGAGGCTGTTTGTAAACTTTACGCTTCAGTTTAAGCTTTGGAGCAGCCCCTGTTCTGCAGAGCTCTGTGAGGAAAATGACCTCCCACTATTCTCTTCTGTCCCATATTGTTCTCAGCTGCGTCAGCTGCACACCACTTATCTCAGTGAAAATCTAGAGGAGCCCACTGAGGGCAGTGGGATAAAACCAGGTCAAACCAAGAAAAGGACTTGACCCACAACTCTCACTCTGTCATCACCAGTGGCTCAGGACTCTGCATATTAAAACTGAGACCTGAGCCCCACAAGGTGATTTTTTTTTTGGGGCCTGAGTAAGGACTTCACAAGCATTAATTGTCTCAGGACCGGTGTGTTATAACTTCAGGCGCCCATGGGGAAAATCAGCAGCTGAGCTGGAGCTGTGCAAAAACAAAGGCAGGATCAGGGCACCATCCATAGCCAGGTTTATTTTCCCTTACACACACACTTGAATTTTTATTTATATTTAGAGGAGGCAGAAATGTAAAAAATGGGAAATTATTCATCCCACCCAGGAATAAACTGAATTCTGCAGCTTTCTGTGAGATTTCCCTGGCAAAACATGGCAGTGGGCCCCCACCCCACTTTCCCAGTGAATCCCGTGGGAAGGGTGCTGGGGTAGCTGGGAGCTGCAGGATGGCTCGGTCCCTTCACTGTGGCCATCCCAGGGAACAGCTCAGCAGAGAGCCTTTCACACAAGACATTTCTGCTCTGATTATCCTTCTCTTCCAGGGGAAAACCTGCAGCTGCAGGAACCTGCACTGAGCACAGCTCCTGTCTGCCATCACCTCGCGGGCTGGGGGCAGGATGGGGATCCAGGTGCTCACTTTGGGAGAGACGAAAGGACGGTTCTGACCGCCCCCTTCTCTTTCAGAGGCACTTTTGTTTCCCTGGCTGGTCTGGGACCTGCTCCCTGGTGTTTCTCCCAGCCCTCCTGCTGCTGCTGGGACTGTGGGGCAGCTCATTTACCCCAATTTGTTGCGGTTTGTAAATCTGCCTCCCCCGGGCCAGCCCCATCTGCAGCAGCAGAGCCTGGGAACCGGCTCAAATGAGCCCCCAGACCAGATTCAATTTCTCTTCCTTACCTCCAGGGAAACTTGGGAGAGCTGGAACAGTAGAGAGGGGGGAGTAGCTCCTTCAGCAGGGAAGAACAGCGAGAATCTACTGGGGCAGATCCATGTTTTCCACTGCTGCCCAGAGTTGAGGTGGATTTTTGAGGATGCTCCAGCTCCAGCCGCAACAGCCTTCCACAGCCTCCCAAGCACTGCCAGACTTTCCCAATCCAGTTTGAAATCAATTTAATCACTGACAAAGCCTTGTTGTTTCTTTCTATGTTTGATTCTCTGCTCAGTGAATTGATTCCATGAATGTTAGACCCTGAGGAAAAAAATACGCTGGGTTATTTCTACCAAGAGCCACTCACTGGCGTGGTTCTGCTCCGTATTCCTGCACAGACAGACAGTGCCTGGGTACCCCAGCTATTCCTTTATCCCAAAATCCCCTGGGTGCCTCACTGAAAGCCTCCTGCCTGCACTGTGTAATGTCCCAGACCAGGACAGCAGGGCTCACTGAACACAGCATGAAAATCACCCAGCTCCGTGGTCAGAAATCTGAGAGGCTTTGCGGAGCTCCTGGTGTGCACACCCAGCATGATCCAGGCTCGGCTGTTCGTCAGGACAAGCCTTGGCAGGAGAGCCAGGACGGTCCCTGCCCACATCCCTGTCCTGCCCCACTCCTGCCCGGGTCTGGGGGTGAATTGGGCAGCTCAGCGAGGAGAGCAGAGGGCAGGGAGCACGGTGGGGGAGGATGGACAGCGTGGGGATGGATCAGAGGTGTCCAGGGAGCAGGCAGAGGGAACAGGGAGGGAGTTACAGAAAGAAAAGAGATTAGCTAAGAATTCCCAGCTATCTCACAGGAATGTGTGCAAGTGTTTGCAGCCTCTGCGTGCACAGGAGGTAAAACTGACCCCTGGGTTCTCATCCCGGTGAAAACAGCCTGAGTGCCAGTGGGGTGACTTAAAAATAACAGCGCTGGAGGCTGGGCTGTGCTCAGAGTAGAGCCGTGCTGGAGATGCTCCTCAGCACGTGGTTGACAGCGCATCCAGCCCCGCCAGGAGCAGCTAGAGGCTGCCTCACACACCTGTGTGCTCCAAGGGATGCGTCACAGCCCTGCTCCCTCCGTGCTGGGTGTTCAACCATCCCCAAGGCTCCACCATCACGAGCGGGGGTAAAACCCACTCAGAGCTCTCGAGGACGCGCTCCCACCGCCCGAAGTGCCAGCTCCCCATCCCATCCCATCCCATCCCATCCCATCCCATCCCATCCCATCCCACCCCATCCCATCCAGCCCCCTGTGGCTCTGTGGTACCTGGGGTGCCCTGCTGTCCCCTGCCGTGCTCCCCAGTGGCTACCGGTGGCCATCCCTGCCCAGCCACGCCGGGTGCGGCGGCCCCGGGCACCCTCCCGGTGTTCCCGGCATGGCCGGCCGCTGGCCGCACGCAGGCAGGAGGTGGCTGCCGAGGTGGAAGGGCGGCTTTTTATGCTTTTCTTCCTGTATAAATCAGGCCGGGGATGGACAATCCCAGACAGGACTTCCTGTGTGTGTTGTGAGCTGATAACGGGCGCCGCGAGGAGAACAAACACGGTTGCCCCGAGGGGGAGAGGGGCACGGGGCGGGACCCCCACACCGAGCCCACCGGGGCTGACACAGAGAGGAGGCAGCCACGAGTCCCTGGGGACACGGGGAGGGACAGAGCTGCCTGCCCAGGCTCCCTCCTGAGCCTCACACCAGGCCCGACATGGGTGGGACCCGCCACCCTCCTGCCTCGCCGGGGCACATTTTGGCAGCTCCCACCACAGCCACATCTCATTCCCCTTCAAAGGGGACACTGGAGACCCCCCGAGCAGCAGCGAGCTGTGCCAAGCATGGCAGGGCTGGTGGCCACCTCCTCAAGAGGGGCCATGTTGGTGTTGACCGCCAGTGGAGCCCTGCTGGGGCATTTGTGACCCCCTGAGATGGGGGTTACAGGACTGTGCTCAGCCAGGTTATCGTCAGCCTGTCACACTGTGCCTGTGCTGGGAGAGAGAGAGGTGCCTGCTTTGGGCCTCTAAACCTGCAGGACGTCACCTGAAAACCGTGCTCCCTTCAGGACCAGGCAGCAGAGAAGTGTAGAAACAACCTCCCTGATGCCCTGATTTTCAAGCCCATTCTGGTGCAAAACTGATTGTGATTTCAGATTGAGTCTGTGTGTGTGTGTGACCTTGTTTCTGGGCAACCAAAGAGGAACAATGTAGTTTTCAATGGGATTTTGGAACTTTGATCCAGACTGAGAAAGGAGGCATTTCGGAGCATGAGGAGTGTGGTGGTGGCAATTATTTCTTGACTCTCCAGACCCGCACAGCATTCTGTGGGTTCTGCTCCTGTCCCTGCCGAGTGCCTGGCATGGATTTAGGGCCACGTGGCACCTGGGGCTCCCCTGGAGCAGAGCCGTGTCCCCAGCTCGTGCCGCACGTGCCGGGGCGCTCCTGGTGCCGGCAGCTCTTGCGCAGGCTCGCGGGGAGCATGGAATTGCTCCCACCCTGATTCAGCAGAACAGTACTCCGGGCAAATCCCCCGGGAGCTGCAGAATATTCCTGTGTTTATTTATATAAATGCACGGCTAAAGAAAGCCCCCTCTTGTTTTGCTTGGCAGAGGGGATTTAAAGGCTGCTTTCTGCTGCCCATCATCCTCCGCAGCACGAGGTGATTGTGTACCCCGTGTGTGAGCATTCCCGGTGTGTGAGCATTCCCGGTGTGTGAGCATTCCCATCATGTGAGCATTCCCAGTGTGTGAGCATTCCCAGTGTGTGAGCATTCCCAGTGCAAGAGAATTCCCAGTGCAAGAGCATTCCCAGTGTGCAGGCATTCCTGAGCATTCCCTGTGTGTGAGCATTCCCAGTGTGTGAGCATTCCCAGTGCGCAGGCATTCCCAGCTGAGGGGCTCGGTGGGAGCACAGCTGTCCAGGGGAACCTCCTCGAGGCAGAAATGTGTGCGTGGGGGCTCACTTCAATGGCAGGGAGGGTCGATCTCGCTCTGGGTTTCCTCTGGTGATGGGTTTTAAGCAGCAGCTCCCTGTGGGAAGGCACAGGGGTCCCATGGATGTCTTGTGCCACCTACGGGATGAGGGATCTCAGATCCAGAGCTGAGCTGTCCCCACCATCAGCACACACACAGGCTGAGCCCTGCAGTGCACAGAGCCTTCACAACAGCTCCAGAAGCCTCCCCAGAACTCTGCACCCAAATTGCATCACCTGCAACAACCCCGGCCCGGCCCTGTGCCCTCTGCCCCGGGATGAATGCAGGTCACAGGGCACAATGGGGACATCGCCCACCCACACCTGTGGGCACAGGCAGAGCCAGGCACAGAGCAGGACCACGGGAGAGCTGCGGAGTGAGACGGGATGTGTGGAAAACGCTTCCTGTTTACCCAGGGTTGGGAGTCCTGAGCGTGGCTGCTGCAGTGGGAAGTGGTCAGCGGGGGCCAGATGAATGGATGGGTTTAAATCTGAAATCGTCACGCTGCATTTTGTCCTCCCAGGGAAGCTGGTGTTGGGAGAAACCCTGGGAGTCGGCCAAGGCTCAGTGGCAGTGTGAGACAGGGAGAGAGGGAGCCCGAGGGTGTGGGTGCCACACACACGGCCATGCCAGCTGTGCCCACACCTCTGCCTGCACCTCCCATTGTCCCCAGAGCCTCCTGCTGGCATCTCCCCTGAGGCTCCAGCGCCCTGGCAGCTTCCCAGCACTGCCCGAGGTGCCAGGGGGACCCAGCAGAGCAGAGGAGCCACTTTCTCTCTGTGCAGGTCTCTCGTTCCTCCTGGAAGTCTCCACCTCTGCAATAAAGACATTTTCCGAGGTCTCCTGACATCCGTAAGGCCTCCTCTCCCTCCCATTGGTACGAATAGCTGCTCATTAACACCAGAAGCTAATTGCTACCCAATCGTTAATTAGATATTTGACATCACATTGCACAAGGAGCTGGTCCTGATCCCATTTTACAGCCGGGGTCCAGGTGTGGGTGCTCCAGCAGTGCCTTGGGACAGCTCTGAAAGCACCCAAAGCAGCAGGTCCTGTGCAGGTGGGCAGAGAACACACAGCCCTTGGGGCGCTTCATCTGAGCCTGAGCAAGGGCTCAGCCTCCCCTCTCCCTCCCGACAAAGAGTCCAAGGAAAGCCTGATAAGAGAAGGGGAGAAAGTGAGGGACACGGGGAGCAGAGATTCAATTTTGTGCAAGCTGGTGCTGCGAGCACAGGCAGCAAAGGCTGGGGAGCTGCAGCAGCGGGGTCTGAGGGTAGCCCAGGGTAGCCAAGGTGGGGACATGGCCGTGCCCTGCTGCCGCTGCTGCTGTGACTGCGTGGGGACAGAGGTGGGGAAAAGCCCAGAGCCTTCCCGTGGCTCAGGCAGCGCTGCACGGGCTCCGTTATCTGCCCTGTGAGGAGAGATAAGGTTTCAGAGCTGTCCTGGGGGAGCAGCTTGTATCGCTCACGGATACTCCCCTGGCTGCACAGAACTATCAGGCTCTCAGAAAATATTTAAGCAAGGCCCTATCTTAGAGAAAGCTGTGTGCAATGGAAAGACACACAGGATGGGTCAGCTCAGGGCTTCAGGCCTGCTGTCCAGGCAAGGACAGAGCACGTTTCCTCAGCTGGTGCCACTGCAGGGCCTCTCTTGCTGCAAGTCCCTGTGGAGAAAAACTGTCACAGACCAGAAAGGGAGCTGGGCTTATTGCTGGGCTGGGAAATCTGCCCAATTCCCCCCAAATTCCCTGAGGTACGAGGAGATGTGGGCCCTGCACATCCCTGGTGTCTGCCTTGGAGCCAACTCCCACCACCACAGAAAGATGGGAAAATGCTTTCCACTGCAAAAATGCCACTCCGTTAATCCAGCTGCCCCTTTCTTGCACCAGGAGCATTTCTGCAGATGGATGCATTTCCAATCATTCTTTTATTTTTACTGTTCTTCTACAACAGAGTCCAAATCCCAAATGCAGACCCTTGCTTTCAGCAAAGATCCAAAACATGTGTTTTGAATTCTCTGCCAAAAGTAACACCAAATTATCAATCAAGCAAGGACTCCCATGGACCTGCCATTTATTTCATGGGATGTCAGACTGGTTTGGGTTGCAAAGGACCTTGAAATTCATCCAATTCCACCCCTGCCATGAGCAGGGACACCTTCCACTGTTCTAGGCTGCTCCAAGCCCTGTCCAGCCTGGCCTTGGACACTTCCAGGGAGCCAGGGGCGGCCACAGCTGCTCTGGGCAGCCTGTGCCAGGGCCTCACCACCCTCACAGGGAAGGATTTCTCTCTACATCTGATCAAAATCTCCACTCTTTCAGTTTAAAGCTGTTCCTCCTTATCCCATCACTCCATGTCCTGATAGAGGTGACTTCTGGACCCTTCCATCCTCAGCAGAGCCTTGAAGGCTGAGCCTCTTCCCTGCCTGCAGCCAACAATCTCTCCCCCAGCAACTCTTAACTGCTCACCGTAGGCAGCAATAACTGACATTTTAAATCTTCCCAGTTGCAGAACAAAACACCTGCAGCTGATTAAAAGTTTTCTACCTTGAAAAACTCGGTGCATGCGAAAATGCACTCCAAGGGCTGGTTCTGACCTCCCTGTGTGGGACAAAGTCCAGAGGAGGTCTCTGTGGAGAAGACCTGAAGAACGGACAGGACGTTACAGCAATGGTGTCCTACAGAAATGGTTAAGCCAAATAACACCCGGCTGAATAGAGCTCCATGTCCTTTTTACAAAATTAATAAGGCGTGTAAGAGATAAGTGTCTCCCATTAGTGGATTTAATACCTTGGCTTAAAAGTCCTACCCAGGAAACTTTCATGGCTTTTCCGCTGACTTCGCTGGATTTCAGCAACATAATAGAGAAGTGGAATTCAGCCTAAGAGTCAGACAGTGAATGCAGAAGTCAGGACTTAGGAAAAAGATACAAAAAAAGAACTGTTGATATTTCTCCTCTCTGACACGTCGCAGTCTATCAAAATGGCCACTGCCTTTATTTTGTTTAATCACTTATCTCCATGGAGGGAAGAGGAAATTCCCGAGAACGCATGGTCGTTAAAAATATTAGCCAGGGCCTGGTGATTATTTTTGGTAGCTAAAAACTTCCTGACTGAGGGGTCTGGGTTTGCATTGGACTTGAGTAAATGTTTTAGGATAACTTTCATAAATACCCATTATACTCAAACCAGTGGGCAGTTTACAATTCAACTGGGAAGGGCGGGGACATGTTTCTCTTTCTTTTGTTCTGCCGGGCGCATGCTAAAGTGCATAGATCCACACTGAATTAGCATTTAGCTATTTTCTTGTATCCTTAAATAAAGGACCAGTTCACACAGTCAGAAATCTCTGTTTCCTTTCGGGCAGGAAAAAGGAAGTGAATGCGAGGGGCAGATTTGGAGTTTGCTTGCAAGAACAATTGAACTCCCATCCAGAGGGGAAGGGGATCTGCGTCAAGAGGAATTCAATTTTTTTTCTCCCTCTTCTTTTTTTTCCCCCTCTGGAAGGGAAGAGAAAAATGACCTTTAGTTTAAAAGCCTGAAAGAATAAAGGTCTGAGCCCGTAGAGCTGCCTGCACAAATATAGTCATAAAGGCTTTTTCCTGACAAAGAGCTCCCGGGCCGCTCGCGCCGTCCTTCAGCGACTGCGGCCACAGCTCCGGCTGCTCCCCTCTTACTTATCCCAGGTGAAGGGCGGCACCCAAACCTGTCAGCAGTTCCTGCCTACCAGGGACAGTCCCTGCGTGTTGCTGAAAAATATTTGCCATATTTCCTCTTTGTCCCTCTCCGGTGCTGCCCTGGCTGGTGGGGTGGATGGGACTTGGTGGATGGGATTTATTGGATCCCCTTGCATTGCTCCCCCAAAATCTTATTCACAGCTGTGTGTAAAAGCAGGCAGGGCATCAACTCCACCTGTTACATGGCCAGCACCTCACACTGGCCCCATTCTGGTCCCTTTGGCGTAAACCACAAACCCTCTCCCAGCTTCTCTGGGAAGAGGATGTGCACTGAGGTCTCAGGGGCTTGACTAAATGTCAAAACATTTTCTGTGTGGTCTCATCTGTGTGGTCTCACCCAAGCCATTTCAGTCCTCAGCACTACTCTCCATTTACTGGGCCTTAAATATCCACAGAGTGTTTTTCTCTGTATTTCTTTCTCCCCCCATGCAAGCCAGATTTCCAAGACAAGCTTCCAAGGAAGCTCGAGAGCTGGAGAACACAGAGGTTGAACCTTGCTAGGATACTGAGCATCCTATCGCCAAGGGCATTAACACTTCAGGATGAAGACACGTGCCACAGGCTGGGACCTCCCCACGGTACCCAGCTCTTGCCAGGGCAGTCCCGGCAAAAGAGGGACCTATCACCCTTTCCATCAGCCAAAGCCCAGGCACAAACCTGCCTGAGGCGTTTCTGCCCCCAAAGCAGAGCCCAGGCCAGCAGCTCCCACCCTGCAGCCTTCAGCCAGAGCTTTCCCAGGCCTGCTGCCCTGCAGGCTGCAGGTAATGACCAGAGCCCGAGGGAGCACAGGGGATCCTGCTCCACGTTGGGTTCCCACACAAGCTCCTCGGAGCACCTTTCCTCCCATCCAAGGAAAATATTTGCTCGGAGCGTGAAGCCGCGGCTGGGCAATGTCAGCAGCAAATGTCAGCCAGTGGCGGCAGGAGAGAAACTAATTAGCCAGAATAGGCCAAATTTCTCCCGGGAGGAGCTGCTCTGTGATCCCTGCAGGAAGGATGGATGTGGCCTAATGGTTAAATTGATCACTTTGTGCTCTCTTTTTGCCTCTCTCCTGGTTTTATCTTGGCAGCCTCCCTGCCTGCCCAGGGGCTCAGCAGCCCTGGTGACCCTCCTGACAGCACATCCCGGACACCTCCTGGCTGAGCTGGGATGAAATCACCTCTCAGTGCTAAAGCTGTGGTTCTCCAAATATATTTTGGCAGATTTCCACTTTTCTTCTCCAAAGATGTCCGTCCTCAGTGAGTGCAGCTGGAGGGATGCCCCCGGCAGCACTCGGAGGGACAAAACTGGAGCCGACAGAGACTCAGAGGGACAAACATAATCTGTCCCGAGCGAGTTGAGCATCACCTCTGCTGAGGTCAGACGTCTGCAGGGCCTGGCACTAGACAAAGGTGCATCTGGGATCGCTGGGATGAATCAGAGCATGAGGAAATGCTGTCACCTCCAGCCCCGTGCCGCAGCTCTGCTCCCTCACTCTGTTTCCAGCTCCACACACGGTTTTACCCTTTACTACCAAAACTTCCTGACCAAACTCCCCCAGCTGAAGCTGGAGTGAGGTTTCAGGTCCTGCTCATGGGTCTGTTAGCTCAAGGGTGCCCAGCTGGGACCCCATCCCCACATCCAGCCTGGGCTGTGAGCAGAACAGCAGTGGGAGAGGGGCATGGAAAAGAGGGGATTACACCACACAGGTGGGAATTTGCCAGCACCATGGATTTCTATTCTTATCCCTGTTCCTCCTGAGCGCCCAGCACAGAGTGTGCATGGGCTGCACCTCCCACCTTGGTGCATAAAGGTAATTCATTAACCTGCAGCACTGAGGAGCCTAAACTTTCCCCCAGTCCCTGCGATGTGACAGCAGCAGCTCCCCGTGCTGCTCCCGGGGTGGGGACACGCTCCCGGGCCGTGCCAGCCGGGCAGGACCTGTGTACACAGCTCCTCAGGAATGCACCCTCCCAGCAACAACGGAAAGGCATAAAGTCCAGGAGAGCCCAGCTGGAGGTGTGGGGCTGGGGTTTTGTTCCCCTCTCCCCGGGTTTAGCAGTCACAGCGCTGGGTCTGGGGTTTCAGGACACACCAGGCAGACTGATCCCGAGGCAGGGCGGATTGTGGCAGGGCTCTGAGTGCGTGTGCAAGGCCAGGGGCGGTGGCAGAGCTGGGGGGGCAGTGAGGGGAGCCCTGAGCCCCACATCACCTGCAGGGCTGCCCAGTTCCCTGTGGGGCTGGAATGAGCTCATTGCCTCCCCAGCCCTGGATTTGCTCACCAGAAGCAGCAGGATCAGCCCCAGCCATGGCTGAGCAGACACCAGGATTTCTGCCCACATCCAGGTGCCCAAATGTCACCTGAGGGCTCCAACAAAGAGGAAGAAACCCTGGGAATGACGCAACCTGAAGTGAGTAGCAAAAGAGCACTTTCCTCCTGCTCCTGCAGGATCCAGGGCCCAGGGATGCTGCTGGAGGCAGTGCCAGCCCAGCAGGGAGCCTTCAGCTGCTTTATTCGTAGAAATCCAGGCTTCAGAGCAGCACTGGAGCTGCTGCTTCCCTGGCAGCAGCCCAGAGAGGGTCTGTGCTCCGAGGGAACGGGCAGGGCAGCCCAGGCACCACGGCCGATGTCCCGGCAGGAGCGATAACATCTGGACCAGCCCTTGGCAGCGGAGCAATGGAGCCATTGGAGCCGGACCTCGTCACGTGCCCAGTTCCTCCTGCTGCACACACGGACAGTTCAGGCTGGATCACCTTATTTTCCATAAACACACCAGGGTTTTAATCCTGGATTTGCAGGACAGCGCTGCCGTGACAGTGCTTTGAGCTCAAGTGCCTGCCTTAAACCCGAGCTTTGCTGAGATCAGTCCCAGATACAAAGCCAGCAGTACCCAGCAGGTTCCATGTGAGCACAAAAATTGGTTGGGTCAGGGTTTCTGTGGCACAAACTGAGCGAAACCACTGGTCTATTACTTCTGAATTCCTTCTCTTTGCCTTTTTTTTTTTTTTTTCCTCTGTTTTGATTTTGATTTATTTTTCTATCATAGGAAGCAGCTTGGAGATTGGTTGTGACATACCCCCAGTTAATTCCATGGAAAGCCTGTTTTCCAAAGGAAACATTTGCCATCTTACGCCCAGCTTTGATTCGCCTGTCCCTGCTCTCTTGCCAGAGCTTGTTCTGCCACATTAATAGGGAAGTTTCTTTGCACAGAGCCAATTGTGCCCAAGTGATTTTGTTCAAGGGATAAAAAGCACATTCACTTTGTGTTTGAGATGACATTTATTTGGTGGGTGAGTTGGAGAGCTCAGCGGGGAATACAGCAGAGAGAAAAAAAATATCTTGTGAGGAGCTCTTTCAAGAGAAAAGAAAGAAGAATCTAGGAGAGATAAGAAAATGAGCGTTTGCAGAATCTGGGAAAGCCTCGTGCGGAGGGACAGAGACAAAGCACGAGAATGCACTTTATTTGTGACAAGCTTTCCATCCTGGGCAGCCAAACAGGACATCCTGCTTCAGTTCTCCTTCCTCTCTTTAATTAGAGTTGCGTTCAGGACACTGCCATTAATGTCATCTCAGCATTTCCATGACAAAGCCCTGTTTTTGCCGGACTTTAGGAACTTGGCCCTAGAAAAGTCTGTTATTAGTGTAGGACGGCTCAGAGCAGCGACTGGGGCAGGTTTGCAGCCAGTTGCTGTGACATTTCCATCACAGGAGCTGCCACCAGCTCAGAGAGAGGTGGCTCCATCCAGGATGTGGGAGCAGGGAAGGAACTCAGAGCCCATCTCTGGACACAGCAGGATTAGGGGTGTTCACGGCCCAGGAAACATCTCCACTTCAAGTCTGAATTGTGGCATCTCTCTGACCTCTAAATGTCACTGAAAACACACCTCCCACACTTTCGAATCTGTGAGTCACTGCGGAAACCTCTGTGGCTGCAAATAATTTAAAAATGATCGGAAAAGAAAGGCAGATTCTCCAGCAATGGTGTTTTCACTATCTGAGAACAGGGCCTGGCTGTAGGCCCCAAAATGAAGGCCCCTGAAATCAAAGGGGCTGAAACCTCACTGGGCAACACAAACGTGGGTGACAAGGGAGCTGTAAAACAGCCATGTTTGAAAGAAGCTGAAATGCACCTCGAACACCAGGACAGCCTGGGAGAGTTCAATCAGCTCTGCTGATAAACCAGATTCCTCTCGTGCTTCTTGTGCCGGATAAACTCTTTCCTTTGGGTCTCCCCAGCAGGACCTGGGGTTTGCACACAGCTCTGAGCCCACGGGCAGGAGAAATCCTCATTCCCACCCACTGAGGGTTCTGTGACACCAGACCAGGCACACTGAGCGTCCCTCAGCAGGAGAAGCCAGAGCTCAGTCCAGCCATCGCCTCCAGGGCTGGTTTTGGCTCGAGAAGTGCTAAATATTATTAGCAAAAAGAAAACCACTTTTATTTTGTTCCACAGTGGAAAAGCTACTCCTTCCAACTGAAAATATTAGTGTGACTCTTGTACTCCTGAAGGGAGAGCAAACAGATCCCTTTGTTCCTGCTGCAGTCCCAGGTGCATTGCTGACATCCAGAGCAGAGCAGGCTTTGGAAGAAGCTGGAAAGCAACATTTCATCACAGGATACTCCACAGCAGACAGGGTTAAGCCAAACATCCTTTCACTGCTCCTCTTTCACTTCCCATTTGAGGGGAGAGCACACAATGGCCCCGCACCCTGAGCCGGGCTGTGCTGGGGGATCCCCTCCCTGGGCCGCTTCGGCTGCACGAGTGGGGCTGCATTTTCTCCCAGCTTCCTGCAGGGCCAGGCTGGTGTGGCCCCTGTGCCAGGCTCCCATGGCCACCAGCCAGGGGACCACGTGCAATTCCCTGCCCTTTCCCAGCCACGCTGCCACCCCACAGCTTCCCCCACTGCTGAGGAGCCAAGCCAGAGAAACGATCTAGTTCAAACAGACCAACAGAGTGAGGAAATGGTGGAAAATGCCTGTTTGAGGGCTCTCCAGCCTGCCTGGAGCTGTTTGCCCAGTTTCCCATCCACTGAAGCAAACTGGTTTGGCTAAGAGACACCGATGCTCCATTGCCACCCCATTGGAGAAGCCCACGTGGCGTCTGGGCTTTGGCTGAGGAGCTGTAGGATGTGCGGGCACAGGGGCTCCCCAGCAGTGCACACCGGTGCTGGGCACCCCCGGGGAGGGCCCTGGGCTCCGTCCCCTTTCCCGGGCCCGCCGCGGGCGGGGCAGGGCAGGAAGGGCCCGGCGGAGAGGAGGAGATGAGTGTTTCCTGCCCCTCGGCAGCCGCACACAGCAGCGCTGTCACTCAGCGGCCCCGCAAGTGCAGCAGCAAGATAACTCCAGACACAGCCACCAGCACTTCCCCCCTTTGTCCCTGGCTTTTTTCAGGCCTTCCTGAGCACAAACGTCCCATCTCCAAAGGAATGTCACCGCTGCTGGCCGCCCACGGGATGCCGGGCGGCCGCGCTGCCCACGGCGCGCTGCAGGATCCGCTGGGCTGTGGCTGCTGCAGCATCCCGGGATGTGGAGAAGCTGGCAGCCCTAGGATGGGAGCTGACACGGGAGCCTGCAGAGGATGAGGCATCCCGAGACGGTGGAATTGAACGGCCACGTCCCCCAGTTTCCTGGCCTGAGTCACTCCTGAGACGAAAGGCTGTCGGGAGATGATGGAAAACAACGCACTCAGGAACTCAGGGCAGTGTTCTACACATCTCTCAGGCTCCTGGCACAGCACAGTTCCCCTCCAGCCTCACTAGATGCCCCAGCCCATGCCTGGAGGGTGCTCCTAGGATGTTTCATGGCTGTGACAGTCCCTACTCCTTGCCTGATCCCATGTGGCACCCACTGACCCAGTCCGGGGTAACCCCCAGCCACTGCTGTGCCTGCCACAAACCCCACAGGAACCCCTCTGATCTAAAGCAGGGAGCACTTCCACCCCTTAAATCAGGCTGGTTTTCCCCAGATTCCTTCTCAGAAGAGGGCTCTGGGTTTGGCTGTTTGGCTGCCGCCACGCTGCAGCTCCGAATTCTGTTCGGTGCTCACAGCCACAGAGAATCAGCCCCACGGGAGAGGTTTGCACTCCCACAGCGGTGAGGGGCAAGGGGGGGCCTTGTCGGGAGCAAGGGGGAGAGGAGGCACCCCCAGAGAGGGCCCTGGGGTAGCACAGTGCCCCCAGAGCCACGGCTGGAATGCAGCAAGGCTGTTCCGTTATGTCCTCCTCCACCTCTCAAGGACAAAACAATCTAACGGTTGTAGAAAGCCATTTTTCACCAAGGGAAGCTTCATTAGTGCTTGTTTCCTCTCCCAGCCCGTTTCCTGGAAACAGTTTGTGCTGACGGGGGCGGGCAGGAGCAGCCACGGCATGCAGGGGCTGCACGAGTGCGTGAGGGAGCACACACATTCCTGCCTCACTCTGTGGCCCAGGGCTACAGCTGGACACGCTGCAGTCCTGCTGGCCACCAGCTTCCTGTGCCCTGAATCACAGGCAGGCAGGGACAGGGCAAGCGGGAATGGAGTTAAAATAAAATGGGAGTGATGTAGATTAAACATTAGGAGAAAATTCTTCCCTGTGAGGGTGGGGAGGCCCTGGCACAGGGTGCCCAGAGAAGCTGTCGCTGCCCCTGGATCCCTGGAAGTGCCCAAGGCCAGGCTGGACAGGGCTTGGAGCAGCCTGGGATAGTGGAAGGTGTCCCTGCCCATGGCAGGGGTGGCACTGGATGAGCTTTAAGGTCCTTCCCACCCAAACCATTCCATGATTCTATGATTGCGAGCACCTTGCAAACAGCTCCAGTGCTCACAGCCCAAATCCTCCTGGTGTCAGCGGGGCATGGATGGCCCATGGCTCCTGCAATCAAACCTCCTGCTTGGGTGTTTATGGATCAGCCATAAATATTTGCTCCTGGCTGCAGTTTTCCCAGGAAAGGTTTCAGCCCACAAGTGATCCCTCCCTGAGCCAGTTCTTCCCTGGCTGTTTACTTTTGGAGTTCCTCTGAGTTAAACACAGCTTTAATCCTCGAGCAACTGGAATGCAATATCTGTTATCTCCATCGATTATAATAAACCAGTCATGGACCTTGTGGCAATCAAACAACGAAAAACGATCCTGTAACAAAAAAAGTTCAGACACCAAACTGCAGCGCTGCTCTGCCCTCAGCGGCATCCAGGGAGGGAGGGAGGGAGCTGGCAGGGGGAGGAAAAGGATATGGTGCTTCTGGGAGCCGCGGCCGTTTGAAGGCTGCAAAGGGAAGCAGGCCAGAGGGTTATCCAATCTCTCGGAGCAGACATTTCCGCCTGGCACGCCCCGGCCACACGGTCCCTCCGTTTCATTAATAAATCACCGATCCCGCCCGCTGCGGCTGCCCCGCGGAGTAAACGGCAGCCAGGGCGAGTGGGGTGCGAGTGCCCCTGGGCCTGTGTGTGCACAAGGGGAGGGTGCAGGTCACAGCCAGGAGTCCCCAAAGGTCCTGCCCAGCCCTTTCCAGCTCACCTGGATCTGGCACCGGAAGCTGCACAGTGGCCACGGCTCCCTGCAGTCCCCATGACCCAACAGAAGCACTTGTGACACAACCTGGAGATGGACAGAACCCTTCCTTCCCCCAGCTGTCCATTGCCCCTTCCCAGCTGCCTCTCTGTATTTATAGAAAGCCTGAGCTTTCCAAGAGCTCCCAGGCTCTCCAGGACACTCTCTCAGCCCCAAACAATGCAAGCAGCATTGTTTCCCGGGGAACACAAGCACGGTATCTACAAGGGCCACTTGGCATTTTTGGTGGATGGTTTGGAGCAGATTTTTGCAGCTGTTTGAGCCCAGGTAACACGGGCTGTCCTGCTGGACCCAGCCCCGTGCTGCTCCCCATCACAGCAGCATCCTGACCTATTCCCTGGCGGCATCCCCAGCGCCCTGATCCCGAGGAGGAGGATGGAGCTGTGGCAGGGGTGACGGCACAGCCCGTGTCACCCAGGCCCTACAAAGACAGCCTGGCTAAAGCAGGAGGGGTAGGGACACCCAGCGTGAGGCTGCTCCAGCAGGGTGATGCAACAAGGCCCGGCCCCACAGCTCCCTGGGACGCCAAATGCTAAATGAGACCAATTCCTGCCACCAGCGCTTCCTGTTTTCCTGCGACAACGCTCACGCTTCCCCGCAGTCCTTGACCCCTGGGACTGTGCTAGAGAGGATGCGAAATCCCTCAGCCACAGCCCCAGGCTGGGCTTGGGGCTGCCCCAGAAGCCCTGAGCCCGTGGCCGCTCACTCTGTCTGTGCGTCTGTGTGTCTGAGTGTCCATCTGTGCACACACAATGGTCACACGGTGCCTCCAGAGTCCGCACAGCTGCCAGCGGCCTCAGGGGACAGGATCTGGTAGCTGGGAGGGAAAGCAGAGCCACAGAACAAAGCCACGAGAAAGCAAAGTTGAGGCTTTGATTCCAACCCTTTTTTTCCCCCTCTCTAAGGAAGAAAATACAGTTGTTTTCTCACTTGCACTTCCCCCAAACTGCAGGTTGATCTCTCGCTGATGGAGCCAGGTTGATCCAAGCTCAAGGGTTTTGCTTTCCCTGCACGCCAGGAAAGACATTCTCAAAATCCGTTTTTGGCACAAATTCCCCCATGGCACAGGCCGGGCTTCCCAAAATGTCAAGCAGAGGAAGGTGGGATTTCTGTGAGGGCAGAAACTGCTGCCCCAGGCTGTGTGACCATCATGGACTCACAGATTTAAGGAAATGGCCCAGCCAGGGCAGGTTTTGCCTTTCAACCCCTCAGAGAGGCACCACCTCTCACCCCTGTAGGAAACGATGCTGCTCCAACTTTTCAAGATTTCGAAGTGCAAAGTAAATGTTGATCAACCCAGAACGACGGGTGTTTCACTCTCCTTTTCTCCGGTGACATGACACTTCAGCTCCAGTTCTGTTTCATTTTTCGATTATGGGAGTGTCAAGAGTCAGAAATCCCTCCACAAACAAACCCAGGTTTCCCCCAGCAGCTTCACCACAGGAATCTCCACTGGCAGACATTATTGCAGTGTGGACAAGAAACATGAGGAGGGCTTTGGGGAGGGGGAAAGATGAGGGCAGAAATATGGGTACCAGTTCAGCCAGCATCAGGCAGATTCAGTATTTGCGATCTTTCTGGCAAAAAGGAGCTGTGATAACCATTTCTGTTGAGGCTGAGGGGTGGCTTTACAAGTGCAGATCTTTTCACCCAACAGTGCTGGGCCAGACCACCCAGCAGCACCAGGCTGTCCCTCAGGGACACCATCAAAAGCTCTGCAAAAGGGCTCAGCTCCCAGAAAACAGACGAGAGGACGCGGTGCCACACAAGTGCTCCGTCAGCCCTCTGAGCCGTGCTCCGACCACACATGGCTGAGCCCTTTGCACAGGTCAGGGAGCTCATCCCAGCCCTGCTCCCACTGTGCAATCACAGCCAGATAAAAGTCTCCCCCTCCCAGCTCAGGGCTCCAGTTACAACACACTTAATCCTGGAGCCAGTTTGACATTGCGGCTCCGAGCTGATTGCGTGACCCAGTTGTGAGACAGCGAGGCCCCGCTGAGCTCAGAAATGTTAAATACATTGTAATTGGACCCCCGGTGCCTCCACTTTTCTTCCGATGAAGAGGCCCTGGTAAGTGAATTTTCCAGAGCCTTCCCAGCATGGCAGCTGTGGCCCCAGAGTGTGGCTGATTCTCCACCCAGCACGGACAGATTGAGAAGCTCTTCCCCATCTGTGGGGTGCTCTGGGTTGGTCACATCGATTGCAAAGCGAAGGAAACCAAATCCACCCATTCCTGGTTTATCCCAGAAGGAAACGGGAGTGGGGCTAGATAAGGAGTGACCTCCCTGGGGAAGGGAGGGGAGAGCTGTGCACTCCCTGTTCCAGCTTTCGCTCTTTGCCTTGCTGCACCTTTAATATCAAATCTCCCCCGTGATGCGGGGCCTGCTGAAGGGATGTGGCACCACGGCCCAGGGAGCCTGCAGTGACAGCCAGCCCTGCCTGGGAGCACTCAGGAGCGAGCTGCCAACATGGATCCGCTGGCTGCTGCTGCATGTCCCCACTCCTCGGCCATCCTGGGGAATCAGGGACAGCAGAAGGTGGGAACACACCAGCCCTGATGTGCTGGAGGGTCAGCGAGGACACTTGTCCCCACTGTCACCTCTGTCCCTGCTATTGCCCAGTGACACTGGAGGCTCCTTGGGGCAGGGCTGTCTCCATAGCCACGGGCAATGCTCCCAGGTGCTAATTTGATATAAAAAGTAGGATTTCCCCCCAGCTTTAAAACACTTTTCCTCTCTGCCAGTGCAGGTGACTCCCGCAGCTGCTGTCCTCTCCAGAGGGAGTTTGAAGGCCATGGTCACAAAATCAGCAAACTGGGGCAAAAGACTGCCAGACACACTGGCAAAGGAAACAGATGCAAGGGGAGTTCTGTAACAGCCTCACTCTGCTACCAAACACTCCAAAACCTTGTGAGGACAAACCCAGCAGGAGTGTGAAACTTCTTCTCTGCCTCTTGGGGACTTTTAAAAAAAGCCAGTTTGTTCTCCTGAAGTTTCCAGACTCACAGGTCACAGCCAGGGGAGAAAAGTGCCAGACAGAAGCTGCTCCCTGGGGTGTTGGATCAGAGCTGGGAGCACCCACAGGGAACCAGGCGAGCTCTAGCCCTGTTCCCATGGCTGCTGTGGACTAGGCCTCAGATTTAGTAGCTATTCATGTAGGCAGAGTTTTGATGCTCCCAAAAATCCTGGAGCTTCTTCCCTGGGCTGTGAGGTGTGGGAGAGCTCGTGGCTCCACTGTGGCTGCTCATCCCTGGCCGTGGGAAGGTGGGATGTGTCCCAGGGCTGGCTCAGCACAGAAGGACTGCCTTGCCATGGCACACAGAGGGTTTTCAGGGAGGGAGATGCTCTCGTGGTTTGCCTTCCTTTGAAGTAAAAGCCCTTGGGAAGGCAGGAACGCCTCCAGATGCACTTAATTAATCCAAGTTGTCACATTAACGACATCAAAACAGAGCAACTGCAGCAGAGCCTGGGCCTCATCTCACACCCAGCGAGCCCAGAAGGCTCTGCAGAGCTTCCCCAGAGCTCGGGCAGGATGTAGAGGCCCCAGGACACGCGTTGTGCCTGGGGGGCATCGATGCAGCATTGGGGACAGCGGGACCAGGTCCCTACTGCCGTGCTCAGAGGCCACCTGGAGCACGGAGTGAGCGGAGCCCGCAGTGTTCACTGCCGTCCTGCACCCTGCAGCTGGCACCCTCCAGCTTCTGTATCCATGAATTTCTGTGTGCCCTTTCCAGGTCAGGCGGCAGCATCAGGATGCCTGCCATGGTGACTGTCCCCACCGTGCCACCGTGCACAGGTCACAGGGGTGGCTGAGCCCCCCTGCCCTGGTGTCCCAGCCCCCAGACTCCCGCTGCCTCCCCCCAGTGCCTGACCCCAGCTGATAACCTTGGGAAGCTCCCTCTGACCTGGAGGAGCTGGGAAAGGGAAAGATGTTGACTTTTAACCTCCCGCTGTGCTTCATCCTGCTCCTAAACGGGCTGAGTTCCCCCCTGCTGCCTCCTGTCCACCCTCAACCCATCCGTCTCCCTGCTGCCAGAGGGGCTGCTGGAGGCCTCTACGTCTTCCCACGATTCCGTCTCAGAATGGGGAGGAAAGAGCTTCTCTTACAGCCACAACCTCACCTGGACCCGCAGTTCCCTCCTCTCCTTCACCCCTCACCACAGGGCAGCAGGGCCCCAGCAGCAGCTCCCAGGCTCAGGGACACCGGGGGGGCAGAGAGATTTTGCCAGGGCTGCTCAGCGGTTAAACCCCAGCCTTTGGCCACGCCACCGAGTGAGACAGACCCTGACCCCTTCCCCTCACAGCCTGGCTAAAAGGAGTCCCACACCCAGCCAGGACCTGGTGATAAACTCAGGCCTTTGATGTGGAGGGGAAAGGGAGACGTCCCATGCAAGGCCTTATCTCCCTTTCCTTCTGTCCCTGTGAGGGAGAGGCATCTTTCCCAGAGGCATCCCTGGAAAGGAGGGGCTGGGCAGGGCCTGGGCACCCCGGGAGCCACCGAGAGCCCTGAAGGGCTGTTGGCTGCAGCCCAGGGCACAGCTGAGAGCCCAGCAGGAGCCCGGACACAGAGCTGGGACACACAGGCTGATCACAGGAGACTCCAAGAGACTCTGAGGCTCCCTCTGCATCCTTCTGCCCTCCTCTGGCGTCCGTGGGAGGTTTTCCTTGGATCATTCTCATCGGCTGCTCCGGCTGAATCCTGTTTATTCACGTGGAGGCAGAGCTTTAACGAAGACCCCAGCGTGGCAGGGATAATCTTGTGCTCCAGGAACTGCCCTCATTATTTGTTACTAATCCTGGACGGAGCCTTCCCTGCCCCAAAAGAAATCCCAGCCCTGATCCTGCCGGGGCTGGGACTGCCAGGACTCCTTGAGAGTTGTGCAAAACGGTTTGCAGCGTCTGGGACTAAATATAGACCATGAGGCAAAGAGGAGGAGGAGGAGGAGGAGGGGGAGGAAGCAAAGCTAAGGGTCGGGAAGAGGAGACACACGTGTGGTTCCTCGGGAGGAGCGGGAGCTGCCTGTTCTCGCTGCCGGCTTAGGAAGGGGAAGCACACCCCTCTGTGGCTGCTCCTGCACTCGGATGCGAGGGTGCCATCCAAGACCTCCCCGAGAGACATCTCCCACCTCAGCTCCCGGTGCCCTTCCCCAAGGGGTCACCAGGATTTCCCAGCTGGGAAACCCCAAAGCGAGGGAATGTTCAGGCTGGGAGCTGCACCTCGCATGCCATCGCTCTGCAGAGGGAGGAGAGGAGAGCTGGTGCCTCCTTCCCCCTGTCTGCTTCACAGAGGGGAAAATTCTGCAAAGGGGGAGTGCTCTTGTGCGGAAAAAATCCGTGTATCCCATTGCTGGATAATGGGATTTGCACAGGCAGACGGCTCTCCAGGGAATGTGCTTCTGCCATGGCTGCGCTGCAGGGTCCCCACCTCGGGGTGACACACCACAACATGTGGGATGCAGCAGGGACACGGCTCGGGGGCCAGGGGTGCTTTTTTGGATTTTTTTTTAAGCCTCGAAAACACATTTTGGAAAACTTTAGATAAGAAAATGTGTAAAGAAAGGAGTAGCAGCATCTCCAGGCGACAGGAAGGTGGAGTGGGAGAGCCATGCTAGAGGGAGCTGGGTGGTTCGAGACAAGAGGTTTCTTTGGTTTTACAAATAAGAGGTTCAAAGTTGGAAAATGTGTGAAGCTGTCTGCTGGCGTGGGTCAAATTGAGGCAGCAGCTTCACAGGGAAAGAGGAGGCAGGATGGATGCAATAAAAACATGGAAATACTTTGCACCAAGGCTTGCCAACAACAAGTTTAATTCTGGAGCTGCTGAATGTTTTGTCTCATTATTGTCAGATATGAAACGTGCTTTTGGTGAGCAGCATTCTCCCTGAGAAATTGCTCCCAGCCTCAAAAGAAAGAGAAAAAGCCTTTAAAGGATATGGAATGGCCCCCAAGAAAGAAAGGAAGGTTTTAATTTCATGTGGAACACAGCATTTGCGCAATGAACCAGAAAAGGAAACATGGCAGAGATTCCCCCTTTGGGTCTGAGCCTGTCTGACTTTGTCCTTGTGGTTTTCAGTCCAGCTGCAGAGCAGAAACCTCCATTTCCCCCCAGTTTCTCTCTCTGAGCCCTCAAGAACAGCCTTGCTAGGGACACAGGCGTGGGAACTGCCCAGGCAGCTGCAGTGGGATGAGACTCACCCCTTTTGGGTGCTGCTGGTTAAAATCTGTCCCCAAAGCCCAGCTCTGGGCCAAGGCTGTTGCTCCTCCAGGCTCAGCCATGTGTTTCTGTTTACTCGCTGTGTGTGCCAGCGGAGCCTCGGCGTCCACACACATCATGTTTGCATATAAGCTGCAAATTTGAGTTTGATTTGGTGGGCTGGAGCCCCGGGGGCCTCTTGGATGCCTTTGAAACAGTCACTGGGTCTGAAAGGTCTCCAGCGCGCGGGGATGTGTGGGCCAGGAGAGGTGCTGAGAGGGGGAGTGTGGGAAGAAGAGCGGGAGGAAAGAGAAAGGAAAAGGAGATGAAAAGGATGGGGCTAATGGAGGAATTCCAGAGAGCAGAGGGATGGCACCCAGCACCCAGCACCCAGCCGGTGCCCAGGGACAGCACACAGAGCCCCATCTCCCACGTCCTTTCCCAAGGGATGTGCAGGGAGCTCAGCATCCCCAGCCCCCCAGCGAAGCTCCCTCCCTCGAGGCAGCACAGACAGAGCCATCCCTGGCCGCCCAAGCCCGGCAGTGCCCTCCTGGGCTGCTCTCCTCTGCGATTCAGTGGTGGTTATGCCGAGCCCATCGCTGTCCCCCCACGCTCCCCCCACGCCCGGGACTGCCGTGCCCTCGCATCCTCCAGCACTCCCGTCTGAAACACCCAGCAGGAGGCTGGGAACGTTTGGCTGCTCTCCCAAGGAGATTTTCCTTCATAAAACACAAGGCAGGGGGGGGCTTTTCACATGCAGTGGGCACGGCTGAATCCCTTTTCTCGGCAGCCAGCGGGAGGAAAATGGAAGGGGGACAAGAGACGGGACGGCCACTGCCTTTGTTCAGATTTTGAGGCAGAAAGAGGACGGGATGGGGGTTTAGAGATATAATGATGGGCCTGAGTGTGCTGAAGGAGCAGCCTGGGCTGGGGAGGCTTCAGGCTGCCATGATGTGGCACCGCCGAGGTTTGGGTGTCACTGTGGCAGTGGGCAGGGCAGGGCCCCCCATGCTGGGCAGCCAAAGGGTTGGGATCTTGCTCTGGGCTGGTCCTGTTGCACTCAGGGTGGTGTCCAGGGGGGAACAGGCTGCCTGGGGTAGGGCTGCAGTCACCATCCCCGGAAGTGTCCAGAAGGTGTGTGGGTGCTGGAGACGTGGTTTAGTGGTGGAGCAGGGTGGTGCTGGGTTAACGATGATCCTTGAGGCCCTTTCCAACCTTAATGATTCTATTATTAAATAAATGAATAACTCAACAGTGTTTTGCACTTTGGGGTTTATGCACTGCCTCACCCTGAAAGGGTGAGGAGAGAGGATCCCAATCCCAATCCTGCACCTGGCTCAGGCTTTGTCCGCCAACCATGAGGAGCTGGGGATGGTGGGGACAGGGAAAAGGACAGGGCCAGGGCCACCACCACCCTGGGGAAGCCCATCCATGTGTCACTAGATGGCGGCTCCACCTCAGGAATGGCCACAAGGGCCCAGCAGGGGCCAGCCTGGGGTGTCCAGTCCCCCCATGGGGGCCCAGTGCAGCCTCCATGTCCCCCTGCCACCCGTGTCCCCACAGACACCAGTGGCAGCCACCATCACCATGCACCAAGGTTTTCTTTCTCTTGCTAATTGAAGCTTCACCTTCTGAGACCATTCCTGCTGGTCAGGACCTCAAGCTGCACCAGAGGAGGTTTAGATTGGATATCAGGAAACGTTTTTTCACTGGACGTGGGATTTCCTGTATCCAGCTCCTTCCTGCAGGGCTGCTCCCGAGCCACAGCTCAGCCTGACCATGGCTGAGGTCAAAGAACTCCGTCCCTCTCGTTCCCCCTCAAGGAAACCCACATGGAGAGATGGAAAAGATCTCATCTCCTGCCTAGACCACCCCGGGCTGGAGGGTGTGAACCTCCCATGGTGGTCTAAAACACCCTGCAGCACAGCAGAGAAAGCCCCTGAGCCCCCAGGCCTGGGCAGATGCAGGCAGGGTGGATGTGCATCCCACTGGGGCATGCAGTCCGGGATCATCATCCATGCAAAACGATCAGGGATTCCCTGCGAGGTACAAACGCCTCAAAAATGGAAAGCAAACACCTCAAAAAATGAAAGCAAACGCCTCTGCCAGCAGCACACATTCCCCCTGGGTCAGCACCATGCCAGGGTGTTCACATTCCAAGTTCCCCCAGCGCTGGAGCCCGTCCCTGGGCAGAC
Source organism: Dasyornis broadbenti (assembly GCA_013397935.1). Taxonomy (NCBI): domain Eukaryota; kingdom Metazoa; phylum Chordata; class Aves; order Passeriformes; family Dasyornithidae; genus Dasyornis; species Dasyornis broadbenti. The sequence goes on along the minus strand of VZRN01005970.1, from coordinate 306,211 downwards.
CTGCAGCTTTAAGGCACAGCCAGGCTGCAGCAGGTTCCTCTTCCCAGCCTCCAGTGACCTGTCAGAGTCAACTGAGCTGAGAGTAATTAGTGTGGTTATCAAGGGAAGAGGTGGATTAATGTGGGAAAGTCATTGATGAAGGCAGAGAAGGGCAGATGCTTTCCTGGAGTCCCCAGTCAATACAGACCTTGGAGGATGAATGAGGGCTTCAAAGAAAAGCATCAGCGAACAATTGGATGCTTTTAGCTCCCGGATGGCTGCTCTGCCTGGAGCAAGGAGTGAAGCACGGCCAGGGGCACGCGTGCACTCTGCCAGTTCTCCCTCCCTGTGCCTCGGGAGCAGCCCCTGCCCACCGGGTGTCCGGGCAAGGGAGGAGGATAGTGCTGGTGGGGTGGGATGAGGATGGGGCACCACGGATGTGGAAATGGCTGTGAATGTGTTGAAATCCAATTTCCTGTCCCCTCTCGGCCTTCTGGCTCTGCCTCACACCTTCCCTTGCTGGCAGGGTGAGGATACACATGCGGCATGAGTGGGGCTGTTGGTGACTGCCAGGGCTCCCTGGGACAGCCACAGCCTTGGATGTGTCCCTGCGGGGCAGTGGGCAAGGGAAAGCCATCCCTGCGAGCCCAGGTCATGTCTCGGAGCCTGAGCAGCTTCCAGCACCTCCTGCCCCGTGCCCTGCCCCGTGCCCTGCCCCGAGCCCTGTCCTGTGCCACACAGCGGTGCCACAGGGCTGTGCTCAGGTCACCGTGTGCTGGTGGCCTTGCCAGCATCCACTCCCCTGCTCCATTTTGCTTTTTTGTGCAATGCAAAGATAGAAAGTGGGTCAGGAACAGCCGGGAGGAGTTGCTGGGAGGGAAGGCAATGACGGAGCTGCAGGGTCACAGGCTGTGCTGCAGCCCCTCGGGGACACGCTCTGCTGGCCAGAGTGACACCAGCCTGGTGGCCACCACGGCTCCTGAGCGCCGCCACTCCTGGATGCCCGGAGATGACCCGTGCCCAAAGCTGGTCCCCGCCGAGGGAAAGCTTTGCCGGGCTCCAAGGGGCAGAGATGTTTTTCCATTGCGCTGAAGGGGAAACTGAGTCACGGACCGGGAAGCAGCCTCGGCAGTGCCTGCCAGTGCATGGGTGCTGAGCCACCTGGGTGGCTTCTGGCCCATGGGCCATTTATTGCCCATAGCCCTTAGTGCTGGCCGGGTGGCAGAAGGGTCTGGCCGCATGTGGCCGACGGAGCCGGGTCCCCGTGTCCCACATCCCGGTCCCGGGAGCACGGCTGAGGTGTGAGAGGGGACAGCAGAGCTGTCCTTGTCCCCGCTGCCAGCAGGGCTGCGCTGCCCACCCAGGGCTCGCCGTGTCCCGGCTCCGGCCGTGCCACTCGCCCGCAGCACCCAGGGCTTTACTCGAAAGCCAGGCGGGACGGGACAGCTCTGCAGAGGGGGAGAAAAACCAAAACAAATCGGAGCATGTTTTTTTTTGCACTCCCGGCCCAGCTCCCAGCCCCTCCTCTGTCATCCCCGCTGGAATGTTTCTCCAAATTCCTCGCTGGCTCGCTGCGTGCTGCTGCCGGCTTCGCCTCTGATTGTTTGCAGCGATTGCGCTTTTCCCACACTCCAGATCGTGGCTCGGGATCACCGTGGCTCCGTGCCGGCTCCGCATCACCCCCAGCACCGAGTGCGAGCGCAGGCTGGGGCGAAGCGCAGCTGCGGAGCCGGCGGCTGCAGTGGGCGCTGCGTGACTTTGCCCTGAGTCACACCTGAGTCACCTGCGCCGCTCTGATCCCGGTTCAAGCAGCGCAAGGACGGCGGGCAGCCTCCCCCTGCCCCTCTGCCCCGGGCCGGGCACGGCTGCGCGGCTCACTCGGGCCCGACCAGGCAGGGTCCGGCAGATGCCGGGTGAGAGAAGCGGCTGCTGTCCTTGGGTGCATTCCTGATGGAATGATTCCTTCCGCCTCCATCTCTGTTCCAGAGTCCTGGCACAGCACGGTCACTGCTTTAGGTGCGCCTCTTCCCCGCTGTGGAGGCTGCAGATATCGGGATTTCTTCATTTTGGGAGCACTTTCCCACCTGGGCTTTGCTCTCCACAGCCCTTGGAGAGGCTGGTGGGTGGGTGCAGGGCCGTGTTTGCCTTCTGCACTTTGTTTCTCCTGGCTGGGGCCGCATCCCCCTGCCTGGTGTCACTTCCCTGTTCCAGGTACTCAGGGCAGCTGCCATTCCCATCAGGCTGGACACCTTCAGGAGATCCCCATGCTCCAGTGCTGGGACATCACAGCAGCAGGATGGCCCCGAACCGGCTGAGACCAGCAGTGCCCACACAGATCCCGTGTCCATCCCAGCTCTGAACACCTGACCTCTCAAAGTTTGCATCCACCTACTCTCAGCGTGGCATCAGCGCAACACCTGGCAGCCGCCTCTCCTTCCAACACCCCAAAATCCCCTTATCTGCACCATAAGCAGGCGAAGAAGTCCTAAGGAGATGTGTTATCTCCTGCAGACGTGCAGGAGGAGGTCAGGAAACACCTGGCAGTCAGTGGCCTGGCCTGGCAGGCTGAATCCAGGATTCCAGAGCCCAGGCAACCTCGGTTCACTCCCATTAATGGACTGCATTTTACAGGGACTCCATAAAGTACTTAATCCTTATCTGCAATTTATGGAAGGATAAACTGCACGTGATTGGGACCATATTGTGTAAGGCAGGCAGCTCCAGCAGAGCAGCATCACAGCCCTGCAGCTCCTCCGAGGAACCTGTACAGGATCCCAGGTCCCTGGAGCCCTCCAGGATCAGAGAACAGGGAATTTCCTGAGGTCACCCACGGCCCTGAGCACCCTCCAGCTCCGATCTCCCAACCCAGCTCTAATCTCAGGGCTCAGGACTCTGAGCATGAATAAACTCACCTGTTATTTGCAAACAATTCACCCACAAGTACTCGACAAACAAAAACCTGTAATTAAGCAAACAACACGAACCTTCTTCCCCATTATAGAGCTGCAGACCGGCTTCTGTTTGAATTGTTTTATTGCAAAGAGTTCTAAATCACTCCTTTTATTTGAGATGAGGTAAAGGCTAAACATAAATTAAATAATCATTTTTAGGGAAAGGAGCTGGATGGGTGCCAGGGCTCTATCACGTCTTTTCCCGTAGGAAACCCCCGTAAATCTGCTGAGAACGGGACACCCACAGCATCGCCTCCTGTTCTGCTGCTGTGGCACACCAAGCACAGGGGAAGGTGACTGTAAACAGGTTCTTCAGTCCAATCAAATGAGCAGCCTCAGTTAAAGCTCGGCCCTGATGGCTCCTGGAGCAGGGGCGGGGCACAGCACATCATCCCCAGCCCTGGGGAGACAGGGACTCCCAGCCCCCCCAAAGCAGCGCTGCACCCTGGGGATGAGGGATGGGGCAGGGTCCTTTGGGAGAGAATCCTTCAGGGAGTGATTTCCCACCCTGGCACCCCCAGTGTGGGGACAGGGAAGAGCCGCTGCCGATTTTCCCTGGAGCAGCTCCCCAGAGCAGCATCTTCCCCTTCAGCTCTCCACACCCGACTCTCCTGTTCTCCTTAGGCACCGTGATTCCTTCTGGAGCACCAGCCAGTCGGGTTCCCCTCCCCTCCAGCCCCTGCTGCCATCCCGAAGCACCAGAACTCCCCACTCCCCTGCTGCCGAGCACGGACAAACTCAGTGCCTGTGCCGGCACGTGTGGCTGGAGCCCAGCGCCGCTGTCACCCCCGGGCGCTCGGGCAATCCTTATCGCGCTTTCCCAGTCGCTCCCTCCTTCCCCACACAATGAAGGTCAGGGTGCAGAGGCACATTTGGGTTCTTGCCATCAAAACAGCCCGGTTTGGGTTGTTTTTTTTTTTTTTTCCTTCTTCCTGCCCATCAAATCCCAGCTCCCCACATCCAAGGCTGAGGTGGCTGACCCGGCGTGAAGGTGTTGGGATGGGGCAGCCCTGAGCCGGAGCAGCCCTGCGGGGATGGGATCCCGCTCACGCTGACTTCCACGCGGGAGAGCTGGGAAATGACCAAACTGGGAAATTAATGTCATCAACATGCGTTTGCAGCTTTGCCTATTTTTTTACTGCTTAGAAGGTTTTGTTTTAAAAGGCCCAGTTTTTTCCAAGGGTGGAAAATCTGCCCCAAAGCAAACCCGCTGGGATAGCCAAGCCCAGGGGAGACAGCGCGTTGTGGTAATTTTGAAATAAAACTATTTTTTCTGTCAGAAAAACAAGTCCTAGGCTGGCCAAAGAGAAATATTCGGAGTGTTTGTTTTAACTCTTTCAGTGCCAGCCAGCTGGGGCTTCTCATTTTTACAGCAGCTTCTCAGCTTGCACCACTCCCTGGAGGAGGGTGCTACATCTTTGATTAATAAAATAACACATTTAAATCTTTGGCTTTGTGAAGAGAAGCTTCCTCTGGCCGTGTGGGTTCTGCAGAAGCCAAAGCAGCTCCCTCCTGCCCTCGGGGCCCCCTCAGCCACTCCAGCAGCCCTGAAACCACCCCTACCCTGTGCCCAGCACGGCTCTGTCTGTGCAGGAGAATGAGGGGCCCAATCCAGCCTCTCCTGACCCAGCAGTGACAACCCCAGAGCTGCTGGCTGCCGGTTTCGTGCACGTGGGCGGTGGAATAAGAGGTCAGAGAGGCACTCTGGGTGTCACTGCTGGTGTCACCTCCGAGACGCCGCATGGGGAACTCAGCCTTATTAGACAGCAGAGCGCCCACGCATGAGAAACCACGGGAGCGATGAGTGCGGAGGAAGCCAGGCGCGTTTCCTGTCTGGACTCGGCTGTTCCTGATGCTGTCTCATGCCCTGAGCCCCTGCTGAGCCCCAGCTCCAGCCATGCCAGCCCCTGGCCAGTGTGGCACCGCAGTCCCACGGGCTCAGGGCAGATCTGCCAGCCCTCCACGGTGCCCATGGGTTGGCAGCTCCCTCAGGAATTACTGCAGCATCACATGGAGCTTTGCTGAGCTTTTTTCCCCACTGTTGATAATCAAGAATGATTTTGGCCAGCGCCCAGGCCCAAGGTCTCTGGGAAAAGGGGCATCCACCTGAAGCTACCAGGATGAAGTCACAAACTCCCCTGGGAGCTGAGGGATGGGATATCTCCTTGGCTTAGGCGTAACCAGAGGTGGGAAGGGTCAGAGTCTCAGTCCTTGTGGCCCTGGTGACACCAACCACCATCACCAAAATGCTGGTGGCACATGGCCCAGGCAGGGAACAGCTGCTGCCACCACAGCATTGTCAGGGCTTGGAGGAGGGACCTCAGGAGTTTGTGTTTGAAGCCATGGGCAGCTGGAGCCGGGAGTGCTGGGCCTGGGAGGGTGTGGAGAAGGGTGGCTTGGTTTTCAAATCCATTGGTTCACGGGAAAGCTGGCAAGGGAGGGGCGAGGAGCAACCTGCCCTGTAATTGTAATTGCATTAATTAGCCGGGCTGGCTCCGAGCAGGATCCCACACCGAGGCAGGTGCCTCATCATCCCCCATCTGTGCCATCATCCCCTCCTGTCCCCACCATCCCAGTGGGAGCATCCAGCCAGGCCTCGGCCGTGCTCTGCTCCAGAGGTGGCTCCCAACCAGCATCCCCATCCCTGCCAGACATCAGGGTCACACCTGGGGTCACCCTGAGCGTGCAGCCCTGACACGATGACTTCTGGGACAGAAGCAGAGGGCTCACACTCAGCTTCCTCACAGGCTGTCGGGAGGGCAGGGCAGGGATCCTGGTGATGCTCAGGGGTGTCACCAGAGTCCCTGGCTCCTGTCACTGCCCCAGGACGCTGCTGTGCTCTGCAGGAGCAGGCAGGGTGCTGTGTGTGGGATCTGGCCCCGGGGCTCTCGCTCAGCCAGTGCCCAAGTGACGCAATGGAAAGCAGCAAGCAGGAGCGTGCCTTGCCCCTACTTGCAGCTCTTCCAGCTCTAGGGCTCGATGTTGGAGATAAACGGCCTTGATGGGACGGCAGGACAAGTTCCAACACTGCTACGCAGCATCTGCTGCCAGCTTCGGAGCGTGAGAAAATACCAGGCAGGGAGGGAAGGATCAGCATCGCACGGATGTTTGGAGATGATTGATATTTTTATGGTGAAGTTGGGATTTTTGGGTTCCTCCATCCCCTCCACGTGGCAGGTTCCTGGGCTCAGGCTTGCACGCACGTGTTGGGCACTGTGCTGCCCACGGGCACTCGGGGACATGCCAAGGGCTGGGCTGCACCCCAGCTCCTCACCTGGGCACCCACAGCTGGGTGCAGGCACCCACTCAGGCCCTGCACAGCTCCTGTCCCCAGTCCACACCAGTGTCCCTCAGGCTGGTTAGGATGGACCCTCAAAACCAGTGAAGTTTGAAAGTAAATCAAGCAAAGGGACGAAAGTCGCCAATGGGTGTCCATCCATCTGTCATGGGTGTCCATCAATCTCCATGGCCAGAGACCCCCTGGGTGTCTGTCATGGGTGTCCATCCATCGCCACAGGCAGGGATTTCCAGAAAGGGTGGCTGCAAGGTACAGGAGCTGCTACCTCCCTGCCCATGCTGCAGGTCTGCTTAAAGACACAGCAGAGAGAGAGAACTTCTTTCTTCTCAAACAGGCAGTGAAATGCCCTCTGCACTGAGCTCCCAATGCCGTGGGGATCAGAGGATCCCAGGGAGGCCCCACTCCCCCTACTTGTTTTGGCTGTTTACATTTCCAGCAGCTCCAGCACCGAGCGAGGGAGTGAATTCTCCCGGCCAGCTGGGAAGGACCAGACTCTTCTCAAGATGTTCTAGGACATGGCAGTCCTAGCAGTCCCCTGGTAGTGCTGGGAAGAAGGAAACCAGCGCAGGGAGCGCAGCTCTCTCCCAGCAGGTTGTGAGACATGTCCGGGCATAAACCGTCTCCCGCTGCAGACAGTGAGCCACCGCCTGCTCCCGGGATGCTGCCTCCATGCTGGGATCTCAGCAGCTCCAGGACAGGTCCCCAGCAGAGCCCTGTGCCCGTCCGGATCCCACTGGAGAGGGGACGCCACAGAATGGAAGCTCAGCTGGCTGGGAAAGCTCCTTGCCTGCCACTCGCTGCTGCCTCTCTTGGGGTGGTGCAGTGGAATTCAGCCTGATTATCTTTAGAATAAAGGCCAGGAGGGTCCAGCTCGCCCTGGCTCCCTGCTCCCAGGTTCTCACCACAGATCCAGCTTAGGGACCTGCTCAGGGATGCAGCTGGGAGTCCTCCCTTGTGCAGGGGCTTGCTGTGGGGCAGGCAGGGCTGGTGTGCAACAGCAGGAGAAGGGCCGTGCATCCAGCAATCCCATTCTATCAGATCCTAGGCGCTCCAAAATCAGCCCCACTCCTGGGCTCTGTTACCTGCCTGACCATCGGCACATAAAATTCAGGAGGGGACAAACGTTAAAAGGCACGTGCTCCACAAGGATGCGGTCTTGACCCTCCTGGAGCATCTTGTCAGTGCTTCCACTGGGACGTGGGTCAGGAGCAGGGGAAGCTGACTGGGGAGAGGCTGGTCCTTCCCGGACCTACCTGCCTTCCCTCAGTGAGACTGCAATAGCAAAAAGGGAGTTTTTCCTGAATAAAGATGAGGTTTAGCCACAGAATTGAACTAAAAAGACACAGTATGCTTCAAAATTAATGTCCAGAGCAGCTGCTCCGGGCGAGGAGAGCCTTTGCAAAGTCGCTCCCCACCCAGCAGTGCCCCCGGCAATCTTCCCGCACCACCAGAAAAAGGGGAGGCAAATCTACCTCAAATCTACCTGGGTAACTGGGTGTTCTATCAATTAATTTGGAACCTGCGTGTGGTTTCTATCATTATTTATGTCTGAGTGTGCAAAAACAACCACCACGCACCTTGGAAGCCGGGCACGGGCTTTTTGCCTCGGGCGCTCCCAGTAAACGCCGCATTTCCGACGGCTCCCGGGGCTTTGCTCTCGCCTCCTTATCGGAGCGGGGACGCGTGTGGTTTTTTGATCCGGAATTGTGGCCCCGGGCGCTCCACCTGCCAGCTCCCCTCGGCCGCTCCCCGCGGAGGAGGAGGCTCGGCACCGTGGGATCCTCATCCTCCGGAGCAGCAGCCGGGGAAGCGCTGTGCCCGGGCAGGTCCCTGCAGCAGGCAGAGCCCGGCTCCCGCAGGCACTGGGACGTGCTGCTCCGTGGCCATGAGCTCACCCCAGCCTCTCATCCCTGCTCGCTCCTTTGCTCTTCTCCCTGAAGGAGTGGGGGCTCCTGCATGCAGGTGTGGAGAGCACGAATTGGTGGATTCAGAGCCCAGTCCCTCACACTGCCCTCACACACCTGCACAGCCACGCTTTAACCCTGCCCTGGTCCCTCTCCAGCCCTTGGGCTGTTTCCTTGCAGGTCCAAAAGGTTTCCATGAGGATTGTGATCCTGCAAAGACCTGCAAGGGGCTGGAGCACAGGAAGTGTTTATACCCAACCTTTAAAGCAGGGATTTTCATGGAGCTGATCTGCAGGTCCAGGAGTGCATCAGCCTGTCCACATCCCTGACTCCGTGATGCTGGCAGCACCCAGCCTCGGGGCTGGAGGGCTTGGAATGTCCCTCCTGTCCCTGTCACCGCTGTGCTGGCCCAGGGTGAGGCCACCCATCGGGCAGCATCTGGCATGGGCACACCTGGCCAGCCCCAGCCAGCTATGCCAGGACAAGCACAGGGGACACTGAGAGCTGCCCTCGTGTCTTGCCCCTGCTCTGCTCCCTGAACAGGGCTCGATGCTGCCCCGGCTGAAATGGGGCCAAAGCCAGGGCAATTCCTTGGAACAAAAGGTTGGGAGTTTAATATTACACCAGGAAAACAACTCACTGGAAACCTGCCGCTGTTCCTAAATAAACAAGGGACGGGCCCTGACAAGTCCAGCTCACAGCTCTGATGACACAACCAACCTTCCTCATGCCCTTTAAAAAGCGGGAGTGTGGACACAGAGCATCCTCCCTCGTGCACACTCCAGAGTCAGGAACTGTGCCAGGCAGCTGCTGCACTGCCCAGGGACAGTGGCTCTTTCCCAGTCACTGGCCATGGCTCATCCTGGCAAAGCCACAACTCCTGTGGCCCATTCCCTCGGCACTGCCCCTTTGCCCATGCTGGGCCCTGTGAGGTGGGGAGCAGTACCTGGGAATGGTGTGACCCTTCTCTGGGAACACCTGCACTGACACCACCAGGGAGGCTCAGGGCAGGGGTAAATCCGGTCTCCAGAGCATGCTTAAGCTCTGTGAGTGGTGACTGACAGCTGTCAATCAACAAAGCACACTAAGGAATGGCAATTTGGGTGCATCTGGCCTCCGATAGGGGCCCAGGCCAAACATCTGCCTGCCAGGCTACTGATAAAAAATGGTGTTTTCATAAAACTGAGATTTGGGGGGAGGGTGCGTGGGGGGTGACATTTCCAACAAAACTCTTCTCTAGTGCCGGAACAGCAATCATTTTTATCACTTTTTGGCAGCCAACCAGATTTACAACGGCCTTTCACTGAAGAAACAGAGCTTCTGTTTGTTTTCGGGGCATCCACATTCCCAGGGTTTGACAGAAATTATTATTTTCCCCCCTTTTCTTCCAAATGTTGACACAAGAGTGAAACACTGCCTTTGCTGCCAGGTCGCCAGCCAGGCTGAGAAAGGGAAGTGTGCTTGGCCAGAGGAGAGTCCAGGCCATGGCCCTGGGATGCTCCACCCAGCCAAGGTTGCTGTGAGCTCAGAGCAGCTGCTCTGGCCCCGCTGTACCAGAACTCATCTCTTGGCCCTCGGGCATGGCGGGGATGAGCCACTGGGGGCTCATCTGACACCGTCCCCACACCAAGGCTGAACCCAGCTGTGGGGCAGGTGTTGGTGGGAGGCCACGGGCTGGCCAGACATGTCCCTGCACATCTGGCCGTGTCTGTGTCTCTTTCTGCAAGGAACGGGAGCTACACCAGCCTCGCCGTCTCCTGCCCACGCTGGGTGTTTGCATCCCCAGGGATGGGGGAGACAAATCCCGCTGGCCACGGCTTTCCCCGCTGCTGCCAGCACTGTGCATGGAGATCCCAGACCCACACAAGGAGAAATCTGCAGTCTGGGGGTGCAGGGCCGATGGCTGGTCCCCATGGGACTGTGGGTTTACATCTCTTGGGGTGGTGTTTGCAGACCCAGACCAGAGCAATGGGGAGCTCCCAGCTCCATACTCGCCATGGCAAAGCCCCGGCGCTTGGGAAGCTGGAGGCACCTTCCTCTGGGAAACACCAGTGCCAGATTCCCAGGGAACTTGAAACAAAGCAAATCCAGTCCAAGACACGCATCTTGAAGCTCTGTAGCTGGAGGGCACCGGGGGGAGCTCAGGGGGGAACAAGCTGAGGGGAATCAAAACTCCTTCTTGCAGCCAAGTGCACGTTTTCCCAAATCCTTTGCCGTTCTTGCATCAGAGGCTGTAATTACCCAGACTTGCCCTCTCTGTCTGCACCAGGCTGCCATGCTGGATGCTGCCCCACGCTTTGAGGTCGCTCTGCACAGCAGGCTGAAGGTTCATTAACTCTTTGGGGATGAGCAGGGAGACCTCCATCACCTCCTGGGCACTGAGCAGTGAGAGCACCTGCAGCACCAAGCTCAGAGCTCGGCCTCCATCATCGCCACGGCCTCGAGCTGATGTGCTGCACATGGATGCTGAGCACCTGGTGCCGCCACAGCCGGGCCTGGGCTCCTGCCCTGCTGCCAGATGGGGACATCAGCCCAGCGAGGACGCAGCCGGCATCCTGCTCCCACGGTGAATGGTGACCGGCGGCACGGCCGGGCCGGCGAGTGCGCCCGGACGTGTCAGCAGATGGCAATGTTTCTGTGCTCTGCTTATCTCTGCTGGTGGCTCCTTTTCAGCCCACAGCCCACTGCCAAACCCCGGTGGCCTCAGCAGGACCCTCCCCGTGGGCTCCAACCGTCACCCAACCCAGAAAATCCAGAGCAGCAAGGCCCAACGATGCCAACACCTCCAGCTCCCAGAGGAGAAGACTCTGCCAGCCCTTCTTCTCTGTCCATGCCCAGGACATGGTCATCGCATCCTCTCTGCTGTGGTGTTGCTGTTTCTGGTCTCAGCCCTGGCCAGGAAGGGCAGAGGCACTGATAAAAATAGTCACAAACTGTTCAATGAAGCTTTTTCAGATGCTTGGGTGTGGTGTGACTTTTGGGCAAGAGATCAGGGGCTGGCTTTTCCTGTCCAGCACTGCTCCCCTGCATTGGCTCGGCTCGGCTTGGCTGCTCCAGGAGTTTGGGAGCACTGAGGGAAGCAGGCAGAGGCTGGGAACAGTGCAGGAGGTGGCAGAAGGCTGTTCCAGTGGACAAATGTCAGCCAGACCATCCCCGTGGGGAGCTGAGCAGAGCAAAGTGTGAAGGGCAGCCAGTCACAGCTCGGGGCTGGCTGTCCTCCCCCTGCTCCGGTGCCGCCGGTGCCTGCCCAGCGCAGCCCAGCCCAGCCCAGCCCGCCTCGCTCACAGCGCCGCATTTCCATTTCCCAGACTTCCTCTTTCGGGTGAGATTTATGAAGGTCTGATCACAGCAATTAGGAACTGGGAATGACCCAGCGAGGCTGCCCCACGGGGTAAAAATAGCGCTGCGTGGTGACTCAAGGGCTGCGGCTCACGGAGCCCCAAGGCCGGGGACACACGCCAGGCTGGGGACACAGCCCCGTGCCACCCTCTGCGCCCTCCTGCCCTGCAGATGTGTCTCCAGCACTGAAGAGCCGTGTGGGAAGGTGCCAGGGGCACCCAGGTGTGGAGCCAGGGCCCCTTGCACTGTGGGGTGCTCCAGGTGTGACCCAGCTCCCTGCAGCTGATGTCCCAGTGCCGGTGTCCGTGTGCCACATTGCTGTGCCCAGCTCTGGACAGCGCCTGGCCAGGGCTGCCCATGGATGGGGCTGCTTCCCAAGGAGCCCCACACGCTGCCGGGGGAAAGCACCATGGCAGCAGGCACCTGGGAGAGGCCAGGCTGGACGCTGGGAACCTTTGGGGATTATATTTTACCTCCTGATGCCAACACCTGCAGCCCAGCAGCCCCGTCCCTCCCTGCCCGCAGGCTGGGACTGGAGGGGGGCCAGACCCTTCGTGTGAGCACTCCGTGTCCCTGCCACAACCCCGTGCTGTTCCCTTTCCCTGTCTGATCCCATCAGGTACCAGCCTCCGCTGAAGCAGAGCCCCGAGCAGTCGGGCACACTCAGCTGGGTCAGCCCAGCCGAGCAGAAGTGTCTGCTGAGGGTGGGTGTTCCCGCGGGGTAATTGTGCTTCCTCCCTGCAAGCTAAAAATAGGTGGCAGGGCTCAAAGAACGAGGTGCTGTGCGCTCCTCTGCAGTGCAGGGCACGGGAAGCAGGATCTGGGGAGATACTGCAAGAGGAGTTTAACTCAATGCACCCTACGCTCCAGTTTCAGGACTCCCTTTTGTTTTCACGGGAGATTTGCACTTGAAAAGCCACTGTCAAATTTGCATGCACAAACATGTAGCCAGGCCAGAAACAGGGATGGTGCCCTCTGCTTTCCAGAGCCATCCCAGTGCCTGTTGCACACCCGGCCTGCACACCCACAGAGCAGCACCAAGGTCCCAGGCTGGCCCAGGGTGGTCAGTGAAGGCTCCGTGGCACATCCACCAGCAGCACTGTGTGCTGAACCCACGGCCCATCACAGGGCAGACACAGCTGCCCTGCCTGGTGATTAATGATCCTCTGCTGAGATTTCCCAGAAGGAAACGAGTGTCTTCCCATTGGAAGGAGCTCATTTGTAACGGCACAGCCGTCACAGCTCACGCCATCCATCGCAAAAGGAGCTTTGACCATGAACTCCCGCTCTGCAGGCTGACTTTGCATTCCCGACTTGGGAAGAGCAGCGATGCCAGTGCCTCCAGCCCGGCGGTGCCCTGGGACCACTCTGGAATCAGCTCACATCATCCTGGAGCGGAGCAGAGCTGATCCCTGGCTCGGCCCCGCACTCCTTTGATAGCAGCAGCCCTCCCGCCCTGCGAGCTGTTCCCTCGCGTGGCAACACGTCCCCAGCCGAGCCACCCAGCACACACAGCAGCCGCAGCAGCGCCGGTGCCAACTCGGCTCTAAAGCCGAATCCTCGGCAGCTTAAGGGAGCTGTGTGGTCCCAGCATCACCGCGATGCTGCCCTGTGGGAGCTCGCTCCCCGCACACGAGGCTGCACGGGCCGAGCGCTGCAGTGCCAGAGCCCGCGGGGAGCGGGGCTGCTCAGGCTGGAGGTGCTGAGAGGAAGCAGTTTTAGGGCCCTGTGCCCAGCCAGGGTGTCCCCATACACGTTTTAGGGATGGATGTGATGGATGTGATGGATGACACAGTGCTGCTGAGCCATCCAAGGAATCTCCCTGACCCCCATGCCCACGGCTCTCCCAGAACCCCTGACCACACTGGGGATGTCTCTGGAGCTGTGTTTGGATGTGATCTGAATTTCAGAGCAGCAGGAACCAACCTGCAGCAAACGTGCACCTCGTGGGTGCTGATGTGCACCTGGCTGGTGTGAGGCTGGATCCCGCATGGAATTCCCTGTCCCACGTCCCATCCTCCTCCCCTCGTGTGCGGCACTGGGGAGCTGAGTTTCAGGGCCCTGTCCCCACACATGTGATTTGCACCCCTGCAGTGTGGAGCTGGGTTTGCATCACCCCAGCACCGTGCCAGAGGGGGAGCAGGGGAAACCACAACCCTGGCAGGCCTCAAACCATCCCCCTGCCTCAGCTGGCACCCTTTGGGCTGGCCACATTCAGGGGGTATTTGCCCCAAGTCCTTTTGGTCAAGCCCAGAGAGCTGGCCAAAGCTGGAGAGGGTTCGTGCCAAGAGCTGATCGTCTCCCACTCGCCGCTGGAAGGGTTATCAGGACAGGAGTGAAATCTGGAGCGCGGCCGAGGTGGGAGAGGTGTGGGAACGCAGACAAGGCAGGGTTATTTCCCCTGCACTGCAGAGAAGCGAGGCAGGAAAGACACACAAATAGACATAATTGAGGCTAAATGTCTTAGGTTTTTGAATCAACATGCACCACTGAGAGCACAATCAAAGGCTCTTTAGTAATTTATTGACTTACCCTGAAGTAAAATTATCTGCGTGTATTTATCACACCCACACCCACACCCACCCCTTCCTATTCGGTAACTGAGTCCTTCCAGAGCTCTCAGCTCCCCAGTGCCGCACATGGGGGGGAGGAGGATGGGACGTGGGACAGGGAATTCCATGCGGGATCCAGCCTCACACCAGCCAGGTGCACATCAGCACCCACGAGGTGCACGTTTGCTGCAGGTTGGTTCCTGCTGCTCTGAAATTCAGATCACATCCAAACACAGCTCCAGAGACATCCCCAGTGTGGTCAGGGGTTCTGGGAGAGCCGTGGGCATGGGGGTCAGGGAGATTCCTTGGATGGCTCAGCAGCACCATTCTGTCATCCATCACAGCTCCTGCCCAGCTCAGCAGCGCAGAGGCTCTCTCAGAGTGCAGGGCGATTGTACAAAGATGGTTCTGCATTCACCACCCCATGGTGCCCCAGCTCCCTGTCCTGCTGCTCCGTGTGGGAGTGTTTCACCTCCTTGTCCACGCCCAGCTGAGCCCGAGCAAATTCAGGGCAAGCTTGTCCCTTCCTGCCTCCAGGCCAGCCCAAGTGACATCTCAGCCTCGTCTTTCCAGGCAGAAAGGGGAAGGTGGCAGTGGGAGGCGCAGGCCCCGAGGTCAGGCTCAGTTTCAAAAGGCACGTGCAGGTTCTCTGCGCTTGCAAAACTTCCCCGTCGCTTCTCTTACGAAAGACCCTCGGCTTGCAAAAGAGCAGGGCCTTGGGAGCACGCGAGAAAATAAACAAATGGCAAAGAAATACCACACTCAAGGTATCTGGCTCGGACTTCCCCCACCATGCCAGCTGCAAGGGCAGCTCGTGCCTCAGTTTCCCCTTCAGCTGGGGGAGCAGCTGGTGCCACAAGGCTCAGGCTGTGGCCGTGCTCCTGCTCCCGCTCCCGGTCCCAGGCTGGCACCTGGCCCTGGCCCAGGGGCTTGGAAAAACCCTCTCTCCCCAGCCCACACTGCAGGTTCAAATAGCTAATTTTGGTCACTGACAAATGAGGCGGCAGGCAATGGAGCAGGAGGCCAATCCTCATCCCACATCCCTGGAAAGCTCCAAGTGCTGCTGTGGGACACACACTCCCAAAATGTCCAGCTCCCACACGGGAGAAGACGAATCACCAGGAGATGAATCTTCTCCAGTGAGAAAGCCCACACCAGGCACAGCCCTCATCACTCCACCCCAGGGTGCTTGTGAGGAGCAAAACACAACTGGCCGGGGCAGAAGCAGTTTTGGAGCCCAAAGATTCATCCCTGGGCACCCAGGACAAAACATGGGGTAGAGCCAAGCCAGAGGGATGCTTCAAAGGAGCAGAGGCTGTGCATCCTCCAGCTGCTTCCAAGCATGAGGAGAGGGGCAGGGTCCAGCCTGGCTCATAAATGAGGGGGTCCACGCACATCAAAGCCCCCAGGCTGGGAATGGGGTGTTTTCCCTGGGTGCCCCAGCCCTATCACCCAAAACCAGCATGGGAAACTGTGAGTGTGACAAAGATAGTGCCCAGGGGGAGATACCGGCCACGCTTCCTGCACCACATGCAGCCCTCCACCCGCCCTGGAGCCCCTTCGGCCCACAGCTCAACCACCCTGGCACCAATTAGCCTGATTAACACCAGAACTTCACTTGGTGACAGAGCGACAGAGCCCCAGCCTGCTGGAGCAAAGCCTGCTCTGTTCATGGACGAGGGGATGCTTCTCCCAGGCTGGTGTCAGCCCCAAAAAGGAGGAGAGCGGATCCCCTGTTACATTTTGGTTACAGGCAGCCCTCGAGGCTGGCCCTGGATGGGCAGAGTCTGTCAGTCAGCGTTGTGACACAGCTGGGAGAAGCCTCAGCGCTTCCCTCCAAACCGTTTTTGGATGTGCCCATAACCACACTGCCCGTGTGGCCCCAAACCTCTGCCAGATACCCAGTGCAGGTGCCTTATGTCCTGACAGGGAGAGAGTTTGACCCCAAAAATCTGAAATCCCACATTTCTGAGCAGAGGCATGCCTGAATCCCCCCGCTGTGCCCACACCAAGGAGAGAGAAGAGCCATGCCATGGGTATGGGCAGGCACAGATGAGTGTGCAAGGACAAGTGAGCGTGCACGCCTCAGGATGTCACTGGCAGCAGGCAGGCGATCAGGGCCCCGGTCAAGCCCTTCCCTGTGCAGGCTGTGAAGCCGAGAAGCTGGGAAGGGGCAGGGACAGATGCTGGCATCGTCCCCAGTGACAAACCCAGCCTTGGGAACAATCGGCAGCAGCTCAGCTCGGGCTGCCGTGAATTATGGACACCCCGACGCGCCAGTCCCCCCGGCAGAAGGCACTGCTTGGGTTCAGCCCCTGCATCTGCCTCCCCAGGGCTCCCCGGGGATGGGCAGCCCTGGGAACAGGCACGGGGGGAGCTCAGGAGCCCCAGGATGGGACCCACAGCTGCTGCTCCGCGCTGGCAGCGCCACTTCCACAGCCTGTGGTGAGGCACAGCGTCCAGACCATGCTACAGAGCCATCCCAGAGCTGCTCGTGCTCCCACAGCAGTCCTGCAGCTGGGAAAGGGCAATCCCCCATAAATCCATCAGCCTTTCCCTTTTACCAGAAAACCTGTGGGAAGATGTCATTGTTAAAGTCACCAGAGTGCTGGGCTATGCTGGGGGGAGATGTGGGGCAAGAGCTGCATGAGGGCTCCCAAAACTCTGGCAGCAGAAAGGTGCAGCCCCATTTCCGCATGCAGGGTGGGATCCATAGTGGAGGATTCATCCCCATCCCAGGGCCAAGGTGTCCCGTTGGGGTTTGCTCGCCCGGTCCCACAAGTCTGAGCATGGCTGTCCCTGTGCTGGCCTACAGCAGGAAAAATCCTGGCCTTGGAGCAGTGAAGAGGCAGCTGGGGACAATCCCTGGGTGAGGAAGATGTGTGGGGGCAGGAAAACACAAGTAAGGGAAATGTGGCAGTACTGGGAAAAGTCAGCGCTTCTTTTTTTGCTTTTTTT
>VZRN01005970.1:265944-289127 GCA_013397935.1 Dasyornis broadbenti | reverse complement strand
TGGAAGGTGCCTGGGAAAGGAAGCGATTGTTTGGAGCAGATCTTGATGGCTCCAGGCCCCTCGTTGGGGAGATAACCAGGCGCAGCCCCTCTGCCGCGGCGAGTCCCGGCCCGGCCCCGGTGGGAAATGTCCCTGTGCAGCTGGGCAGCTGCCGGGGGGCCCGGGGGGCTCCGGCACCAAAACCCACCCCCACACCACCCCTGGAGCCAGAGTGGCTCCGGGAGGGGCTGCCTGGGGTCCCCTAACAGTGCCACCCCCGCAGCCACAGCTCCCGGCCGCGTCCCCACCTCGCTGCTGTCTGTTCGAGGCTATTTTGGGGGTAAGCAGGAATTAGGCAGCTTTAACGCCTTTCTGATGTTGCTGCCAAAAATCTCGGCTAAGCATATGTAATTAGGGACTCCGTCATTGCTGGAGCTGTTACCCCCCTGCCCGGCGCTGATTTGCAATATCCACGTCTCGAACACCACCGGCCTGGACCTCTCCTCCGCTTCCTACCCTCTCTCACGGCTCAGGCTGGAGATTAGGAAACAAGAGAGGGGTTTGGGGCCTCGCTGTCAGCCAGGAGATAGAGCCGGCTTTGCTCTGAGGAGGGAATTATTCTGGGTATGAATTATGTCATTTTCCTCTCCGGAAATGGCGCATGCTCCCGGGTGTCACAGCTGGCGGGGTAGAGGGGGAGGCTCCTTGCCCGGCACGTCTCGGCTCCCCAGCCTCTCCAGGTCCTCAAACCACGAGGAGTGAGTGGGACAGAAAACGATCAGAGGCTCCTTTTGCCTGTCCCCTCTCTGTCCCAGCTGCCTGCCACCCGGGAAGGATGCGGCCACAGTTGTGCTGGGGCCCCGCGGGCTCAGCTGTGCGTGGAGCACGGGGGATGTGGGGCGGATCAAAGGCCCCCGAGCCCCTGTCCCAGCCCCCCAGGGAGCCCCCGCTGGGGCCCGGGCTCTGCGGCACGTGCAGCATCCCAAGAATCGCAGCAAATGCTGGGGGGCTGCGTCCCCATGCCCTTGGCAGGGCGGTTAAAGATAGAAATGAGAGGAAAGAGCTCTTGGACAGGATGGGAACACCCACCCTGCCCTGAGCTGTGCCAGGCTGGGGCGCAGCACCCCGCACCATCGGAGCACCCCGCAAACCCCACTGGGCACTGCTGAGGAGCCACCAGCAGCCCTCAGCCCCTGTCCTCAGGGCAGCCCTCGGGGTTCTGGTGAAAGGGAGCATTTAGGGCCACGCTGGCACCCTTGGCAGGCGCCGGGGCGCACGGCCGGCCCAGCTGCTGCCGCTGGCGCCAGAGCCGGCGGCGCGGGCCGGGGGCAGGTGGACGGCTGGCTCGGCCGCCTCGCTCCCCACAAAGGCGCCCCTTTCTCTGAGGCAGGATCGGATCTGAATGAATCCGCCTGATTTATTTGGCATCGTTTCCTCAAACGGTTTTTCCCCCGCGAGCGTGTCCGCGCTGCCGCTCCCCCTCCTGCCGCTGGCACGGCCCCGGTGCTCCTGGAGCCTCCGGAGCACACGGCTCTGGGGGATCCCCCTGCAGGTGCCTGGGGAAGGGGACACCTGAGCATTTTTGGGGACAGGCCAGGTGGTTTGCCAGCACCCGGGGAAGATGATGGGTGGTGTGTAGGCAAGGAGTGAACTGCTGGTGGCACTTGCTCCGGAGGCTCACGTTTATCCCAAAGTGCTTCAAAAACACGCTGTAACCTCCGCACAGCCTCCCTGAGCGCTGGGCATGCAGAACACTGGGAGAAGCCCAGCAAAGCCTCGTTCGGTCCCTGAGGGATCTCACCCTGCCCACCCCACACCCTGACCCTGGCAGCACCCAGGGGTGCTGGGGCCCAGACATGAAAAGGGCTCCACGCTTTTCCTTCTGCTGTTATCCCAGCGCAATATCAATTAAACCACTCTGTTTCAGAATGCAAATGCTGCCCGACATGCCGATGCAGACTGAGGGAGACACCCCGGCTGTGCCGGTGAGGGCCCAGCTCTGCTCACTTCACTATCTCGCCCCGTCGGAAATCTTAATTAAATGCTGCCTTTGATTTGGGCGTGCTTCTGCCCCCCGCGCAGCTCCTGCCGGGGCGTGCAAGCCGCCCCCAGCACCCACCCGCTCCTCCTGCTCACACGAGCACCCCACACCCACAGATCCTGGGGCTGGTGGGTGGAAAAACCCCGAGTCAGGGGGACCCCGTGCCTCCCTGAACACCGTGACATGGCACCACACACGGGGCAGGCGTGGTAAAACGGGACCTGAGACGGGAAAATCTTGGTCAGCTGTTGAGGGCTGGAGACTGGAGGCTGCTTGTAGGTGCCTTTTCCTTCCAGGGTTTTCCACTTGAGTTGACATCCACCCAGCCGGCCACGCATGGCTGCGTGTCCATGATTAAATTTTTTTTTTAAAAGAGAAATATCAACCCCAAGAAGACGCCTGGGCTCAGGGCTGCTGTTTGCACACCCTGGTGACAGATAAAAGGCCATCCACGCTTATCAGAGATGCCTTCCCCCAGCATCCCCCCAGAGCTGGTGACTTCTGCCGGCGCAGCCCCCTCCTCCTGCTCGGGACACGCTGCCTGCGGGGGTTTCCAGCCGCACAGAGAAGCGGCGCGGGTGCCTGACAGCTCACAGATGGGGCAGAGCAGCAAAGTAGGACAGCTTGGGGAGGCAGCTCTGCCTGCCCGGCCCCATTGTCCCCTTTTCTTCGGGAGCCCCAGCGCGGGAGGACGCGCGGGGCTCAGCATCACGCCGGCGGGTTTCCATGGCATTTCCCTGCCAACCCCAGCCAGCTCCTGCCCCATTCCCGGCCCCTCCGTGCCTGCTGCTGCCTGAGCCCCGCGTGCTCAGCACGGCCGAGCCTCCCGCCCTCCCTTGCTCCAGCCTTTCCGCGGAGCCGGAGGATGAGCAGCCGTTGGGGATGGAAGCTGCGGGCAGGAACTCATTGACCTGGTGGCAGCTGCTCCAAGGATGTGTTTCACCTGCCTGGTGAAATCTGGGACTTTCCTACCTGGCTAACTTGGACCAAGCACAGGATCAGCTCGTTTGCTGCTAATTTGCTATTTTGTTCCTGCTGCTACGGCAAATATTTGTGTGTGGTATGTGTGGAGAGGTTCCTTCTTTGTTCCGCAGCCTCTCCCTCTGCCAGTCCCTGCAGCAAAGGCGGTCTGGGCCGACTGTTGATGTAAAGTGGTTTGGCAAGGAAGATCCTGTCTCTCCCAAAAATCTCCATCAGTGATGGGCTCGGGATGGCACCAGGCTCCACTTTCCACCTCTCCCCCGCCGCACAATCCGAGGGAAGAGGGGCTGAGCAGGAAAGTGAAAAGTCTGTTCTGTAGGAATTCACAGCCAAGTCTGCAAAGATTTCAGGCATGTACGTCTGCTGACTCCACTGTAGCAGAGCCAGGGGAGCTCCTGCTTCCCAAGGCATGAGAACAAATTGTTCAAAGACTCCGTGCTGGAAGCTTTGATGACCTGAGAAACCCCCAAGTCCCAGCTCAGGGCACCTGGGCTTGCTGGAAAGACTGCCCTGTCCCAAGAACCTGTCCCTCCTGCAGCCACTGCGCTGCAGCCAAAGACCTCATGGAAAATCAGGGGCTTTCCTTGGATGCTGAGCTGCCCCACAGCTCCCGGGGTCACCCCCAGCCACAGACGGTGTCTGGTGCAGTGCAGGGAGGGCTCGGAGGGATGGCAGGGACTGCTGGGAGCATTTACACATCCTGGTCCACCCTGTGCTCCTCGCAGAGCTCCAAAACGAGGGCAAGCACCATGCCAAATCCAGCCCTGAAGACAGAAACCGAAATTCATTTGCTTTCTTAATTACCTAATTACCCTGGAGATAAACAACAGAGAGCATCTCGAGGGCCTTTCTCTGTTGGATGTCAGATCACTCCAGCCTCTGAGCCCACCCATGGCACAGCAGATCGATTTTGGGGCGCCTTGTGCAAGGGGCACCGTTGCTGAGCTGGGCGGCAGCTCAACTCCCACCCACCAGAGCCGGGAAAGGAATTTGGCCTCCAGGGTCGTGTGAATTATGATTCCTCCTCGCTGCTGCAGCCAGGTTTCCCTCTCGTCTGTGAGCTTTGCAAACACGCACCTCCCCAGCGTGGGGCCGTGGGGTGTGGGACGTGTGGGTCCGAGGAGCCGGGGATACACCGCCCCAGCTCCACAGGTGCTTCCACATTCACCTGCCGCCCCATCCCAAGGCGCCAAGACAAAGGGCGGCTGCTTCCCGCACCCTCCCACTGCCGGGATGTGCCCGGGCAGATCCCCCTCGCCTCGCTACAGCCACCCAAAACTCGGTCTGCTGGAGTTCAAACGTGCAGGGATGTCCTGGGGCGCACGCACAGGGGACTGTGCTGACACGTCGCCCGCGCGTGGGGTCCTCGTGCCACCGTCAGGAGCGCTACCAACCCTCTGGAGCTGGGAAGGAAGGATCCCAGCCGGGATAATCCCAGCCGCCCCCCAACCCAGCATGGCCAGGCCTCCCCGTCCTGCCAAACCGCCGGTGCTGCCCGTGGAGGGGCGTGGGCAGGGGGTGCTCGGTGCCGGAGGTCCCCGAGCCGGCTGGGCCCCCGTTCCGCAGCCAGGCCGGTTTCATGGTGCGGGCGGGATTCCAGCTGGGCCCTGGCCAAAACCAACCCATTCGTTACAGTCCGGATCTCAGGCTGGGCTTTACGGCACCCGCGGTCCCGCGGCAGAGGGGAAGCTGCCCAAACCCACAGCTCCTGCCCTCCCCAGCCCGTGTCCCTCCAGAACCAACTCTGGGGCCGTGGTGTCGAGCTCTGGTGGGAGAAGAGAGGGTGGAGCTGCCCTGATTTAGCCATGGGAGACGATTTCCTGCTCCTAACGGCCAGGCTGCTCCCAGGAAAGCTTCGAGGTGGAGGCACAGCGGGCGTTCCTGCTCCCGTGGGGATCCCCAAGAGTCAAACCCCAGCCCCGTGTGGTGGCCGGGAGAGTGCGGAAAATGTTCAGGCTGGGACTGGGGGGGGGATGAAGAATAGGGAAAGACATCTCAGACCCTCCCTCTGCTGGGATCCTTACGGTTAACGCTAAACATCTTTGGCAGGAACGTGCCGTTTGCTCAAGCGACCCCCCCGCCGTGAGGAGGCTCCGGGGGGCCGGCGGCGAGCCGGGGGCGTGCAGGAAGGCGGCTTAAATTACCCCGGCGGCCTCTCCAGAGCCAAGGCTTTGGAAAGACTCTCCGGAGCCTGGGAAGGGTCTCCGCCAGGTCTGACCTCACGTCGGTGACGCTTCGGAGCGCACACCCTGTCGGCGTTTGGGGTTCCCGCACTGCAGCCAGCCCGGCGCGGGCCGAGGCTGCGGTGCCGGGGGCAGCAGGAGCGGCGGCCGCGGAGGCACGAGCAGCTCCCGGCTCGCTGCCCCGGGGCTGGGATGGCTCCAGCTGGAGCGCAGGCTGCCCGGCGCCCCGCGGCCTGGCCGGCGTGCGGGCAGCCGGCTCCGGCGAGGGGGCACAGCTGGACACAGCGGTGGCACCGGGGACAGAGGCACCAGCGCCACAGCTGCCGTCCCACAGAGCAGGGCTGCTGGAACAGCTCGACTCCCTCGGTTTTCCTTGCCGCAGCTTGGGATTTTGTGCGTGGAAAGGCAACAAGTGGCCCCCAAAAGTTGGATTTCCTTCGCTCTCCCCCTCCCTGTTCGCAGCAGCGCGAGTTGAATTTAATGTTGTTAGTCAGGCAGTGCCTGGCTGGCTGTGCCGCTCTGCAAGCTGATGGGGAAACCAATTGAGGGCAAAATTGCTGCAAACAATTGTCCTTTTGTCCCTTTCCCTGGGGTCTGTCTGCCAAGGTTAGTGGAGCTGAATAAAACTCACTTGAGCTGCAACTCACACAACATACCAAGGGCTCCTTTCGGGGCTCGGCGGGGCTCGAGGAGGGGGAGAGCCGAGCAAGGGAGGAGGGGGAGCAGCAGGGAATGGAGAGGGGAGGACACCGCACTGGGCACTGGGAGGTGGAGGTGGGACAGGGAGCATCCTCCTGGCCCCAGCCGTCCATGGCCAACCAGCAGCAGTGGCTGAGCCGCTGGAATTGGGGCTGCACCGGTACCAAGGCCCCGCTCAACCCTCAGCACCCCAAAACAGGCAGAGCTGCCTGCCTGGCGAGCCTGGGGGGGGGCATGGCTCCTCTCCCAGTACCCCCTGCCCAGTGCCAACCCAAAAGCAGTTTGGCCAGGCCCTCCTCCTGTGCTAAGGAATCATCCCTGCGTGCCCATGGGCAAGCCCCTGTAAAGCACACGGAAGCCGATGCCTCCTCCAAATAAATAATAGCACACTTGTTTGATTTCCTGAGCACAATAATTAAAAGCCCGGGGGCAGGCGGCATTGTCTGAGCACCCCTGGGACCCAGCTCCCTCAGCTGACTCTTTATATTCCCCCAGTTATTCTTTACGTCCTTTTTTTTTTTTTTTTTAGCTTCTCCGTTGGCAAATGAAAAATAAAAGCACTTTTTTTCCATCAATCTGGCTTTGTTACTGGAAGCTGATGCCTGAAAAGAACTTCTGTGGGGTTTTTTTCATGAGTAATGAGCACTTCTGTTCTCACTGCCCGAACATGTATGTGTTTTCCCATGGGGATGCCCCTCGCTTCCTCTCCCCCCACTCCTCCAGGTTTGTCCCAGGAGATTTCTTGCATTTTTCTGTGTGCTGTGTTAGAGTCACTTTTCCCTTTCCCTGCCATGGTGCTGTCTTTTGCTCACCTGGCAGGTGGTGCAGCAAGGCCCTGCCGGGATGGTTGGAGCAGGCTCCAGCTGAGGGGCTGCTGTGCTTCTGGGCTGGCACATCTGTCCCAGCCCCAGGGGACACAGCCAGGGAGGGACAAAGAGACATCTCAGGAGGGCAGGAGCAGAGGCTCAGCCTCACCAGCGCCTGGCACAGTTCTTGGTGCTCCTCTGCTCAGATGTGGAGACCTTCCAGTCACAGGGGCTGTGGGTGCTGCAGCCTCCAGGCACCGCCGGACCGTGGTGGGAAGCTGCAATGTGGAAGAAAAATAAAGCAAAATGACACCAAAGAGGCGCTGGCTGCTTCCCTATTATCATTCCTGGGTTTGTTTGCAAAGCTGCACTGGGCAAAATCCAAATTTCTGGGACAGTCTGGGAGCTGGTTTTCTAGGAACCAGCTGTGGGAAGGACGAGGGGCAGGCAGGCTGGTGGCGGCTGCGCTGCCGTGACAGGAGCGTTTCCCTGCCAGCTCAGGACAGCTTTCAGTTCCTCCTGGGATCATCTGCTCGGAGCAGAGCGGGGCTGTTCCCCACCTGTCTGTGGGAATGGCACATTCCCAGCCCTGGGCTGGGTCCCGTGGGGCGCAGGGGATGCGCAGGAGAGGGAAGAGGGGCTGCTCCAGCTGCTGGGATGAACATTCCCACAGGTGACAGTGCTCCGGGTATTTTCATTCCCCCCTGGAGGCCCCGATTTGCCCATGGATGAGAAATCTCTCGCCTGCCTGTGAAGGGCAGCTGGGACAAGTGCCCCCCACTCAGCCCCTCTGGTGCCCCAGCACAATCCATGTGGACACAGCTCCGGCCCAGCCACCACTGGGACACTCCATTTGTGCTGAAACACGAGCCAGGGGAGACCAAGCCCCCGTGCCAGAACTGTGCACTCCCCATTGCCCCCAAAAACCCTGCGGCATCCCCAGGACGAAGCTCCAAGAGGGACATCAGGGTAGGAGCACCAGGAAGGGTCCCATCACCTGGCCACCACCTCCACATTTTGCCTTTCCATTTTTGGCTTTGCTGATGGGGAAAACCAAGAAACACCCCCAGATGAGCTGTGGGGAAGGGGGAAATGCCTGAAAATGAATCAGCCAAACCCAAGCACCGCAGTTTGCAGCCATGAGTGCTGGGAAGAGCTCGGCATGCACTGCACCAACGTGGCAATTAGGTTCATTTGTCAGGAAAACATCCTCAAACAGCAGTTGAGTGCTGGTTAACCAGGCACTGGGTTTGGTGCTTGGTTTGGAGAGTTGGAAACCCGAGAGGCAAAGCAATACCCAACAGAGGTTTGCCAGCACTGCCTGCTCCCACCAGCCCAGATGCAATTCCGATCCTGCGTGGTTTTAGTTTACAGTTGTGAAATGAGAAAAAAAAAAAAAAAAAAGAAAAAAAAGAAGTAAAGCCCAAACAATTTTTTTTTATTCCATTTTGGCAAGTTTTGTTCTGAAAAACCTCTGAGTGCTGTAGTATTGTTGTCTCTTTCCAACCCAGAGCCTGCCTGGTGATTTGAACCATCAATGAAAGCTGCTGCCCCGGCCACAGCAAAATGAGGCGCTTTCAGCAGCCTGAACGTGTCGTTGGGAAGTTGCCATCAAACGCTGGTTAAAAAAACACAGCAAAAAAAAAAAAAACCACCCAAAACAAAGGCAAGAGTACAACAGACAGGGCTTGGGATCAGACCGAAGGCAGAAACAAAAAAAAGGAGTTATGAACTATATTTACTCTGCCTGAGATCCTACAGTGCCTTCGCTTCTGTGTGTGGTTATTTATTCACCAAGGGCCAAATCGCAGGAAGCGCTCGGAGCCGGCAGCTCTGAGCAAAACCATGGAGCTTCTGCAGCTGCCACGGCGATCCTGCCTCCCTCACCCCTCAGGGACCTGCTCCCAGCACGACCCGACTCCGCTGTCCGGGCTGAAGAGCTCGGCATTCCCGGAGGTTGCAGGGTCCCCACGGTGCTTCCCCCACTCCCAGGTGGTGGTTCCCAGCTTTTCCCGGTGGTTTGTGAGCACTGCAGGCTGTCAGCACCAGCAGTGTCTGAGCAGAGCAGGCTGAGTTGGTGAAGTGGGAGCTGCTCCGACGCGGCACCGTGAGCCCAAACTTCGCGTGTCTGACCAGAGGAGCTGGGGAGGGGCAGCTGGGCACCCAAAACTGAGTTCAGCCCCGTTGAGTTCTGCGAGGCAAGTGCAGAGAAGCTCAGACTCACCACGCCAGTCCAGACTCCTGCTCAACCAGCATGGCCAGGCTGCTGAAAAGCAAATGACAGCAAAGGCTGATGGCTGCCTCCATCATTTTTATTTTTGTTACTCCATTTTTCCACTGAAATACCTCCTGCTGGGACATGGGGGTTTCCTAGGCAGCCCCAGGTGGATCCCTGACCCTGCCTTCACCCCGTTCAGGAGCAGCAGGTGGGGAATGACTTGAAATGCAAAATCTCCCTTGTTTTGAGACGCTCCTAACACCTCCACCAGGCCGGCAGTGACAGCGTGGGCAGCCCTACCGAGCACTTCACACCCGAGTGTGCAGCCCTGTGCCATCCTCAGCACCACCATCCGCCCCAGAGCCAGGCAGAGGCTGCAGGGAAGCTCCTCTTTGGGTCTCTGCCGCTTCCCAGGAGCAGCAGCCTCGGTGAGGGGTTTGTGCCGCCGGGGAGCCCCGCGGCTGTCAGGGCCCAGCGTTCCCACGTGCCTCCACGCAGGGTTATTTTTCTAACATTTCTCTTTTTTACCACTCATCCGGTACGGTTGTTGTGACACTGCAGTCAGCAAATATCATCACTGAGCAGTAGGAAATGTGAGGTTTTACTGCTTCAGTGAGATTCGGCTGATGAAAAGAGGAAGAGAGAAACCCTCTCTGAGAGGGTGTGAAGCCCTCGCGTGCCACCCCAGACGTCCCCACACCCCTCCAGGGCTCAGAGCCCAAAATCTGGGTCTGGTCCAGCTGCAGCCACATTTGGGCTGGGGGGGCTGTGGGGTCACCCACGAACGTGCCAGGGTGTCACTGCCTGCCTGGCATCCCAGTCCTGGGCTGCAAAGCAGGGTGGGACCCCCTCACCGCGGGCAGGACCTGAGCTGGGTGCTGCTCCCAAATTCTGGGTAAACCCCATGGGCTTGCTCTCGCTGGTGCTGGTAGCCACGGCCAGCACAGCCCGTTCGCTGCTCCTTTATCTGATGGGACATTTTGAGGGAACAATGCCCCCCTCGGCAGAGCTGGGGCGAACAATGGGCGCAGGGCGGCTGGGCGGCCGGGCTGCGGGACCCCGGGCGCCCCGGCCCGCAGGAAATCCTTTTATTTTTCACTTGTGCACTGAAACAAACACAAGCTCCTGTTTATTTCCTGGTCGATTGTATTTTGGAGGATGGAGGTGGCTTCCCCACGCCGGCAGTTTAACTCCTCCCGTGCCAGCTGTGCCTGTCCCCCTGCCCCAGAGAGGTCGTTCCTCGGGCGGCGGTGGCCACGAGCGGGACCCCGCTTCCCCCGCCCCCGCTAATTTATCTGTAATTTGAAAACCTGGGGGTCATAAATAACACGTGCTGGCGTGGGAAGTCTGGGAAGCGGGAAGTCAGCCCATCCCCTCCCCTGGCCGCGGCTGGGGAGTCTGGAGCTGCTGCTGGAGGAGTGATGCAACATCCCCCAGGCTGCTCCACACCAGCCGCGGTCCCATGGGATGTCCCGCTCTGGAGCAGGAGGGAAATGGGGTGGCTGTGGCTCAGCACGGAGCTGCTGGGCAGCAGCATCTGTCCTTCCTCTGTCCATCCCTCGGTGCCTCTCCATGCCATCCCCCAGCCCAGACAGCCAGGATCCCTCGGGCCGGGGCTGGCATTGCCCCGCAGCCGCGGCTGCCAAGTCCTGTCCTGCGAGGGAGAGGCTCCCACGGCGAGGCCGAAGGTTTGCCGACCTCAGGCTTTTCTCACAGCTTCCCCATCACATCCTCCCCGGCTCCCACGTCTGCCGTTCACAGGCGCTGCTCTCTTGGCTCCCGGCCCCGGGGCCTGTGCCTGGGTGGAAACAGCATCCAGATGGAGCTATTTTTTCACATTTTTGGGGGGGAGGGGAGGAAGGTTTGGGAAAAAGCTGCCGGGACCAGGGAAGCAGAGGGAAGGAGCGGATTCGAAAGGGGTCTGGTCAGCACAGCCCCGTTCCTGCAGGGTGCCGCTGGGAATGGAGGGCTTGGCAGGGAAACTCGGGCACGGAGCATCCCAGCAGGGCAGCGTCCTGGCTGATCGTGAACTCCAACTCCTGTCCCACGAATTAAATCCCTTAACTCCTGCCCTGGGTGCCACTGGGGAACAGCACAATCCAGATCCCACTCCCATCAGTGGTAGCAGCTGCCCTGACAGGGAATTCGGTGCCACAGGCAGAACCCGAACTCATCTCTCGCTCATCCAGAGCCCGGAGAAGGAGGAAAATCCCCTCCACCTCTCCAGCCTTAAATCGCATCCATAGAAAACTTTTGAAACCCCACCATTGTGCGAGAGGATAAACATTTATTGAATATTTCCTGTTTGGCACAAATTCTCTGGGAGTCCTCTGCAGCCTTTTTCTTCTCGGGTCTTTAAATGAGAATTATTTGAGTTGAATGTAAAGGAAAAGCATCCCCCAAGCGCGGAGCCCCTGGGAGCAGGGAACGAAGGGAAGCCCACGTGTGTGCCATGCCCGCTTGCTGTTAGCTATTAATTTCTGTCTCCCGAGGTCTGACATGAGCAATGCATTATGCAAAGGTTGTGGGAATATTTCAGACGCTGCATCCCGGGAGAACTACAATTTCAGTTTTACAGGGTTTAGGGTATTTTTTTTTCCCCCTGTTTCTTTCAAATGTGTTATTTCACTGAGATGTAGCAGTGGTTATGGATTACACAGAGTAGGGGAGGGCAAGCTGGGTCTGGTTGGGATGGTCAAAGGATCACTGCCCAGCCCCTTGTGTCCACAGGGCCCAACGAGGTGGGCACTCATCGGATGGAGGAGCAGCAGTGGGACCCCACTTGCAGATTTGGATGCAGGAAAAACATGTGGAGGTGGAGAGGGGCCAAAAACGGGAAGAGAGGGGCTGGAAGTGTGGGTGTGAGCCACGGGCATCTGATGCTGAGGCAGCAGCCAGGGCGGGAGGCTGGTGGTGCATCAGGGATGGTAGCACCAGGGAACACGCTGGGTTTTGGGCCAACACTTGGCATGCCCTGGGCTGGGGAAAGCCTTGCAAAACACAGGTTTTTCCAGCAGAGAAGTCCTGCAACAGGCACCAGGCACTGGGACTCTTCTGCTCACCACCACTCCTGGGGATGTGCAACCACACGGGCGCCAGGCTGGGGCTGGAGAAGGTGGAGGCACCCAGAGCCACCCTGTCCTGTGCCACTGTGAGCCCAGGGGCAGAGCAGAGCTCACGTTGAGATGAAGCTCAACAGGGTTTGTCTGAAGGCAGTCTAATTCTGGCCCAGGCACAATCCAAAGGGATTTATTTTTAGGCTCTGGGCTATCGCTGCTTTGGGGAATTGAATGGAAAATGTATATTTAGCTTCTTTGGTGATATGCTTAGAAAAATAAGCTCCTGTCATTGCTGTGGGTGGTGATTTGTGCCAGCCCTGCCCTTGCCAGTGCCAAGCAAAGCCGGGAGGCATCGCCCATCTCACGGCAGGAGCCTCCAGCCCCGGATCTTTTGGACAGTGTGGAGCTGGAAGCTGGAAGATTCCAGACTTCTTTCTCTTTTGTTTCTCAGAAGAACCTCGCCACCCATCCGCAGACTTTGCCCTTGAGGGCAGCACCAGGCACCCTCCGTGTGCCCCACATCCCCCTGCCGTGGGTTATCCCACCCAGCATCCCAGCTGGGCCCAGGCCTGTCCCCACAGCGGGGATACACTCACGCAGGTCCTGCTGCTGGGACCTGGTTTGTGCTGAGCCCGTGGGAAGTGCCAAGGCCTCTCCAGCATGGAAGCACAAACGCACAGAAGGGAGATGGTGTTTCCTGCCCGAAATGCAGGTGAGAGCCAGAAGGGCAGCGCTCACAGAGCCTCTCTCACTATAAATACACCACAGGCACAGGAACCTGGGGCCCGGGGCTATTTTTGCCTGCAGGAAGCCAGGATGAGAAGGAGAGCATCCCTCCCTCCCTCCCTCCCTCCCTCCCCAGCACGTTGCTGGCAGTGGGACGTGCCGGGGGCCAGGACTGCCTCTGGCAGTGGGTGCAGGGTCCCTGTTCCAGGCTGCTGCAAGGGTCTCATCTCCGGGACATGGGAATGGCTGGGATAGAACAGAGCCCGTGGTGGGTAACCCCAGAGCCACTGGATCCCCTCATGTTCCCCAACACCCTCTGGCTGGGCCGCTGATGGAACTGATGTGTTGCCTTCTCCAGGACTGAAATCAGCTCCACATCCCACGGAGATCTGACTGATGTCCCTCTCCCCTCGCACATGGAAAAAACATCAACTTTACCAGCACTGCATGAGACCTGTGAAGCCCAGCCAGTGTGGGAGGCAATGCTGGGGCTGTCTCCTCCTCTGGTCAGCTCTCAGACAGCTCTCCCCATCCACACTCCTCCGTCCCGACTGCCTCCTTGCTCGGCTGTGTCTTGGCTGGCATCACTTCCCTGCAAGAAGCCAAAGGCAAAACTTGCATGGAACCCGTGATGGCAAATGCCCAGCAGCAGCGTCACTAATTGCACAGATGTTATCAGCCCCTCAGCAGTGCCTGTCTGTCTCTGCATCCTTCTCACCTCTAGAAAATGGGACCCAGAAATGTTTCTTGGTGCAGAAAACCTTAAAGCAGAGTCGTGTCTCTGCCAGGTACTCGCTCAGTACCTGCCTGTGTGAGTGTTGCACATCTGTGCCTGCGGCTTTGAGTGTGTGTGTGTGTGCCCTTGTAGAAAGCACATTTTGCAACAGACAAATGGGAACGAAATATTTCAAGAATGTCTCTTAAATCAAGTAATCTTGGGGAACTTGACAGCCAAGGTCACCAATGACTTTTGGTTTTTGTTTGCTCAGTGTGGAGCCGGGGCTGGGCTCCGCCTGGGCATGGTCCAATGACTGAGGGGGTGTCTGGTCCCCAGCACACCGAGGAAAGCTCTGTGCCTTGAGACCCATGTCCAAGAGCAGGAACAGCTTCAGGACGTGGCTGGAACCCAGAGCTTCCACCTCAGGAGCAGCCCTGCCTGGGGAGCGCCTCTCCTCCGAGTCCCGGCGTGACCTGCCGGGGCACGCTCCGGCTCCGGCATTCACCAAAAGAAAAGAAGCAGGAAGAAAAAAGTCAGCTCCTTGTGATGCAGCCCCGTAATTACCTGTTATTCTCATATCGAGGTAATTAACAATTGGCAGCTGTCTGAATCACATGCAGAGGAACAATCATTTCGGTATTAATGGATTCTATTTAACAGGCCCTATTTTCCCAGATGTTATTTTTTTCTTCCTTGTGCTCTCATGAATTATCCTCGCAATTAAACCTGCACCAGAAAGAGGGAGGAGTAGTCCTAATATTTACTGAACCTTGCAAAGCATCACATTTCTCAGCTTATGAACCTGTCACAAGTCATCGGGGGGCTCTGGCAGTGATGGGGAGCCCGTAACCCAACACCCTGCGCTGTCACCTGTGCAGCCCCGCTGGCTCTGCCCCGCTGCTGCCGGCAGCTTATTCATTTCACGGGCCCCGCTGCAGATAAAAGCCATTATTTACAGTCAGTTACATATTTCCGTTGGCAAACCTCCTCCCTCAAGAGCAGGTTTGAAAACATCCCGCTCAGCAAACCGAAGCCAACCCGCTAAAGCCAGCCCGCTCTCGCACAGGGGAACGATCCCCCTCTGCCTGCCCCGTGCCCCGTGGGGCTGTGCTGGGTGTCACCCCAGGAGACCTGCGGTTTGGGGGGCAGGGACAGCCTGGATGGGCCCCTCACCTTCGTGTTCCCTAAAAGTTCTTTGCAGGAGGCAGCCAGGGAGTGCTGTGGGGTGGGATGAGCTCCCCTTCCCTGAGCACCGTGCGTTGCTCCCACGCTGCCATGCCTGTGCAGAGAGACACGTGCATACCCCCTGAACTCTACGCACAGCTCGGGTCTGACCCTTGGAGTTGTCTCCCATGGATGCAGAGGTGGCTTTGGCCACACTGCCCAGGACCCTGCAGGGACAGGGACCTGCTGGGCTGCTTGGGGGCCTTGGGGGGACAGCAGGGATGAGGGTGTAGGGCAGCAGGCACATGGGGAATAATCCCTCTCCAGGGAAAATTTGATTTTCCCACCTTTTCAGTTTATCTCATGCCCCAAAGCAGGAGGGTCTGACTCCCTCTGAAACCTCTGAGCCTGAGGTTTCTTTGGAGAGGGGAGTTTTTTGAGTTGTTTTCTCAATTCATGACTATGGACCAGTCCAGCTCTGGAGTTCGTGTTTTCAACAGAGAGCCAAGGCTGTGCCCTTGCAGCCACCCTGCCCAGGGCCAGGCACCTGCTCCGCTCCCATTTGTTTTTTCCAGGCATGGAGTTAGGGATTTCACTGAAAAACAGGAACTTTGCTGGACAGCAGCTGCTCTGAGGCAGTGAATCAGCTCGTCCCGCTGACGCCCAGCTCAGCCATGCCAGCGCCGCGCTCCCACGTCCAGTGCCCGCATGGTTGGGGTCCCGATGTGCAGCAGTGTCCCCAGCCGTGTCCAGGGACGTGGCCAGTGGCTGTGACCACCAGGGACGTGGCCAGTGGCTGTGACCACCCGCGTGGCAGCAGCGAGGGGTCTGTGGCTGCTGCCCCAGCCCTGCCACCTGCGCAGAGGTCAGTGGCCATGGCCAGGCACAGACAGCTAATGCCTTTTGTCCCAGCCTGACTTTTCCCCTCCCAGCAGGATTAGGATGGGATGACCGGGCAAGGAGGCCCCTAATCCCATTACGGATCCTGGTGTAGCCCCGTCGGGCAGCCCTGGGAACCGGCCTCGGCAGCAGGGACGCAGCGGGTGAGGACGCTGCCTGCAGCAGCCTGTGCTGCCCCCGTCCCGCTCAGCCCCATCTCCACCAGTTTTCCCAAACCCACTGTGCCCAGAGCACTGAGCACAATGCCCTGGTATGCACGGGCAGTAGGAGGCACATGCACACCCAGAACCCCTGCAGCCCCCGCTGGCAGGGTTCAGCCCCCACAGCCACCCGCCCCAGAACATTCGGAACAGGTGGTCCCAAGCCCTTTTGGCCCATTTGGCCCATTTGGTTCATTTCTCCACGGGGTTGCAGCTGAGCAGGCAGCAAACCTTCTCCCGCCTGGAGGGAGAGTTGTTTTTCTCCCCGACAGTTGCGAGGAGCCGTGTTTGTCTTTCTGTCCCTTCCTGTTTACTCGCTGCCATCAGGACACGCTTTGATGTGTTTATGCTGCTGGACGTCCATGGGAGCATCGTCCTGCGGGCGCCTGCAGCTCCCTGTTTCATGGGGCAGGAGCGTGGCTCCATCCAGGCCTTGGCAGAACCCACAGGGGCACGGCTGAGCAAGGTGCCAGAGCAGGAGGGAGCAGGACACCACCACCCTCGGCAGCTTCTGCACTCCAAAGTCCAGGTGACAGCAGCAGCCCAGCCCGGCCGCGCCAGGAGCAGACATTGCTCTGAAGGCACAGAACGCTGCCAGCAGTGGGGAGCAGGCGGTGGCACGTGGGTCCCCACCACGCAGCACCCCATTGTCCCCGTGCGTTGGGGCAGGGGATCGGTCCCGTCCATCCGGTGGCTCCAGGTGTGTGTGGTCTCCCTCTCGCAGTCCCCGCTTCCTCCCTGCCTGGGATTCTCCCCGCCCTGAGCGGGAGCTGCTGCATTTGAAAGGTCACCGGGCTTTGAAGTCGGCGGCTCCGGGCGGCAGAGGAGGGATCACACCTTGCTGGCATCTCCCGGCGGGCCCGTTCCCAGCCCGCCACCCGCGCCGGCCCGTGCCGCGGGCAGAGGCGCTGCCGGGCGGTGGAACGGCGCACGGCCCGCCCGTGTCACCGGCCCTGTGCCCGCACCGAGCCACCGCAGCAGGGACATCGTCCTTGTAGCTGGGGAACAGCCGCGGCACCCCAAGAGCCCCCATCCCGTGGAGAGAGGCAGCAGCCCTCAGCAAACGGGAGTTACCTCTCCCCGTGAAGGACTGTGGCATCACAGGGCTTTGTTGATAATTTATTTTTCAGCCTAAATCTAAAGAATAAATAGTTGGTCTAGGAAAGCCAGTAGAAGTAAATAATTGTGAACTTCAGCAAAGCTTTTGATATCCTCTCTCACAGTATCGTCGGAGGCCAGGATCCTGTGGTCAGGAATTGAACTCCACAATCCTGATGGTCCCTTCCAACTCGGCATATTCTATGGTTCTATGAAAACTCACAGTGATTTTCTGCTCAAGAAATCGCTCACGGACAGCAGCCCATGGGCTCTGGGGCTCCTCCAAACTTTATGGAACCGGCTGTGGCCCCGTCAAAGGCCCCGAGCGCAGCCCGTGCCGCGGGAGCCGCGGCGGCACAGGGCAGGGGATCCCCGGTGCCCGGCACTGGGGGTGCACTGGGCATGACGGGGCTT
Source organism: Dasyornis broadbenti (assembly GCA_013397935.1). Taxonomy (NCBI): domain Eukaryota; kingdom Metazoa; phylum Chordata; class Aves; order Passeriformes; family Dasyornithidae; genus Dasyornis; species Dasyornis broadbenti. The sequence goes on along the minus strand of VZRN01005970.1, from coordinate 271,941 downwards.
TCCCGGAGCTCCTGGGTGCACCCAGAATGGTTTGCAGAGTCCTCCCTCCCTGCCAGCCGTGGAGCCTGCGGTGATGGGACACCCTGTGATAGCCCAGGCGGCTCCGGTGCCCCGCAGCCGCTCCGCTCCGAGCGGAAACAGCATCTTTGAGCCGATTTCTCCTGGTTCCCATCTTCGTGTGCCTGGCTTTGATTCGCGGCCGAGCCCTGTGATAATGTGGCTGCCTGGGAAGGAAGGGAGTAGAAGGAACTGGCTATTATGCTTGGCCCCTCTCCAGGAGGTGTTTTTGCTGGGAGGCACCAAGGTCAGAGCTGGGTGGAAAGCGTTCCCTCACACATGTGCCCGGCCATGGCAGGGGGGACAAAGGAGCCGCACACCACCCCGGCATGGGGCTGCCACCCTGCAACAGCCCAACACACCCTGCAGCCGTGCAGAAGGTGTGTGGTCCCCTGTGTGTGTGTTTCAGGGGGGAAAGGGCTGCTTTGCAGCCGTTCTGGAAAGTGAAACATCTCCCAGTCTTCCCGTTTCCATGCGGAAGGAAAGAGGGGGTGGAGGGTGGGAGCGCCCGTGAATGGAGCATCAGCAAAGGCTGGGGTGCAGAAAGTGCTTTTTTACTCTCTTTTTGTAATCGCTTAAGAATTTCAACTGGCTTCATCCCGGAACAGGAGTCCCAAATCCCAGAGCTGTGAGAACAGAGCTGGCACTGAACTGCCCCTGAAACTCCCTGCTGGTATCAGTGGCATCCCAGGACCCTGCAACCCAGCCCCCCGGGCCAGCACAGCGAGAAGGGGCACGCCCAGATCTCCGGGAGTGATGTCTCCCAGAAAACCTGCCCGAAACCTGTGCGGAGCGAGTGTCCACATGGCATGACGTTTTTCTTGAGCGTGTGCCCTGGGAGAGGCAAATCCCAGCAGCGCAGAGCCGGCTGAAACCGCGGGGATGCCAGCGTGACTTGGATGAGCTTGGCGGTCCAGAAATCCAGTATCAGGTTCATGCCCGGGCTTGTGCACAGAGAATCACGCCTGGGTTTTCACTGCTGTGAGCGATGGTTTTCGATTATTTAACGGAGATATCAGAGGAGGTTTGATCCTGACCCCTCCACGCACTCCGGTGAGCAATCTGTTTGCTGAGATGATGAAAAGGAATGGATGGGTTTGGAAGAAGACGGACATGAAACACAAACATGCCCCACATGTCCCCAGGGCTGGGGTCTGCACTCCGGAGAGTTGGGATCACCGTCTGCATCTCCTCTGTGGGTGCAGAGCTGCTCCCATCCCCAAGCTGGGCGTCCGTGACACCCTGAGGAATCACCCTGCTGAGGGAGGGCACAGGGACACGCAGGGTCTGTCGCACCAGGGTGCAGACAAAGGCATGAACAGGCACGGAGGGGTCAGGGACATGCACCAAAGGACAGGAGGAACTGCATTTCCAGCAGCCCATGCGGGTTGGGACGGGCCTGGGGACAAGCACATTGTCACTTGCAGCTCCATAAACCCCAGCAGGCTCTGTTTACACAACAGAGAATGTTTCAGTTGTTTTATGGAGGTGGATAGGAGCAGCACAGCGACCAGCGAGGCCAGGGCCGGGCTGAGCGACGCCTGCCCAGCACCTGCTCTCCACTCACAGCCCATAAAGACATTTTATTTTAAACGTGACACAGATTTTATAGCGCAATTTCGCAGCAGCACCTTTCACCCGGGTACAAACCGTACGGGCAAATCTGCTGCTCCGGGACGTCTTCCCGCCTGTCACTAATCCCTGGGCGAGAGCTCCTGAGCTGACTTTGCACACTGAGAAATGATGGCCAGGAGCAAGCCTGCAATTAAAAGCAGTTTCAGCAGCCCGTGAAGAGGAAAACTTCAAGGGTGCCAAGCCCGGTGCAGCAGCCGTGCCAGGGCAGGGACACATATGACACCCACCTCCGCCCAGGGCAGCAGGGACTGGCTGTCTTCTGTCCCATCCCAACCCTGGACACCCTGATGTGACCAAATCCCGCTGCACTGCCAGGAGGAAACTTGTCCTCCACAGGCACGTGCTGCCAGAGGCGCTGCCAGCACCGTGGCAGAGGGATGGCACAAGCGGTGTGATTTATCCTGTGGATGTCCAGGCACAATCCTCCACTCAGCTATTTAAGAAAAATAAGATTAAAAAAAACCCCAGGATTTAGACCATTCTTGCAAATCCAGCCTCTTTTCTCTGGTGCCACGGAGAATCGTAGCTTAATCCCATTATGGAGCAGCTTTGGGATAGTTTTACCTCGCAGACTCCATGACCTGTGCACTTTTATCTGCTCAGACTTTCCAGGATGCTCTACTTGCTTTGATTCACACTTAATTACTAAAAATTAGTTCTTTTCAGAGTGTGAGGGAGGGTGGGGGTGCATGTACCGGCATGAGGAGGGCTAACCCTCCATGCTGCTCTGAAATCCAGGCAGCAGGGAGAGCAATGCCAAGCCAAGCACGGTGGGGAAAGCAGGAGAGATCCAGTTTGATGTCTGCCTTATCAGTCTTATTTTTATTGCACTGAAGGTATAAGAGCAAAATATTGATTGTGATGATAAAGAGATGAAAGTGTCAAGGAGGAATAGGCACACAAGTTACTCAGGCGATTGAAAGCCGCGTTGGTTGTATTTAACAGGCATTTGCCATTAAAAAAAAAACGCCTGTTTTTATTTAAATAGCCTCGGGCAAATTTCTCACTAAACCAACTTTCCCACGCCAGCCCAGTGCTCTAACTCTGGTTTTTGGCAAATTTTTTCCTGAGCTGTCAAGGCAAAATATATATAAGAATGCTGGTCTCACTTAGGTTTTTTTCCAGCCCCTGGAGACATGAAAATAATTTACAGATGTGCATTACCTGTTTATATTTGTATTAAGTTTTGCTTAACGGACATAATTTTCTTAGCTTGCAGTAACAAAAAAATATTCCCAGAGTTTCACTCATTTAATTTTAACTTATTAAAACTTTTAAACATGTGTGGAGGTTTCATGTTTTTAAATCACTAATCACATGGACGGTTGCCAAGGTTTCTATTAAAGCCTTTTACAAACACTATTTTTAAAAGGACCTAAAATCCCATTATTTTAACCCCTGAAGACCACTCAAAATAAAAGTTTCTCTGGATTTATGTCTTATTCACCTCTTATTGCAAAAAGATTTATGCTGAGCGCTGACTTCTGCCTTCCTCCCTTTTTTACTTTTGCTGGTAGGAGTCTCTGGAGGAGGTGTCTGGGAGAAAGAAACTTGAGGAGGTTCCCCACAAGGATCTTGCAGCAGATCCCCTGTACCAGGGGAAGGATGGAACCAGATTAAAGCGGGACATCTCGCAGCAGTGCCTGGCTGGAGGAGCCATACTCGAGTTGAGACTTCCATGGGAAACCACAGAGGACCCTTTTAGCTCCCTCCCAGCAAAGCCTTTTCCCCAAGCAGAGCCCCAGAGCTGCGGGGTCACCGAGCCCCCGGGTGATGGCAATAAATAGATGTATTTGACCTTCTGTGCTCAGGGGAGGAGGCGACGCGGCTGCGTGGCCGCACGCCCGGCTCTGTCTGTGTTTATCCACAGCCGTGGCTGCGGACACCGCGCAGACCCTTCCAGCCACGGAGCAAATCCAGGGCCGGGGCTCGCTCCTGGCTTCCCACGTGCACTTTCAGTCCAGCACCTCCAGAGCAGCCTGGGACACAAAGTCACCTGGTGTCTCCACTACCCGTGTCCCGCCACGCTGCACATCCCTCAGCATCGCCACCTCTCCATCCCCACATGGCACAGGCAGGGCACCCCGACAGCCCCACATCCCCAGGCGTGCCCATGATGGTCCAAAGGGGAAGGGGCATCTCTGCCAAGTCGCAGGGATCAAGCCCCAGAGCGCAGCTGAGCTGAGCACACGGTGCTTTCTGCACATGGGGAACAAGCCCGGGCAAAGCTGCGGCCGGTATTTCCAGGCAGGCAGAGCTGAGATGCTCCCTGCTCCATGGGCTCTGGTGGGGAGGGGGAAAGGGGGAAGATGGAGGAAGAGCACAAGGTCTCCATCTCTGAGGATGCCCCAGTGGAGAAACCTCAGACTGTCCTCGCACCTCCAGACAGGGCTGAGGTTGGTGACACGGTTGTGGTGGCAGAGCCAGGGTCACATCCCACTGCCCAGTTGTTGTCACCTTCCTTGTGTCTGCAGGGAGGATAGAACAGGGGGCACCCACATTTGGGAATTGTTCAAGGCTCGAGCTGCCAGGGTCACCTGGAGCCTGAGTGGCCCCGTGCTCCACACAGAGCCCTGGCTCCCCAGCCCCAGTCAGGGCACTGCTTTAGAGCCCAGAGAGGGGAAGGCAGGAGCAGCAGGGAAGGAGGGAGCCGCGGGAGCGAGGTACCGCTGCAGGGCTCACGCCTTTGATCTGGTGAGCAGACTCTGCCCTTCGGTTTGTTTAATTGTTTCACACTTGCTCTGGAAATAGTTTACAACAGGAAGCAGTGGGATAACAGCAGGGCTGGCATGGGATGGGATGAGCCCCGAGGCTGATGGAGAGGTACCCTGTGATGAGAGACACAGATGACTACAGTGTCACCTCCTCCCCATTAACCCATTGCCAACCCCCTTTCCTCTTCTTCTTTTGCAATCTTTCAGCCAGAGGCCGACAGCCATTCCTCCATGTCCCCATGTTTGGGAGCTGTAAAAGAGCCACCCAGCAACCTCCAACAGATCAGAGGGTCTTAGGGAGAGACCCAGGAGTTCAAAGGGCTTTAGGTACCTCTGTCCCTAGGACAGCTGGTAGCCTAAATTCTCTGTGCTTAGAGTTTTTGGTGCCCTCTTTTGCAGGCACTGCGGCCTCATTGAGCAGGTCTGGCTCCCAAAACCCCATGAGGAAGCATCATTTTTAAACACCCTCACATGGGCAGTTCCCACCAGTGGTGCTCTGTGGGTACAGCCCCGTGCAGCTCGCAGGAGACACCCACAAACACCAGGCTAAGGACTTCACCCTGTCCCAGGCTCAGGGCCTGGATGGGTTTCAGGTGGAGCATTCCCATACTCTGGGAGAGCTCGGTTTTCCAGGCTTGACAGTGGCACGGGGACAGCTGGGGCAGGAGCAGGGATGTGGGGACACAGGGGTGAGGGCACAGGGACCCCCTGGCACCGCCGCACTAGCGAGACACCTGCACACATGTGGGGTTTGTGGGGCTGCCTCTGGCTTTGGCTTCCCCGCTTCTCCCAGTGTGTTTGTTTATTTGTGGATGCGGCGCATGGGGCTGGCCAGGCTCTGCCTGGGAGTTCATGAGTTCACAGCACAAAACAAACAACATCCGACCCAGCTCTGCGTGAGCTGCCTGCACCTACAGGGAAGCTGGGTGGGAAATGGCTCAGCACACCTGGGCACACCTGAATCCTGGTGTGCGTCACAAGGGGAATCCCACAGTGCACTGTGACCCCCAGGGGATGGTCAGTCCCCGGTAAAACCACCCCGTTCCCATGTGTGCCACGGACACACCGTGGGTCAGGCTGGGGCCTGGGTCCTCCTGTGGTCACTCAGTGGGTGCTGTGGCCCCAGGGGCTATGCAGGGGCTGGGGTTGCATTACTGGGGAAGCTGTGGGACCATGGGGGAGCTGCACTGGGATTATGCAGGGTGTGCATGGGGGCTCTGCACCAAGGCTGGGGTGGCGGCTGAACTGGAGGTGTCTGGGACTGCACAGGGGAAATGTGCGGCTTCTTGTGGGGGCTGCATGGAGGGAAGGGGCTGCACCGGGTGTATGCGTGTCTGCATGTGGGGGGCTGCACCGGGGGTGTCCGGTGGCTGCACGGAAGGGAGCGGCTGCCCTGGGGCTGCCCGTGGGGGCTGCGCGGACTCGCGTCCCACTCAGGGTCCCTCTGTGGCGGGCAGGGGGTTCCCAGCAGCGGCCCCCCGGGCTGGGCAGGGAGGAGCGTCTCGCCCGTCCCGTCCCATCCCCTCCCGTCCCGTGGCGCCCGGCCCGCCCCGCACTGTCCCGTCCCGCCCCCCGCCGCCCGGCCCGGCCC
>VZRN01005970.1:249977-265330 GCA_013397935.1 Dasyornis broadbenti | reverse complement strand
AACCCGAGCTCGGTACCGGTGGCTGCCGCGGGCAGCGGCGCTCGCTGCCGTCGGGGGCAGCGGAGCTCAGTGCCGGGGGGAGCCGGGGCTCGGCCCGGCCGGGGGGTGCGCGGGGCGGCCGCGCTGCTGTTGGTGTTCTGCGAGAGCTTTTGGCCGTTTTGCAAATTTTTCTCGGTTTCCTGTTTCTTGAAAGTCGGGGCCCCCCGGGGCCCCCCCTGCGGGGCGGGTCGGGGAGCTTCGCCGCAAAACGCTGAGCGACCGTCGCGGGCAGCGGGTCGGGGCCGGGGCAAAGAGCCCCAAAACTGACCGGGGGTGATGGACGGAGTGAGGGTCAGCCTGTCCCGCGGGGTCGGGACCCTGCAAGACCTCTCTGCCCCGGAGCCGAGTTAGCAGCCTCCTCCGGAAAGCCCGGGGAGGGTTTTGGGGAGCGAAGGCAGTGGGGCTGGCTTCACCCCGCAGCGGGCTGGGAGCCCTCGGAGGCAAAGTTTGCAGAAAGTTGTGCCCGGCCGGAGCGTTCTCCTGCACCCCATTCCATCTGCCGTGGAACACGGAGTCCCAGCGGGGTGTCCCGAGGGTGCGTGGGCTTGGCACCCATCCAGGGCAGGATCTGGGTTGCGGCGGTGGCGGTGCGAAGCTGCAGTCGCTCAATGTGAAACTGCCCCAGCTGCACACGCGTGTCGCAGAACCAGTTACCGTGAAGAGCGAGCGGGCAGAGAAGGGGAAGAGCGAGCCGGGGTGGAAATCGGAAGCGATTCTGGTACTTTCAGCGAGTTGCTGTGGTAACTCTGCAGAATTTGGCTCTGAGGGCCAGACAATGAAACCTTTACTCATAGCAAGTTATGACGGGCGACTCATTTTGTTACCGAGCTCACAGTAACTAATGGGCCCCGGGGTGGATGGTTTTTCCCAAATGGCATTTGTCAATCAAGAGCCTGATCTGGGGTTTCTCTCTGTCAGTCCTCCTGCTGGAGGAGCAGGCACAGCCTACCCCCAAATCCACCCTGGGTTTATTTTTAGGTGAGCCTCTCAGTGCAAGGGCCACGCCGACCCTGCCCCCTCCGTCACCCTGTGGGTGGGGGCTGCCGGGTGCTGCACCCCCACCTCACCAGGCTGTGCGGGCACAGGGGCTCTGGGGGTCTCAGTGAGCCTGTCCCCAGCCCAGGTGACACCAGGAGATGCAGGCCCCCCACTGCCAGCAGGGCCCTGAGCTGTGGTTAATGCTGTCCCTCTGTTTGCAGGTTTACGGTGCTCGCAGCTTGCCGAATCCTGCCTCAACGGGGGCAAGTGTGAAACTTTTCCCAACGGGACGGAGGTGTGCCAGTAAGTATGGAGCAGCCAGAGGATTTTCATCTCCCCCGACCAAAGTTATTGACATGCATGTTGACTTTGCTTTGAAGGCTCTGGATTTAATAGGGCAAGATGCGTTTTCTTTCCTTGAGTGGCAAGAATAACCTGCTTGTGTAGGAGTCACCACGAGTTTGGCAGGATCGGGCTTTGTTCCTGGCTGGGTGGAAAAACATGGGCAAAGGGCCATGTTTTGCTGGTGTTAGCCTATGCAGACTGCCCTGCTGATGGAGCAGGAGGTAGGGCCAGCCCGCGGCGCTCCTTGGACTGTCGGGTGGGGAGGGAGGCTGTCTGTCTGTCTGTCCTCCAGCTACTCCCTCCTGGCCCCGAAGCATTGCCCTTCAGTCCCCTGCACGCTGGCAGTTCGTGGGGTGACCAGTACATCCCCACTAAACACTCAAGAGAGGTTCCATCGTGTGGCTCTGGCTGCTGGAGCTGCCCCAGTGGTGTCCGTGGGCCGACGAGGCATCTCCAGGGGAGTGGGGCACCTCCTCCTGCAGCCCTGCCAGCGCTGATGCCAAGCTGTGGTCTAGCCTGGCATTCCTGGTGGGACCTGGCACCCAGGCTGGGGCTTTCTCCAAGCTGATTGTGGGGAAACGGATGTGTAAAGCGTTGGGACTCTTTGAAGGACCAACCGACCCACCGCAGCGATGGCCGATTCACTGCAGGCTCCCAGGGAACAATAACCAAGAGAAATGAATAAGACTCCAGCTCCCTTTTTAAAACTATTCCATAAAAGAAATGTGAATGGGCAAGGCTCTGTTTTCCGGCCAGATTTCCCCTCTGCCTGTTGAACATGGCCTGAGCTGAGAGCAGGCGGGGAGACGTTCCCACCCACCCCAAATTTCCAAATAGGAAGTCCTCGGCGGAGGAACCTGAAGGCATTTCCAATCCCAACCTGTTGAATGGCAGTTTTCCCTTGACAATGTGTGTTGCTTTTTTGCAAATCCGCCTGGGTGCCGTTACTCTGCCCAGTAGCCAGGCACCTCCCGCCCCCTTCTCCAAGCTGAGCCCCCCAACCCTTTGGTGCAAATAAATCAGCAAATCAATCAGGCACATGAGCAATTTAATGGACAAAGGCTGGGTCCCTTTGTGAGGCACTAATGAATGCACGCCACTTTTTTTTGCACAGAAGCCCTTACCAACGCTTGACGCTCTAAATCTTGTTTTCTTTCATTCAAAGAGCGACAGCTGGGATTCGGTCGAAATTCGGCAGCTATTGTTAAGGGAGGCAGATTAATGCTGTGTGACTAATCATGTATGGCTTCCCAGAATGCCCAACCCTCCACCCCCTCCCCAACCTTACACCCCTCCTTTTCCTTGTGGTCATTCTTTCCTTTTTTTTCTTAAGTCTCTGCAACTCCTGATTTACATTTCATGTGCAGATGGTGATGGAATCTAATTAGATCTGATGTGTGCGAGCTCTATTTGGAGAAGCCTCCAAAGTAGGCTTGGGGTGGGATTTTTTTTTTTTTTTAAGAGGAAAAAGTTAACTTTGAAGAACTTCTTAGTTGCTGGCTGGGAGTAACCACCTCTCTCTTGGCTGCAGAGGCTTCGTGAGTGTGTGAGTTATTTTTGCAGGAGAACAATGTGTGTGCTCTGGGTGTCTTAAAGCTCTTGTCCCGTGCCGGGCGATGGGGGCAGATACTGGAGGTACAACCAGACTGAAGGAGGTGCAACTTCCCAAGTTACCTGATAGCAGCTCGCAAAATCCAGGTTTTTCACTTTGTTTGAATATCTCTTGACGAGGAGTTTTGCTTCCAAGCTTCTTAAACAAAGCAGAGCCAAGAGCACAAGATACCAGACACAGAAAAGCTTGGCACTGCCCTTTGGCGCCTGCGTGAAATGCACCATTTTGGCTGCTGGCCACATCTCTGCTCGGCCTGGCACTTAACAAAGTTTGGCCATAAAGCCCCTTTGTGCTGCCCCCACAAATCCAATTAGAAAGTGGAGTGAAATAAATAGCGTACGAGGGGAACGCTGCTCCGGAGGATGAGTGTCTCGGTGCTTGTGGCGGGAGAGAGCTCGTTGGGTTACGTGGAGCTGACTCTGATAACTCCAAGCCCAGGTTATCAGCCATGTTACAGAAACGGAATCGCCAGTGCGAGACCGGGAGCTTTCTCTGCCTTTTATTATTTCACAGGGGTAGTTTGTAGAGCTCCAGGTGCCTTACCTTGCTTGTCCCTTTGCCAGGCAGTGCAGGGCTTTAATTGAATGGAGGGGACCGAGCATTGGATTGGAGGGCTTGCGACAGAAGCGCCCTAATTAAGCTCCTTTGGAGCTGCTTTCCATCTTGGCAGGGTTATCCGGATCTTTCAGCACAGGAAGAGCAGCAGCAGAGTTTCGTGTGTCTTGCACAGACCCCAGCAAGGGTCTGGGTGTTTCTGTCCCAGAGCTGGAGTTTTAAAAGGTCCAGTGTGGAGCTGGAGGCTGCTGCGGGGCTTGGCGTGAGGTTCCGTGGTGCTGGGGAGCTGTGGCATTCCAGAACAGGCACTCACCTTGGACTGAGGCATTTTCCCGGACTAAATGAGAAGGTTTTTCCAAGAGGCCGTTTTGACTTCTAGTGATAGCTCCTAATTAGACTGTTGGATAACTCTAGTTTTGACTGGCATCCCTGCAAATGAGTCGGGCTGATTTTAGCTCCCTGTGCCATGTGACATTTATTCCCAGGACCTCCCTTGCTCTGCTAGTTAAAAGCAGATGGCATTGAAAGAGGGCTGAGTTTCCAGCCCTGCTCCACCAGCCTCTCACCATTAAAGCCAGAGGAGCTGTGCCTGGGTTCTCCTCTTGCTCAGAGAAGCAAAAGAGATGGCGGAGGGGAAGAATAAGTTAAATTAATCACTGGGCTTGTGCTGAAAAGAGGGAAAAGTCGGTTTGCTAAAGTACTTCCTCTGTTTATGAGTCGGCGCAGCGTTGTCGTTCAGCCAGGGCAATGGCTCCTGAGCTGGTGCCCGTTGCCACCACCAGCTTCCACGGGCAGCGGGCCAGAAACATGGGAAGAAACATTCTGAGGGGGATTGTAGTGGGAAGAGGTGATTATTTTAGCTCAAAACTCTTTCAGAAGACAACCAGGAAGGCAGAGGAGTGATGTGAGCCCCGCGAGTTTCTGTGCCCTTCAAGTTTTTCAGCTGCTCAGTCATTGTTATCTCATTGTAAAGGGCGGAAGTTTCCTTCTGGTTTGCTTTTTCTCATGTGCTTTAACCCAACGTTATTTCCATGAAATAATAACAAAGAAAAAATGCAGTCTCGGTGCTGGAGAGGAAGAGGGTGGAGTGTTGAACAATCAACCAGAGGAAACTCTTAAAGAAGTAGACGAGCAGTGATTCAGCCATGTTGAGAACTCCTGATGGCTCTTTCGAGTCTGATCTCATTCTCGGAAAGAACAAGGTGGAAATGGGTAAGAGGGGAGATTAAAAATACAAAAGTGTCACCTGTTGCGGATTCCAGTGGAAGAGAAACTGAAGCCCAGCTGGTGAGGTCACTGGAACAGCAGTGGGGGTTTTAGCTCTTGTCTGAAAGAATCTCTTTGTATCTCTGCTCTCTGCAAGGTGTCTTGGTGGTTGTCAGTTGTCTCGGGTGGTCCCACTCACTCCTGCTCTGTGGACTTGGGATTTTTTGCTTGGGCTGAGATTTTCAGCTTGGTTGTTCTCATGGCTTGGGTAGCTGTGGTGGCCAGAGGGCTGTTCTGTGTGAGCAGCATGGGACATGTTTGGGAGGAGATTTCTCAGCAGGTCCCTCAGCAGCACCCAGAGCACAGAGATGAGCAGGAGAGATGGGGTGATGCAGAGGGGATCAGGAGCTCGCTGTGGTCTTGAGATTGGTGGGGCTATTCCCTACCAGGTACTCAAAGCTGTGTGATCCCAGAATGGTTTGGGTTGTAAGGACCTTTAAAGGTCACCTACAATGAACAGGGGCTCCTTCAGTTTTCGTGGTCTCATGGTGTGAAGCAGCGCACAGGGTTCTGCTCCCTGGGACTGGAGGTCACTCCCTTCATGGTATTTGGTTTATTTTATCCCACCAAAATCTCTTCCATCTCAACACCTGACTCTCTGTCTTCCTCCCTGCTGGCAGCCGCAGCACGTCCATTTGTTCCAGCTGATACCTCACGCCCGGCCTCACCTCCCGGGCTGTTATGGTTTATTGTATGTAGCATGAGGGTGACACATATAAGTCACTGCAAGACCAGGCTATTCACCAATTAAGGGCTCAGACAACATAATCAGGAGGCAGTTAGCAAGTTTTAAAATAACATTGTTTGGAAATTAACCTGCTTTTTCCAGGCCTGGAGGTGTGGTGACCCTCATTTTGCTCGTGTTGCTCGGTGTCCCAAGTGGTAGCGGCGTGTGTACATGAGTGGAATGTGAAATTTATAGAGCATCAGGACTTGTGTTTAACGAGGAAGTAGCCTCGGGGTGCACTTAGGGAGAGCTGGTGAGCTCTGGATCTGGATGGAGACTTCTCTGTGGTTAACGTGCTGCCAGGTGAAGGTTTTGCACCTTGTGTTGGGGCTGCAGAGTGGAAGAGCCTCTGGGATAGAATCTAAACCCTCTGGGAAAGCAGACCAGTAGTGGGGTCTTGGTTGAGTCCCGCCTTCTTCCCAGTGGCCAAAAAGGTGTTCAGGGCTCCCTGCTCCACTGAGGGCTATGTCCAGCCATCCTTGAGGACTTGCCAGGCTCCTGCTGCTGCCTGGGATGGGGCAGCACCAAGGGCCACTTGGGCTGCTCACTCACCACTCCCCAAGCTGGGCTACTCCTGCAGCTCTTGGCTTTGTGTTCAGGGTTAGAAAGACCAGCAGTCTGGAAAAGTGATGGTTTGGGGTGATTCCAATTTCTTCCTAAATGGTGTTTTCATCCCATTGCATGCCCGTGGCACAGGGTGCAGAGCCCCATGCCTGAAGGATGGTGATGCAGCCCATCCCAGCAGCTGTGCCCAAAGCCCATCAGTCCCTGATGCTGCCTTGCTGCACGGTGCCCTCATGAGCTGGAATTTGCTGCAGCCACAGTTCTGGAATAAGCACAGAAATGCTGCTCTGCTGTCAAGGGGGAGTGCTGCATTTTTGGTTCCTGGGTACCTGAGTGTGGAGGCAGCCAGGAGCAGAGAGGTGTGAGGGTCAGGCCCTGCTGACGGGACTTGGTACCACAGCTCTCGTGTGGGATTTTGGGAAGTCTTTGCAGCACCTTGCTGGCCCCAGGGACACCAGACTATGGCAGCTCCCATGTGCCTGCCTGGAGAGCCCCAGGACAGTTAGAGATGCCCACCTGGGAGCTCCCCAGAGTTCAACATTTGGGTTTTGCTGGTAGAGAAGCTCAGTGCTGCTTCCAGCTGAGCATCTGGCCAGGTGTGATGGTGCCTGTTCACACCTGTACAGCCACATCTGGACTCTGTCTTCCTCTAGTGCATGTCTGGTGGGTCAGGTCCTCTCCTGTCACCTCCTCATGCTGGCAGGTGCCCTGCAGGGAAGGGTCTGTGGTACAGGGCGCTGCTGGGGTTTCCACATATCTCAAGCAATTTGCTATTGGTTAATTGGGTGATCACGGAATCGTGGAATAGTTCAGGTTGAAAGGGACCTTAAAGATCATCTCATTCCAACCCCTGCCATGGGCATAGACAACTTCCATGAGACCAGGTTACTCCAAACCCTGTCCAACCAGGCCTTGAACACTTCCAGGGATCCGGGGGCAGCCACAGCTTCTCTGGGCAACCTGATGATACTGGAGGTTCCCAATGGTAAATGCAGCGCTGGGTACAAGACATGCAGGAATAAAACCTGTGTGAGGTGTTGGGGATGGGCGAGAGATGTTTGGCTGGGTCATATGGGCAGCTCTGCCCCCAAAAAGAGTATTTTCAATTGGGAATAAACTACAATGATCATTGCCTCTGACTGATGGGGCAGGACTCCTGCCCACCACCTCACTGCAGCGGGATTCATGCTGTGCTTAAAGCCAGCCGTGCTCAAAATCAGTTCTGCTGGGAATCACAGAATCCCAGAATATCCTGAGCTGGGAAGGACCCACAAGGATTGTTGAGTCCAATTCCTGGCCCTGCACAGAGCCCCAGCGTGTGCCATGGGAGCAGGGTGCTGGTGAGAAGCGAGTTCGGGGTGTGCCTCCCTCGCACAGCAGTAATTAATGTCTGCTTTAAGCTCTCACCCGTCACGTCCTCCCCTTCCCCCTGTGGCAGCCTGGAGTTAATATTGGAAAAGCCAGTTAAACAGTTAATGTTTAGGCCATGGTTATTAGGCTCTTGCACATTTCCAGCAAAAGGAGCCGAGTTGCATTTTAATGGGAAACTTTCATGCTCAGTCAAGTTGCAAAAATTTATTTGCGACGAAGTCATTTTCTTTTAACAAGTTTTCACCCTAATTCCCTTCCCCAAAACCTGAATTTAATGGTATTTATATGGGAAATGGATTTATTAAGTTTTAATGATGCTATAACGTTGCCCTTATTTAATAGAAGGGGCACCCTGCAGGCAAGCGGCTTGGTGGTGGTGGGCTGGGAGGGCTGGGTGCCAAGGGGGCACCCAGGGGTGGGGGAACCTGGGCTTGGTTTAAAGACCTGGCAGTGCCAGGTTTGCTTCTGCCCTCTGGGCTGTGCATGTTCAGTCCTTGGCTGTTGTCTGGACTGAGCCTGGCATCCTGGCATCCTGGCATCCTGCTGCTGCTGCCTCCTCATCCTCCTCTGGCTCTGACACTCCCTGTGCCTGTCACACCTGTCCCCAGGAGGAGCATGGAAAGGAGCCTTTGGCACCGTGGCTTTTGGCTTTTTCAGCTGCTCTGTGTCACATCAGTGAGGTGACCCCAAGGGCCACACGCTCCCTGCTGCCATCGCTGTCTGGGGATTGAGTGTTTGTGAGTGCCCAGTGCTTTATTTTTAAGGAATTTTCTGCTGTCAATGAGCAGCCATAGAAGGGAGGATTTCCCCAGCACTCCTGCCCCTCTGGAGCATCCCTGCTTGGGGAGGATCAGGAGGAGCATCTCCCAAAGGCACTCGTGGAGGGATAACCCATGGGATGGCTCCTCTGGAGCAGGTGGAGGAATGTGGCTGTCCGGTGGGATGTGCAGCACCGGCGGCTCCCGCGGCGGCCGCAGCTTTGGGGCGGGCTGGGAGAGTGACCCGCGGGGAGCAGCCCGGGAGCAGGGGGGCTGTCCCCGGCCCCCAGCCCCTATTAAAATGTTAGACACAGACCTCCAAGTCAAAAGGCAGGGCGACAGACGGCCCTTTCACAGGGCCTGCTGCTCCCCACAAAAGGGGGGTTTCCAGGGGAGGGGGCAGGAATGCGGGCTGCGGCCGGAGGGCAGAGCCGCCACCATTGTCCCTGCTCCCTCGGCGAGGGCGTCATGTTGACACAGGGATTTCTGCCGGCAAAAGGTGTCGGAGGCAGAAGCTTCCCTCCCTCTCTCGCCGTTTCCTTGGTTAAACTCGGCAGCAACAGAAATCCCGGGATAGAGATCCCGGGAGCTGATACCCATCTGCTCTCGGGTGTTTTACAGCCCTCAGCGCACGGTTTCCAAGTGGGCAAGAGTTTTGCTGTTAATAACCATTTTTGGGAGCTTTGCTTGCAAAGGGAAACCAGCAGCTCCATGGCCGTGAGGTTGAGGGGAGCTGGATCCATCCCTGCCTGGCCATTGCCGCCTTTGCCCACTCCCCATCTCACCCGAACATCCCCGGCAGGAATTGCTCTGGCTTTCGGTTGGCTTTGTGCCACAGGGGCACCCGTGTGCTCTGCAAAACCCCCCTCTCCTCCTCGTTTATAAATATCAGGGCTAAATTTAGCTTGTTTAAACTTTTGGAGGCTGTTCAGATCCTAATCGCAGGTTTTATGTTCGGGATTAGACGAGTGGGATGGTGGGGTCACGAGTGGGAGTTTTCCATATTTGGCTCTGGGGCAGCGTGGTGTTTAGCCAAAACTTGGTTTGAGGGGGGAAAGGGGAAAAAAGAAAGAGTCCATCATCACTTGGTGAGATGGTGACAGTGGGGCTGTGTGTGTGCTAGAGCTCCAGGAGCACAGCAGAGAGAATTCAACCAGCACCACAGCAAGTGCTGGGTCCAGAGTGGGGGAAAACAGGCATTTACCCCAAAAGGGGTGGGGAGTGAAGAGGGACCTCAGGCACCATCGATGCTGGGCTGGTGGGCAGCCTGTGGAGGTAGAAATTCCTCATCTCGCCCAAATTCTGATTTTTTTTCTTCTGGTGGCTTGAAGAATAAAACATTACTAAGGGGAAAAAGTTTACAAATGAGGAATCAGAGCAGGGAGCAGTTGCAGGGAGTGCTCTCAGATGCCACAGGTGCCATTTGAGTGTTTGAGGGGCATTCCAGGCACTGTGGGTGCTTGTTGGGGGACCTGCCCCAGGAAGGCCCCATGGATAGGTGGTGGGACCATGTGCCAGCCTCAGCCCGGGCTGGGTTCCCTGGGGATCCTCTGCTGGAAGCACATCCTTCATGGTCACCCCATAAATGGGCTCCTGCAAGAGAAGGAGCAGGGGCCGGGATGAGCGGAGCGAGCCACAAACAATGGGGCTGTGCAGCTTTACACCGGCAGAGGATATAAAAAACATCAACTAGGGAAAACAAATATTTCTTAGCAGCCATTGTTGAGGGTGGGAATGAGGCAAGTTTTGTCTTAGGCTCTTCCTTCGACATCTTTCATGTTTATTGTGAATGAAGCTCCATTGAACGGCAGCTCCTTCCCAGGTAGCCAGTTACCACCCGTGAATAGCCTGGCCACTCTGCTTAGTAATGGGATTATATTGTTTTTCATTACAATGGGAACTTTGATTCCCAAACTGTCCTGACTAATGTCTGCTTAAGAAACAAAGCCATTTTTTTTTTTTCTTCATAGGAGGAATAGGGCTCTAGCATGTTTTTCCCCACTCCTGTCCACGAGCATATCCAGCTTTGGGAATTCCTTTAGTTTCTCTCCAGATGAAAGTCTGGATCTTAAAATCTCAATTAGATGACTTGGGCTAGGTCAAAAATGAAATGGAACAAGAGAAAAAAAAAAACACATCAAAGACTTGGGATTGCAGTTTGCTTTTTTAATTAAACAAGAATGGAGATCTGCTCTTGCTTTATTAACCTGATGTCACTTGGAGTAACCTGCTGCTTTGCCAACCACCTCCCTGTGCGAAACTCTTCTTTTTTCCCAGGCTGGTGTCCCAGAGTGTTTAATAAAGCAGGACCTGGATGAGACGTCTTAAAAAAACCACCACTTAGGTCTCGTGCTGGGTTTTGGTACTGGGAGCTCCGTGGCGGCTGCTGGAGGTTTCAGCGGGGCTGTGCTGGCGCCGGGGGAGCTTTAGGGTGCATCGCCCAGCCGGGGTGCCCCACATGGCTGAGGGGAGCTGGGCAGCTCTGCCTTCATGCCTGGGCTCTCCTGGGAGCTGTGGTGAAGCCTTTGGTTTCTTAACAGCCGCATGTGGCAAAAACCAGTGAGCGAAGCTGCAGGTGAGGTGTGGTGAGCCCAGATGTGCCCGCTGCCAGAGGGAGCCCCCCAGCCCCTGGCTGCTGGGGCAGAGGAAACATGCACAGCCCCATGTGCTCCAGGGAGGTCAGGGCAGCATCCAAAAGTATTCCCCATCTCCTTCTGCGGGCTCTAGGTGATGCCAGGCAAGGAGGTCGGGGCAGAGAGCAGGGTGCTGAGCTCTGATTTCCACCAGGACTGTTTTTCAGACCTCCCTGCTTTCCCCTGGCTCCAGAGCGTGCCCCTGTGTCGACAAGGATGTTTCCAAGGCAGGAAGCCATCCTGGAGACAGTCGTGTGCACCTGTTGCTCCATGCATCATGGGAGGGATTCTTGGGAACTCGGGGGAATAAGACAGAAGAAGAAGCAGGTCTGTTCTCTCAGGGACATGGAGACATATCCCCAAGCACTGGCCTTTTCTCTGGTCAGGTTGGAGCCAGGGGAGATGAGGGTTGCCTGGCTGGCAGCGAGCAAACGTGTCTTACGGGGAAGGGTGTAACTTCGGGAGAAAGCTGGGGTGTTGCTCCCAGGCTGTGCCAGGCCGGGAGCCACTGGCACAACTGGAAAGGTGACTCCTGTGCGTGGCTGCCTGATGGAAAACAGGCTCCCTCCTGCCCGGCCTCTGCAGCTGCTGGGGCGAGGGGGAGGCATGGGGCAGGAGCTGTGGTTCCCATTGTCAGCCCAAGGAAGACGGTTACCCCAAGAGCTGTGGGGACAGTGGGGTCGGGCCGTGTCACCGCTCTGCACCTGGGAGCACTGGCTGGGGGCTGTTGTGCAGCTAAGGGAGGCTCTCCTGGGGGTTGATGCTGCTTCCCTCAGCTATTGCCAGCAAACGTGAAATCTGAGTGTCCTGCTCACGTTTGGCCACTTGCTTCACTGCATGGGGTCCTGACCATGCTGGCACAGCCATCCGCAGGTCACACGGCCCATTTGCTGCTGCACAGGGCCCTGGGGATGTGATGGTCCCTCGGGGGACCCTCTGCAGCACTCAAGATCACAGCTTCGATCCTGAACCTTCTCTGCACTGGGGTGGCTCTGCCTGGAGCTGGGGGGCTCATCTGAGGCGGCTGTTCTGAACCACAGGAACCACAGAGCAGAGAGCGGCATCCCCCAAGCCAGCCTGTCGGGGTGAGGGCTGCTCCCCAAGGTGGGAGACCCTACACACAGCACCAGGGACTGTCCTGGTCCGGTTAGTCTTAAGTAGCCCCAAAATGGTGCTCGAGTAAAGACCTGAGCCTGCCCTGCTCAGCTTTCCCACGCTGCTGATACCTTGGGGAAAACAACCACGGCTGTTTATGCTTCCAGCAGTTGAGGGTGAGGAAGAGGTGAGGTGATAGCAGAGCAGATAAGAGGCAGCGTGGATGTGGGGCCAGGGGCTGGGATGGGGCTCCCCGCCAGCCCTCTGTCCCCTCCTCCTGCGTGGGGCTGAACCTCCTACCCCATGGCACGGGCATGGGGGACAGCCCTGACACGTGCTCCAGTTTACACCTGGTTTCCATTTTGCTTTTTGGGGTTTTTGGTACATTTTAAGCCCAGAGTGGGTTTTACCTCCAGCCCTGCCATGGTCTCGGGGTCCCTTGGGACGACATTTTGGGGCTGGGCAGGAGAGCGGTGGGTGCTGTGAGCTGTGGGGTGGTGCAGGCTGAGCCCCCACATCCAGGGCATCCCCTGTGCACCCAGCACCTCTGAGTCACCCCCTGGCCCCGGGCTGTGCATCCCGCATTTGAACAAAGCCCCTGTGCTGCCATGCGGGAGCCGTGCCGGGGCGGGCTGCAGCGCTGGGTGTCATCTGTGCCGGCCGTGGCAGATGGCAGCTTAGTGCAGAAAGGAAAACATTAGTCTTGGGTCAGAGGTCGCAGAAACATCTGCCTCGGGATGCTTTCAGTGCCCGCATTGCTGCGGAGGGACAAAACCTGTTGCTGGTGGGTTGGAGGAAAAGCCTTGCGCGCCACGGGCGGGGACGGAGCGAACAAAGGGCTGGCAGCACCGGAGCCACACACACAGGGAGCACCCAGAGCAGAAACCACGGGCTGGGGGAGCTGCTGTAGGCACCCCAGCTCTGCCAGCACTGCTGGTGGGGCCAGGAGGTGCTGGGAGCTGTGGCAGCCCAGCAAGCAGAGGGGTAGAGCAGAGCTGAGGCAGCAGCGTGGCAGCAGAGCTCGTTGGCTCTGATACTCCTGCAGCTCATTCATGCTTTTGATTGTCTGAGCTGCTGAGCTTTCCTGGAGCCTTGCTGGAATAGCTGCAGCGTCGGGCCCCTGGTTGTAACTCTTGAAGGATGTGCAGCAGACACAACAAATGCACATGCCCGTGCTGAGCAGATCCAGATTTTGGCCCAGGCTCGGTGCTGGGAGCAGAGTGGGAATTTGGGGCCGCTGTTCCTTTTCCCAGGCTGTCCCCAGGGACTCGCTGTCTGACCTTGGACAAGGCCTTCTCCATCACCCTTCACATTGGCCATGAATCATGCAGATTTATGGGCCGGCAGCGCGGTGCCTTACTAATGGTGTCCCCCCTCACCACAGTTTGCACTCGGATGCTCATTCCGAGGGGGAAGACCCATCCCAGCCTGGTGCTGTGGGAATCCAGCTCCCAGCCTCTGCCTGACCCCCGAAACAAAAAAAGCCACCGGGATGGCCGGCAGCCCCAGACAGCTGAGGGTGTAAATCAGTGTGTTCACCCCTGCAAGAGCACGTGTGGCACCCCCATCCACAGGGTGGGGACCAACTGCTGTCCCTGTCCTGCCTGGTGCTTCGGCCAGGCCAGGCCAAGCCAGCCTGGTCCCGTGCTGGAACACATCCCACAAGGGCAGAGTTGTGAGATTGCTGGAGTGGTGCTGGGAGAGGGAGCACCGTGTGTTGGAGCAGGGCTTGGCAATCACCGGGATCAGGATGGGGATGCCGTCACCCTCCATCACCAGCTAAAATGGAGCATTTGATGCCTCCTCAGCACATTAATGAGTCAACGGAAACAGTGAGGGAGACACACCGGTATTTTTGGCCATTCCTGCCTGGTTTGGGAGCGGGGTGCACGTCATGCCTGGAGCTGGGAGTGTGACCACAGCGGGGCTTTCACAGAGGCTCCTCAGCACCCTGGGCAGCTTGGCCACATCTCACCGCCTCAAAGCTGCTTTCTAATGGCCCCTCCTGAGCTGTTTTGATCCTGGAGCAGCCGCCCTGTCCTCTGCCAACACATATATCTGTAATTAAAGCGGAGCTTTAATGTCTCCTATGCTAATTTCCATGAGCTGCTTGGGGTTTGGTTTGGGTAGCCCTCCTCGAACTTGGGAAATGCCAAAGGAAAAACCATGGCGTGATCTCCACCTGGCTGAGCCCGCCAGGTGGGGGACGTCGCATCCTCCACATCTGCTCACCTGGGATCACTGACACCACCACATGTTTTTTACAGAAAATAAAGCTCAGCTCCCTGGGCTGAGCTTTAGGAGAGGTTTTTAATCCCTGGAGAAGTAGGTGGATGCATGGTGAGGTTGTGGTATGGCTGGAAGTTGAACTTAGCTCTGCTGAATCCAGCCTTTCCAGACCTGGAAAAGTAGAAAAATAACTACAACTTGGATTGCCCTGGTTCTTCACCTGGTTTTTGATCTCTTGCTTTGCATGCGAGACTTGTCTCCAGGCTTTCCTCTGCAGCCAGGAATCCCTAAAGCTGCTGAGCTCATGGGGCTTTGAAATGCAGCTCCAGTCTCTGTGAGTGAGCTCCGGGACCCGTGAGGGGAGGGAATGGTGAAATTTGTCCCGTGGCTTCATCCACAGCTGGGAATGTGCTCTTCCCTGTTTGTCTCAGACCTGCTGTTGCAGACTGGGCAGGAGCAGCCTCGTTCTGTGCAGAAGCACCTACAGATGATGCAGGAGCAGTGTAGAAGCCGCCAGGTGTGAGGGAGGAGGATGTCCTGGCCATGTGCCCATCTTGGCCCTTCCAGGCTGAGCCCTTCCCTGCCGTGTCCTCGCTTCTGGAGCTGATTGTGGCCATAAATCAGCTCTTAACACAAACAAATAGAAATTAATTGAAATAGTTTACCAGCTCCATGAAACTTGGGTTTCCTGAAGCACAAGCCTGGAAAGCACCTAAGCACCCCAGCCAGGCGTGAGGCAGTCCCAACCTGGGCACTGCAGTGACCCCAACCCGCCCTGTGCCTTCAGACAGGGGCTTCCCTGTCCCTCAGGGCTCTTCTTCCAATCACTAATTAACCTCCCGGCTAATAACCATGCCCAGATTCCGGCTGGGCTTTGCTTTGGTTTCCCATCCATATGCTCAGACCCCCACTTGCCGGCACTGGCATTGGAAAGGGGTCTGAAAACTATTTGGGTGGCAGGGGGTGTTGGGCAGGAACCCCAATTCCAGAGAGCCCTTCTGGCCTCCTGCCTTGGCCTGGGATGCCGAGCATCACCTCCTGCTCCCGGAGCACCGTGTCCCTTTCTTCCCAGGCTGCCCACGGTGGCACCACCGCGGTGTTGCAGCTCCCGCCGCGCTCAGCGCTTCCCGCGCTGCCACAGGAGCTCTTTGTCCAGCGCCAAATTTTTTTTCTTTCCCTAT
>VZRN01005970.1:218922-249605 GCA_013397935.1 Dasyornis broadbenti | reverse complement strand
CGTCCGCGGGCGCCGGCAGCTGCTCTGCCTCATTAGGATGCACACCTGCTCCCCGCCGCCCTTTGTGTGCCGAGCAGATGCCCTGATTTATTATTATACACATTTTCTTTTTCATTTGGCCTGGATAATGCCGTCTCATTAACTCAAAATGTCTCCGAATCCTGACAAATTCTCACACAATCCCCAACAATGAAATCAGAATTGGGTTAAAAAAAAAAAAAAAAAAAAAAAAAAAAAAANAAAAAAGGGAAAAAAGTTGGGGAAGAGGAGGAGAGGGGGAGCGGGGCTGAAACGTGGTCTTGCCGCCGGCACGGCGCGGCAAAGCGCGGTGGCTCCGGGCTAGGGCAGCTGAGGGTGGGGTTTGTTGGTCGTGCTTCACTGGAGGAGCCCCACGGGGTGGTTTTGGGGATTGCAGGTGAATCCTGGGTTGCAGTATTACCTGGGAGCCCCCCTTGGGGGGTCTTGGAGGCCGTTCCTGAGGCTCAGGAATGCAGCATCCCGGCAGATCTGATGGCAACAGGTGTGAGCACAGTGCCCTGAGCCCGGCCTGCCCCCAGCGCCGTGGGCACCACGCTGCCACAGTGCCCGGGTGCCCTTCCCTGCCCCGGCCATCACCTCCAGCTGCGGCTGCCTTACCCCGAGCTCCCGGCCTTGCAGGATCCCAGATCTATTTCTGCTCTCAAGGCCTGGTAGAAGCCCATGAGCTGAGCATGGTGTGCCCTGTGCAGTCGTGGTGGCATTGCCAGCACGCTGGGACAGCAGCGTGCCAGCACCATCTCACTCCTCCCATGCCATAGTCACCGTGGCTGCTCGGCACAGTCCAGCCACAACAGAACACCCCCTTCGGAAGAGCTGTGATGTGAGCAGAGCTGCCTGGGGACAAAATCTGCGGCAGCACCGTGTGTTTCAGACAGGATACAAGAGATGCCACACGGCAGGGGTTGTGCCTCCTCCCTGGGATCTTCTGCTGCCAGGTGCACAGCTTTGCTCTGCCCTCCCTTTCCCTGGGGGAGCCTTCCCCCTCTGCAGGCTCTTGCCAGCCACACATCCTGCCCAGGCCCACCAGGCTGGCTGGTGGGATTTGCCCTTGGGGCATGTCCCTGTTGCCAGCCCCAGTCCTGCTCCAGCCCAGGTGGCCAATGCTGACAGATGGTGAAGCCGGTGGTGACATCGGGGGTTCTTTTCTCAGGGCCCCCATGCAGAGGGGATGCAGCAGCCGGGGCCACTCACCCTCCTTGTGCAGGGTTTGGCTTTGGGGAAGCACTCAGCTGACTGCAAGGAGCAGGAACGTGTCCCACCTGTTGCCAGCCAATGCTGAGCCCCTGCTTAATTGTATTTGAGTGATTTAGGATGGAGGGAGGACAAAAATAGCCCTGGTGAAGCAGAGACCCCAGGGCTGTCCCTTGTGCCTTGATTTCCTCTTCAGCGAGGAGGGGAGGCAGGAGGATCTCCCTGCGATGAGACACAGGATGTCAGCGCCGCGGCTGCGGTTCTGCAAGTCAGCACAAGCCCCTCCATGGGGGACGCCTTTGTTCCCAGCACCTCTTTCATCTTCCCAGCCTGGAGCAGCCAGCGCAGAACCTCGCCACTGTCAAACCCGATGTGCTGGGATGCGGGGTTGGGCTGGTCCCCAGGGTGCCCGGTGTCCCCCGGCCCCTCGGGGCCATCCCGCTGACGGCGCGTCTCGCCCCTGCCAGGTGTAGTGGTGCCTACGTGGGCGAGCGGTGCCAGCTGCCCAACCCGTGCCTGAGCTCCCCCTGCAAGAACGCCGGCACCTGCACGGCGCTGGTGCGTGGCAGCACCGTGGATTACACCTGCGCCTGCCGCCTGGGCTTCACCGACGAGCTGTGCCTGACGCCCCGCGACAACGTCTGCCTCAGCAACCCCTGCCGCAACGGCGGCACCTGTGACCTGCTGACGCTCAGCGAGTACAAGTGCCGCTGCCCACCCGGCTGGTCAGGTGAGGGCTGGCACCTGGGGACACAGCCGGGGTGGGAGGGACAGCCTGCGACAGGGTTTGCCCCTGGAAAAACCCCGTGGGTGGAGAGCAGCCTCTGGTTTTGGCTTCAGAGAGGTGGGGAGGGTGTTCTGCAAACCCGAGTTGGTGTTTGGGTGGGTCCCAGCTGGGGGAGCTGTGACCCTCCTGCACAGCAGGGTTTGAGGTGGGGGGAATTGGTTACAACCAGTCCCAGATCCAGCTCTGCCTTGCGGTGTAGATCACTGCCACCAGAGCTGAGCTGCCGTTTGCATCCTCACCCTCCCTCCCTGCCCTCCCCAGGCAAAACCTGCCAGCAGGCCGACCCCTGTGCCTCCAACCCCTGTGCCAACGGGGGCCAGTGCGTGCCCTTCGAAGCCCACTACATCTGCCGCTGCACCGCCGGCTTCCACGGCGCCAACTGCAAGCAGGACGTCAACGAGTGCAACATCTCCCCACCCGTCTGCAAGAACGGGGGCAGCTGCACCAACGAGGTGGGCACCTACCAGTGCTCCTGCAAGCCGGCCTACACCGGGCAGAACTGCGAGCACCTCTACGTGCCCTGCAACCCCTCGCCCTGCCAGAACGGGGGCACCTGCCGGCAGATTGGAGACACCACTTACGACTGCACCTGCCTGCCAGGTAGGGAGGAAAAGGGATTGGGGACCCTCTTGTGGCACCTTTGTCCACTCTAAATGAGTAGAGCCCAAATTTCCCTCAGGTTGTGGCTCTGGGAGGGGCAAAACCCTCTGGCTGTGGGCTCATTGTGCCACGTGCTTTTGGGAAGACGTCAGGCAGCGATGCCCGACGAGGAGAGTTCATCTGGGGGCTTTATATACTTGGTGCTTCACCAAAATAGCTCTTCCAAAACAACTGTTTGAGCAGCGGCCACTATGCGGATGCTCATATTCCAGAATAAGAGTGCCTTTTTCCGCTTTAGCTTAATCCACTTCCAGAATGGAATAATTAGCCTGGAATAGCTATTTTGGAAAGTTTCCGAGTGCGAATGGAGCTGGGGAAGGAAGACCCTCTCTGTGCTCGCTGCTGCTCCCTCCGGCAGTCACTGACTGGAGCAACCCAGCAGGATTTACAGCCTCTGGCATGGAGGGCTCCTGTGGAGGGGGCTGGTGGGGGCTGTCCTGGAAGCTCAGCACCCTGGAAGGGATCTTGGCACCCTGGAAAGGAGCTTGGCACCCTGCAAAGCCTAGAGAAGAACAGCAGCTGTGAAAGGGCTCCCTGACCCCAGCAAGCCCTTTAACTTCTGCCCTGGGACAGCGGGGCTGCAGCGCAGTCAGGGCAGGGAGCGAAAGGCACTGAGCAGCCCCATGCTCCCCCTGTCCCTGGGTCAGCTGGAAATGAAACTGGAGTTTCAGCCCAGAGCCACGCTCAGACCGGGCTGTGTTTGCTGGGACGAGCGCTGTTTGTCACCCGAGCCAGCCACACTGGCCAGCTGTGGCAGATGTGGAGGGGATGCACCCGCCCTCGCCCTGGGAAGGAAGCTGTGGGCAGCACTGTGCTGCCTCAGGAGCCTCTTGTGGCATTGGTTTGATCCTCTGGTCACCCATAGCCCATCAGTGGCCAGAGCAGGACAGGGGGTGGATGGCTTCTCTGCTCTGCACCCTGGGCAGGGCTTGGCACTGCCACGGGAGCTCCAGCCTCCCTCCCTGCAGCTCCTGCCCCATCTCCGCTGGGGACCTGGCACCGGGATGGGGAGGGGGTCTCCCAGATGGCAGAGACACCCACATCCTGCTGGCAGCCCAGCCCAGCTGGGGGAAAGAGAAGATCCCTGTAAGCAGTGGGGGATCTTGTGTTGATCTCTCACACGGGTTTGGAGGCTCCATCCCCTTCCCAAAGCTTTCGGCTGCAGTAACTCAGGAATCTCATTAACCGCCCGGAACAGACAGGGCCCTGCAGGATCTCCTGCTCCAGCTCCAGCCCTGCTCGCCCAGGCTGGAGCAAAGCTCCTGTCCTTAGGGACAGTGAGGTGTGAGGCTGACCGGGCAAGCAGTGCCAGGAAGGAAGCCTTTCCTTCCAGGACGAGCTCCCGGGGCAATGCTCCGTTGGAGAAGCTCGGAGCCCTGTCTGGTGGGAGTGGTGCTGCCACAGGGATGGGCAGGTGGAGGTGGTAGGAGGAGCTGTGCTGGCCCTGCCCTGCCGTTCTGCTGACGAGGCACTTTCCCTGAGCAGCCCGAGCGTGGGGCACGGCGGGGTGAGGCATGGCCCTGGGGTAGATCCCTTCTCCCGGCAGGATCAGCGCTGTCACGCCCAGCTGCGGCTTCGTGGGGTGCTTCCAGGAGATTTGCATCCTGCAGGAGCTGGTTCACCTCCCGTGGGGTGGCACAGCCCCTGCTCCGGGGCAACAGGGGGTCCCTCAGCAGCTCCTCCATCCCACACGATGCAGGAGCTGCCCTGGCTGTGGGCAGACGCAGGAGGGACGGGGGCTGTTCCTCACGATAAGGGGGTGATTGATAGGCTGGTATGTGGCACAGCAAACCTGGAACAATGTCCCCTTTTCATGCCCGGAGAGGCCTGGCTGTACCGGGTTTCTTCAAGTTAAACTAATCTTGGCTGTTTTATCGTACCATCGCTGTAGAATGTAACCCTGAGTTTAAAGTAATTGCCGTACTAATTACTCGTTTGGATGGTTCAAAATGAGTTAATCCTGGTATCTAGGACATTGCAAGTTATTGCTGCTCAGGCTCAGCCTAGCTGCTTAAAAATGAGGTGCAGATCAATGTTATCTGCTCTGGACTCCTACAAGCAATCATAAAAAGCTGTGGCTGTGGCTGCTCCCCATGCGGTGGGGCTGGGGAGAGGAAAACATGGAGAGAGCTAGGGGAAAGGCCCCAGCTGGGCCAGGGTCTGGGGTCCCACAGAGGATGGGTCTGCTCTGCCATTCCTTACCTGTGGCAGTGAGGTTTTGAGCTGCCTGTGCAGTGAGCAGTCTGGTCTGGAGCTGCACAATGCCCTGGGGAGCTGCAGATGGACACTGGCACTGTGGGCTGGCATTGTCATCCCAAACCCCAAGCAGCTGGGTCAGCTTTGGGGGTCATACAGTAAATACAGCTTTTAACACAAAAGTCAGTCAGGGGTGGCTTGGCAGGTGTCCTGAGAAGGGCCTGGCTGGTTTTTTCCTGCTGGAGAGGCTGGGGGTGGCAGGGTTTCCACACTATCACCTGGAGGAGATAAGAAACCCAAGCAGGAGGTGGGCTGGGATGAGCCCAGCGCCGTGTAGGGTGGTGGCTCACCCTGGCAGGGACTTGGATCCCCCTCGGGGGCAAGCACTACTGCTGAGGCTCTTTACAAGTGAAATTGAAAGCCGGTGATTCAGCACTAGGTGCCACAAGCCTTCGTGGGCGCAGCCCTGCTTCGCTCCAGCTTGCGTGGAGTCAGATTCACCACTGCCCGAGGCAAGTGTGTCCAGAGCTGGAGGCTCTGGGCACCAGGGACACCCTGCCCTGTGCAGCAGGAGCTGCTGCCTGCCAGGCTCCAGCAGAGGTGGAACAGGGATGAAGATGAAACCAGGCAGCTGCTTCAAAGCTAGGCTGGGAGCACCTGGCACACGCTCTGTGCCTGATAATGAACAGGCTTGCTGGTGGTGGGAACAGCGAGGGACAGGGTGGTGGCACAGCCAGTGGGTGAGCTGGCATCACGGCAGGTGTCTCCTCTGCGCAGGGTTCACGGGGCAGAACTGTGAGGAGAACATCAACGACTGCCCGGGCAACAACTGCAAGAATGGGGGCACCTGCGTGGACGGCGTCAACACCTACAACTGCCAGTGCCCACCTGAGTGGACAGGTAATGCCAGGAATGAGGGTGGCACGGGGCTGGGCTGGGAGGACAGATCCTGTACAGGGGGTGTCGGGCACAGAGTGTTCAGAGCTGTCCTGCATCACACTGGGATTGGGTCAGTGCCACCTTCACTCGGGTGCTCTGTCCCCTGGCAGGTCAGTACTGCACTGAGGATGTGGACGAGTGCCAGCTGATGCCCAATGCCTGCCAGAACGGTGGCACCTGCCACAACAACCACGGCGGCTACAACTGTGTCTGTGTCAATGGCTGGACGGGTGAGGACTGTAGCGAGAACATCGATGACTGCGCCATGGCCGCCTGCTTCCACGGGGCCACCTGCCATGACCGGGTGGCCTCCTTCTACTGCGAGTGCCCCCACGGCCGCACAGGTGAGGCCCTGTCCCACCTTGCCCCTGCCCTGCGTGTGCCCTGGCCCCTTGCTGCAGTCTTGGTTCGCAATGACTCATGTGCCCATCACCTTGATGTGTACCTGCCTTTTGCTGCCCAGGTTTGCTGTGCCACCTGGACGACGCCTGCATCAGCAACCCCTGCAACGAGGGCTCCAACTGCGACACCAACCCCGTCAATGGCAAAGCCATCTGCACGTGTCCTTCGGGGTACATGGGGCCAGCCTGCAACCAGGACGTGGACGAGTGCTCGCTGGGTGAGTGCCGGGGCTGAGCTCCTGCAGGTGGCAGTGGCACGGCTGGGGAAGGCTCTGGCACAGCCAGCAGCAAGTCCTGAGAGCTGTGGTTGTGTGTTACAGGAGCCAACCCATGTGAGCACGCAGGGAAGTGCATCAACACCCAAGGGTCCTTCCAGTGCCAGTGTCTGCAGGGCTACTCGGGCCCTCGCTGTGAGATCGATGTCAATGAGTGTCTCTCCAACCCCTGCCAGAACGATGCCACCTGCCTGGACCAGATCGGGGAGTTCCAGTGCATCTGCATGCCCGGTGCGTGGGCAGCCCTGTTGACCCAGCCTCAGTGATGGGGGTGGGTGGTGGGAGGGCTCAAGCTTAGTTCTGGGTTGGATGAACAGCTCCTGTGTGCCTGGGGTCAGCACTGAAAAGAAAGAGCTTGGTAAAGATTGTGTGGTGTCCTGTAGTGGTGGGGGATGAGAGGTGAGAGTTGGGCACCATCAGCCCTGCCCTGGACTCCTGCTCTTGCCAGCCTTGCTGGCTTGGATCGAGCCAAAGTGTGCTGATCCAGGGTGGACAACCATGGAGCATCTTGGGCATCAGATCCCACCATGTGCAGAGCATCTCCTGAGCTGCCTCTTAAAGATGGGGGGACCAGGTGTGCCCAGGTGTAACGCACCTGTCATGTGGCTGTGCCAGCCCTGTGCTGTGGTGCTGACAGTGCTGGGTCTCTTGGCAGGTTATGAGGGAGTTTACTGTGAGATCAACACGGACGAGTGTGCCAGCAGCCCCTGCCTGCACAATGGCAACTGCCTCGACAAGATCAACGAGTTCCACTGCGAGTGCCCCACTGGTACGTGGCCTCCCTCCCACTGCCAGCAGCCATCCCACTGCCACTGTGATGGAAACAAAGCCAGGACGCATCCTGGCTCGAGCCAAGAACAGACTCCTTAAATTTCATAGCCCTCTGAAATGGGGAGAGTGTAACGAGCACCTCGTGATGCTTTGGAGGGGGCTTCTCCAATTGCCATGAGGGGCTGAGCCCCGTGCAGGCGATGCTGCTCCAGCTCCGGCCCATGGGAGAGGGGAAGGAGGATTAAACCCCACGGCTTTGCACTTGAAAAGGCCCCTCTTTGGGAAGGAGGGCTGGGGGCTGGGGGGGCCGCACCAGCGGCTTTGAATGCGGTGTCAAAGTCACGGGGTGGAGCAGAGAATGGGGAGACGGTTAATCTGTGAAAGGAGGTTTTGAAGTTCAGAGACTTTGCTCCTCTAGAGATGTAAATAAGATGCTCTCAATGGTGGGTCGCAGCCCCGCATTCAGGGCCCCCAGCAGCCATCCCCATGGAAACCCGGCGCCCCAGCCGGGATGCGGGGGGCCGGCGGGAGCGGGGCAGGGGGCCCGGTGGGAGCTGCCCGGCGGCAGGGAGGGGAGCCTGGCGGGTCCGGCCGTGCACAGGGACGTGACTTCTCCCTTCATTCCAGGCTTCAACGGGCACCTGTGCCAGTTCGACATCGACGAGTGTGCCAGCACCCCCTGCAAGAACGGTGCCAAGTGCGTGGATGGCCCCAACACCTACAGCTGCGAGTGCACCGAAGGTGAGGGGATCCTGGGGGGCTGCGGGGGTCCTTCCCCATGATGTGCCATCAAACCACATTGACAAATCAGTAAGTGCCCACCTCTCCACGCACCTGCTGTGGCAGGTGCACCCGTACCATCCATCAGTCAGTTCCTTCTGTTGTGGGGCAGGATGTCCTTTTCCCAGGCGTTGGCAGAGAAAGCTGAGCTCTGGAGCCTGCCGGCCCCGGAGCCAGGTGTATCAACCCTGGCACTCCTTAGGTGTGGCCCCGCAGCAGCCGTCCCACCGTGCTCCCGCCCGCCGGCGCGGCAGCGAGAGGGAAGGCAGGAAGGAAGGAATAAAGCTGCCTCTATGGGCACGCAAGGTGCAGGGCCGCGGGGGCTCACCGACCGAAACCCAAGGAGCAGTTGCACAAAATGATGACTTGAGCCCTGGTGGCAAACAGTGGCTCTTTTGTGGAGCAGCTCCCGCCAGAAATCTTCCAGCTGAATGGCCTCTAATTAGTGTCTTGCTAATGCCAAGCCCCGATGAAAAGCTGCTATGTGGGCTTGGCGGGGTCTAGTCAAAGCTGTACTTTGTCCTCAGCTCTCCACCCCCAAACCCGGCGGGGAGGGAGCTGGCCAGGAGAATAGGAGCTGCCGGCGGGGTTATTATTCGGGGGTGCTTGCGGCCGCCCCCACCGTGCGCTCCGGGATGAGCCGCGGGCGAGCGCGGGGCCCCGCTCCACAGCCGAGGCGGCTTTAATGCAGGTCATTGTGCCTCCCGGGACAAAGCCCCCAGGCTGGGGGCTGACCAGCCCCACCACCAGCATGCTGGGGTGCTCCCTGCCTGCACCCTGCTCCTAGGGGTCCCGGGGCTCACGGTGGGACAGGTAAAGCCACCCCAGTGCACTGCCTCACACCTGGACGGGGTGAGAAGTGTCTCCCATCCTCACCCCATGTCCCCCATCCTGACCCTGTGTCCCTCATGCTGGTGGCAGGTTTCACGGGTGCTCACTGCGAGATTGACATCGATGAGTGTGACCCCGACCCATGCCACTATGGGACCTGCAAGGACAGCATCGCCTCCTTCACCTGCCTGTGCCAGCCTGGCTACACGGGCCACCGCTGCGACATCAACATCAACGAGTGCCAGAGCCAGCCCTGCAAAAATGGGGGGACCTGCCAGGACAGGAACAACGCCTACAACTGCATCTGCCTCAAAGGGACCACGGGTGAGCGGGAGGGAACCCTTGGGGCTCCACGTGGGTCGGCAGTGCCGGTGCAGCATCCTGCTCCCATCCTCATCCTGGGGCAGGTTGGCCCTGGGCTGCTGCCAGCAGCCGCCCTGGTGCCGGGGCTGGCCTGGGGCATCCTGGGTGAGGGCAAGTTCTCCCGGTTTGGTGCCCGGTTCTGGCAGGAACCACACCCCAGCTGGGAGCTGGGAGCTGCCCATGGCGGAGGCGCTTTGTTGTGGGGTGGCGGTGGCAGTTGGTACCAGTGGGCTTCGTTTTGCTGCGTTGGCAAGGCTGGGACCCCCTAATGACACCCCTGTCTTCCCTGGAACCCCCCTAACAACACCCGTCTGCTCCCCAGGACCCAACTGCGAGATCAACCTGGACGACTGTGCCAGCAACCCCTGCGACTACGGCAAGTGCATCGACAAGATCAATGGCTACGAGTGCACCTGCGAGCCGGGCTACACAGGTGAGAGCAGGGCCTCACACCCTGGGGACCTGCAGCCGCTGCTGCCTCACAAAACTAGGACGAGGGTGCAATAAGGAGGTTTTACACCCTCCAGCGCTCCTGCTTGTTCAGGAGGGTGACCCTGGCTCAGGCCGAAATCAAAGGGGTGTCTGGTGCCGTGAATTCGACTCCTGCTGCGCCCACTCCCATGGGTATCGGGTTGCTGCCTTGTCCGACTGGTTTGTTTGATCGCTGCTAGAAATGGTGGAGGGCTTTGATGGGAGCAGCCCCCACCACTCCCCGCTCGCATGGCCCCTTGTCCCCGGGCCTGCTGGGAGCTGAAATAAAGCCTGGCTTTGTCGGCCATGGCAGGTAGGGTTACAGGCTGAAACCTCCTCCCTTTGGTATTCCCTCCTGGAGCAGCAGGGAAAACAGCCCAGGGCACGGCCTCTTCCCAGTCATGTTTAATGAAGGCAGGCAGGCGATGCAGGGTGTGAAGTCACCGTGCCTGCAGGGCAGCCCGCTCCTCTGCAGCCGGCACACGCGTGTCCCGAGAGCTGAGCCTCCAGCAGACATTCCCTGGGTGGATGGAGAAAGAATTACCTGGAGTGTGCACTCCCCATGCCATGCTGGGCATGCTTATGGGGTAACCGTCCCTTGCTCCCCCTTTCCCAGGGCGCATGTGCAACATCAACATCGATGAGTGTGCCAGCAACCCCTGCCACAACGGGGGCACGTGCAAAGATGGCATCAACGGCTTCACCTGCCTCTGCCCCGAGGGCTTCCACGACCCCAAGTGCCTGTCCGAAGTGAACGAGTGCAACAGCAACCCCTGCATCCATGGGAAATGCCACGATGGACTGAATGGGTAGGCTGGAGGGGCTGCTGGGGGGCTGCAGGGACCAAAGGGTCCCCAACAAAGTCTGGGTTAGAGGAGGGTGAGCATCTGTCCCTTGAGTGGGTGCTTGTCCATGCTCTGGGCCAGTGCCATGAAATATTTCCCTGAAGGGACAGGATTTGCTGGATTGATGAGGCTGGTGTAGCCTGGATAAATGAGGCCAGGTCGGAGCAAATCTTTAGGCCCCAATTTTCCCCAAAGGTACAAATGTGACTGTGACCCTGGCTGGAGTGGGACAAACTGTGACATTAACAACAACGAGTGTGAATCCAATCCCTGCATGAACGGTGGCACCTGCAAGGACATGACCAGCGGCTACATCTGCACCTGCAGGGAGGGCTTCAGCGGTAAGTGGGGGATTGGATTGGATATTCTGAAACATTTCTTCCTGGAATTGGTGGCCAAGCACTGGAACAAGCTGTCCAGGGTCCGTGGTGGAGTCACTACCATGACTGGAAGTGTTGAAAAGAGGTGTGGATGTGGCACTTGGAGACATGGAATATGGTGATGCTGGGTTAATGGCTGGATTTGATGATCTTAGAGAGCTTTTCCAGCATTAACAATTGTGTGGTTCCAGGATTCTAAGGGTGCAGCCAGGGGTGCTGCCAAGGCTTGGGTAGGAGCTGTGGGTGGGTGTTCCCATGATTCTGGGTGGGCTGGAGGCTTCATTTTGGGGACAGTGGCGCCCCAGGTGTGGCTGGGAGCTGTGGCAGTGCAGCAGACTGGAGAATTCGGGTGCTCCTGGCTGGAGCTGAGCACAGGCTGTCCCAGGGCAATGGGTGGGCGGGCTGTTGTCACTGTCACCACGTCCCCACAGTACCCTCAGCCCCCTGCCACCAGCACAGCTCCATCACAGTTGTTTTTCTCTGTTTTTCCTAACACAGGCCCCAACTGCCAGACCAATATCAACGAATGTGCTTCCAACCCCTGCCTGAACCAGGGCACGTGCATCGATGATGTTGCTGGCTACACCTGCAACTGCCTCCTGCCCTACACAGGTGAGGGGAGCACCCTGTGCCCCACCATGGCTCTGTGGAGTTTCTTCTTCACCTGTGACACCAAACTGCTCCCCCTGCACATGCAGGGAGCCGGCACTAAGCATGAAGGCTTCCCTCACCTCCCACGGCTGCGGCTCCACCTCTCGCAGCTGGAGGAAATTTGCAGGAGCTTTGGGAAGCTGCCAGCCACAGCTTCCTCCCTCCTCCTCCTCTTCCTCCTCCTCCTGGAGGGCACTGGGGCGGTGGCTTGGGGGCAGCAGCACCCAGGGGCCGCCCCACTCACACCCCACCGCCCAGGGGGGTCAGCGGTGCCGGTGGCCCCGTTCCCCAGCCATGATGCTCGTGCTGGAAAAAGCGATCTGAGGCCGAGGGGCCGGGGGATTCTGCTGAGCCAATTCCTGTTTGCTGGCCCTGCGCTTCCTCTCGCGCAGCCCAGCACAATTGAAGGAAGCCATGAGCCGTTTCCTGCCCTCACCAGTGGTCATAGAAACCCCTGAGGGGGATGGGGACTGGGCAGGCAGGGAGGGGAAGGCTCTGGAAAATAGCAAAGGCCAGTTCAGGAGATATTGGCTGACAGGGAAGATAAGGGTTCGGAGGGAATGTGTCCCTTGGCTGGATGTAAACAGGAAAAGCAGTGGAGAGGGAAGCGGGGAGGGAGTGCAAGGGGGAAAAGACAGCCTGAGCAGCACTTCCCTGCCAAAGGAAGTGTGCAGTGCTTTAATGCAGCCCAGATAGCCAGAGCTTAAAAGTTGGTGGGGGTCTGGGGTCATGGGTGACCAGGAATGGAGGAGACAGCCTCAGCTAGGCTGCCCTGGCGTGATGGGGAAGTCCAGAGCCATCCCCAGACTGGCAGCAGCACAGGGCAGGGGACAGGGGTAGTGGGGTCTGGGCCTCCTGTCATTTTGGAGGGTGTCAAATGGTGCTTGTGCCTGTGCAGGAGCCACCTGTGAGGACGTGCTGGCCCCTTGTGCTGGCAGCCCCTGCAAGAATGGCGGCGAGTGCCAGGAGTCAGAGGACTACAAAAGCTTCTCCTGCAGTTGCCCACCTGGCTGGCAAGGTATGGGCATGGCCCTTTTGGGGGTTAGAACACCCTGCTCCCCTCAGGGAGGGAAAGGCAGAGGGGAGGGAGCCAGGCCTCTGGCAGGGTCCTGACCTGCCCCATGGCTCAGCCAGGTGGATGGGACATGACCATTGCCTGCATCTTGGCTCCTGCCCTGGTGCGAGCGGTGCCCAAGACGTCATTGTCACCCCTGGGGCCTTCACCAGCATCCCCAGCCCACACAGTCCCTGTCCTGCTCTGTCCCCAGGTCAGACCTGTGAGATTGACATCAATGAGTGCGTGAAGAGCCCCTGCCGGAACGGGGCCACGTGCCAGAACACCAACGGGAGCTACCGCTGCGCCTGCCGGACCGGCTTCTCCGGCCGCAACTGCGACACTGACATTGACGACTGCAAGCCCAGTAAGAGCAGGGGCTGCCCCACGCTGCACCCAGCCCAGCCCTGAGCCTCATCACCCTCCTGGGGCTGGGATTCTCCTTCCCATGCATGGACCAGCCCTGGCTGCCACTGTGGCCTGGGCTGTGCTGTAAGCCCGGCTTGGCTTTTGGGCAGTCTCACGCATGTCCTTGTTGAGCTGTGTCAGTCTGAGCCAGATGGGAGTGTGAGGAAGGAGGCTGGGGGTTGATGTGTCCCATGGGTTCTCCTTGTGCCTTGTGTGGGGCTGGTCCGGCTTCTACCCAGTCCATGGGCTCGGTCCCATTCCTCCACGTGGCCAGGGAACATATGTGGGGATGGTGCCGTGGGGCAGCTCCCAGACTGGGCTGCTGCACCAGAGCTGGACCCCATCACACCTTCACATGTACATCCCTCCTCTCCAGATCCGTGCCATAATGGTGGCTCCTGCTCTGATGGCATTGGCACATTCTTCTGCGAGTGCCTGGCTGGTTTCCGTGGGCCCAAGTGCGAGGAGGACATCAATGAGTGCGCCAGCAACCCCTGCAAGAACGGGGCCAACTGCACCGACTGCGTCAACAGCTACACCTGCACCTGCCCCTCCGGCTTCAGCGGCATCCACTGCGAGAACAACACCCCTGACTGCACGGAGAGGTACAGTCCTGCCAGCTGGGACCAGGGCTGAGGTCCCTGTGCTGCCCCATCGCCCTGGCCTGGTGTGTGGGGCACGACCAGCGGTGACTCACTGGGGTGTGATGTGTGTGTCCCCAGCTCCTGCTTCAATGGTGGCACCTGCGTGGATGGCATCAACACCTTCACCTGCGTCTGCCTGCCCGGCTTCACGGGCAGCTACTGCGAGCACAACATCAACGAGTGTGACTCCAAGCCGTGCCTGAACGGGGGCACGTGCCAGGACAGCTACGGGACATACAAGTGCACCTGTCCCCAGGGATACACAGGGCTCAACTGCCAGGTACAGGAAGCTTGGGTCCCTCTGTGGGTGCTGCTGTGGGGATCTGGGGTTCACTGCAGTCTCCTCTCCTGCAGAAGCCCTGCCGGGTCCTGACCCTCATCTCTTGCTCTGCTCCCCCAGAACCTGGTGCGTTGGTGCGACTCCTCTCCCTGCAAAAACGGAGGCAAGTGCTGGCAGACCAGCAACCTGTACCACTGTGAGTGCAACAGCGGCTGGACAGGGCTCTACTGCGATGTCCCGAGTGTGTCCTGTGAGGTGGCTGCCAAGCAGCAAGGTAAGGCCCTGCCGTGTGTACAGGGCCAGGCTGGGGTCCCCAGGTGCTCCCCGTGCTGAGCACTGAGCAGGGACATGCTCAGGTCTCTTGGTGGGGATCTTCGGCACAGAGTGATCTCAAGGGTTGTTCCAGCATGCAGCCCTAAGACTGTTATACCCTGGGAGATGTGCAGTGGCCAGAACGTTGCCGAGTGATGTGTGGGTGTCCCCAAGGCCCCTACAGCTCACTCTGCTCTCCCTGACAGGTATCGATGTAGCACATCTCTGCAGGAACTCGGGGCTCTGTGTGGACACTGGCAACACTCATTTCTGCCGCTGCCAAGCCGGCTACACCGGCAGCTACTGTGAGGAGCAGGTGGACGAGTGCTCCCCCAATCCTTGCCAGAACGGAGCCACCTGCACGGACTACCTGGGAGGCTACTCCTGCGAGGTGGGTGCCTGGGGGGCAGGAATTCCCAGAGAAAATGCTCCAATTACTGCCTTTCTGCTCCCCAAGATGTTGCCTTTGGGTGCAATGCCCTTTTACCCAGCTGGAGGCTGTGGTGGTGGCTGTGCTCCTGCAGCCAGGTGGGAATGGAAGGACCCTCTCTGATCGTTCCCCTCTTTCCTCCTTACAGTGTGTGGCTGGTTATCATGGAGTTAACTGCTCAGAGGAGATTAATGAGTGCTTGTCCCACCCGTGCCAGAATGGAGGAACCTGCATCGATCTCATCAATACCTACAAATGCTCCTGCCCCAGAGGAACTCAAGGTAAATTAATTCCCCAGGCTGGGGCATTAGTGGGGTGAATGCAGATATCCTTGGATTCTGCTCATTAGCTGCTCAGCCTGGCAGCAGCAAACGCGGCGGGCGAGGTTTGTGTTTGCTTGCGGGCTCAGCCATCAAGGCCACGCGGCCTTGGCCACGTGGTGCCAGTCCCTCCTGCCCGAGAGGTGGCTCAGACTGCCACTGACGTGGTCAGGCTCAGCCCCTTTGCAGGGAAGGCTCACACGAGGGAGCAGCGGGCCCCCGATACTGTTTGATGAGCTGTGTGGGTTGTTCCCCCATCTCTCTAGGGGTGCACTGTGAGATCAATGTGGATGACTGCAGCCCTTTCTTTGATCCTGTCACCCTGGGGCCCAAGTGCTTTAACAATGGCAAGTGCAAGGATCGGGTAGGGGGCTACAGCTGCATCTGCCCCCCTGGCTTTGTAGGGGAGCACTGCGAGGGAGATGTCAACGAGTGCCTGTCCAACCCCTGCGACGCCCGCGGCACCCAGAACTGCGTGCAGCGGGTCAACGACTACAAATGCGAGTGCCGACCTGGCTATGCAGGTGAGCACTGCATCCCCCCAGCTCCCAGGGTCTAGCCTGCAGCCCCCAGCCCCTCCAGGCATCCCTGCACGCCTTCCTCTGCTCCTCACACGCTCCTCTCTCTCGCAGGCCGTCGCTGTGACACCGTGGTGGACGGCTGCAAAGGCAAACCCTGCAGGAATGGGGGAACCTGTGCTGTTGCCAGCAACACCGGCCGTGGTTTCATCTGCAAGTGCCCCCCGGTAGGTGCCTGCTCCTCTCCGGCTCTGAGCAGGGAATGTTGCGTGGTCAAGAGGTGGTTCAGAGGCCAGTTTAGCCCCTGAGGCCAGTTTAGCCCCTGAGGCTTCCCAAGCTGGGATGGGCAGGATGCTTTGCTGTGGGTGCATCCATAAACGTGCACTCTCCACGCTTGCAAGGATACTGGGACAGGGTCAGGCCTGAAGGTACCAGACACAGTTCTGCAGGACAGGCTGAGGGTTATTTGCGTCACACTAAGTGGGGCAGGCAGCCATGGAGAAGAGCTCCCTTCACTTTGAGGGGATGCTCTAATGGGATTTACATTCAAGATTATTCTTGCCCATCACCAGTTTTAGAGGGTGGGTTTTAGTTTCGCAGAGCACACGTGTGTTAGTGCTGCTCATAGGACAGCACCAGTGGTTCTGACTCCCTCCTTGCTGTGCTCTCCCCAGGGATTCGTGGGTGCCACCTGCGAGAATGACTCCCGCACCTGTGGGAACCTGCACTGCCTGAACGGTGGCACCTGCATCTCCATCCACAAGAGCTCCAAGTGCATGTGCACACCGGCCTTCACGGGCCCCGAGTGCCAGTACCCGGCCAGCAGCCCCTGCACCTCCAACCCCTGCTACAACGGGGGCACCTGCGAGTTCTTCAGCGACGCCTCCCCCTACTACCGCTGCAACTGCCCCGCCAACTTCAATGGCCTCAATTGCCACATCCTTGACTTCGACTTCCAGGGGGGCATCGGGCAGGACATCATCCCCCCCAAAATCGAGGAGAAGTGCGAGATCGCAGTGTGCACGGGGTACGCCGGCAACAAGATCTGCGATGGGAAATGCAACAACCACGCCTGCGGCTGGGACGGGGGCGACTGCTCCCTCAATTTCAATGATCCCTGGAAGAACTGCTCCCAGTCTCTGCAGTGCTGGAAGTATTTCAATGATGGCAAGTGTGACTCTCAGTGCAATAATGCTGGCTGCCTCTACGATGGCTTTGACTGCCAGAAATACGAGGGGCAGTGCAAGTAAGTGACTTGTTTAAAACCTTCTCGTTTTAAAGCCCATGACCCCTGTGGTGACCCTCTGGTCCTTCTGATTGCAAATGGTAAAACTCCTTGACTCAGGCCTGCTCTTCACTCCCAGCATTTTGTTCTGCTGCCTGTGGGGCTGCAACTCAAGCAACCACACTTCCCTGTGGTCCTTCTGAGTTGATATCCACTTGGAAGCTCTCTGGGTTTGACTCATTGCAGATGGCTTCCCTGTCCTTGCTTGTGTCACCCCACAGAAGTGAATTCTCCAACTCACAGCAGTAACACAGCCAGTTTCAAGGCAGGGAGACCCCAAATGGAAGAGCAGCCAGGAAACACGATGATGTTAACATCCAAGCATTTCCCAAACATTGTCTTTGGCAACAGCAGGAACTTAGTCCCAGATTCCCGGACCAGCTCTGGTCTCAGTAACTATTCTGTGTCCCCATGCCTTCTCTGAGTCACAGTAATTTGTCCCTTTTTCTTTTATAATTTAACAGCTGCGCTCTCCCACCTGCAGAGGTGAACGCTTCACCGTGCTGCATGAAACAGCTGCTTTCTATGGAAACTTGTTTAGTGTCTGTCAGGGTGAAGAATATTTATACAAAAGCAGGGTCCCTGTGGACCACCACTGTTTTTGTCAGCAGACAGGTGTTACTTGCAGTACTTGGTCTGATTCTTTCTTCTGCCTTTCTTCTTCCCCCTCCCAGCCCTCTGTATGACCAGTACTGCAAAGATCACTTCTCGGATGGTCACTGCGACCAGGGCTGCAACAATTTTGAGTGCGAGTGGGACGGTCTGGACTGTGCAAACAACATGCCAGAGAAGCTGGCAGATGGCACACTGGTGGTGGTGGTGCTCATCACCCCCGAGAACCTGAAGAACAACTCCTTCAACTTCCTGCGGGAGCTGAGCCGTGTGCTGCACACCAACGTGGTCTTCAAGAAGAACCCCAAGGGGGAGTATATGATCTTCCCATACTACGGCAATGAGGAGGAGCTGAAAAAACATTACATCAAGAGGTCCACAGAGGACTGGTCAGATATGTCCAGCGCTGTCATCAACAAAGTGAAGAGCAGCCTCTACTCCAGGGCTGGCAGGAGGCAAAGGAGGGAGCTCGACCAGATGGACATCAGAGGGTAAGAGGGCTCCATTTTCTCTGAGCAGCGCTGGTTTTGTGTGTTGGTAATAGTAACACGCTAGGAGGGGAAGGATGTAGGCCAGATAATTGTATTTAGATGTTGCTTTCTGTGTGAACAGAAACCGGATTTTGCTCTCATGTGGGAAAATGGAGTGATCATTCAGGAATCCTGATACAATGCTGCGCCGACTCTCACGATTGAAGGAGTCCTGTGTATTGTTGGGAGCCAGGGCTGGGCTGGGTGGGACCTGGAAGCAGAGGTTGGCCTGACCGACTGTCTGACTTCAGGAAGTCATTAAGCTAAGCCTCATTTTCTCCCTGGGAAATGCTTTCTAGAGCTTTGTTGTAAAACTCAATTACTGCAATCTGTTTGGAGATCTTTGGTGTAAACACACACATCTAACCTGCTCCCTCTCCATGGACTCAATCAAAAACCACTGGAAGCAAAGGAGTTAGAGCAGTGAAACTGATGTGAGAAGATCTGAAGGCTCCCAAACAGCATTATTTAAGATACTGTAGTGTCTGGGTAATTTTAAAACACTGTGAAGCAGAGACTCCCTTTCATTCCTGTAGATAAAGATTTGGATTTCACAGCATCCACTGAGGCAAATCCAACAGACCATGAGTGTGAGCTGCAGTGTTTGGGCCACAGGGAAGCAAGGAAATGGGTTCCCACCTTCTGATTCCCACTGATGGGGGTTAAAGAGGGAAGGGAGATGGGGCTCAGCCGTGTCCTCCGTGTGGTCATCGCTCCCTGTTCCTTATTGACTCTTCTCTCTCACAGATCCATCGTCTACTTGGAAATTGATAACCGCCAGTGCATCCAGTCATCTTCCCAGTGCTTCCAGAGTGCCACCGATGTGGCAGCGTTCCTGGGAGCCTTGGCCTCCCTTGGCAACCTCAACATACCCTACAAAATAGAAGCTGTTAAAAGTAAGTACGGCTGGTCAGCTGGGGAGGAGAGACAGCCAAAACTTGCCAGCCTTCCCCGAGTTCAGCTGTCTGTCAATTGGCTGCATTTGAGCACAGTCTGGTTTTAATAACCTCACTTTTTCTTTTTTCCCTTTAAGTCTCTTCTTAACAAAATTGCAGACCCACTTTATTATTTTTGCTTATTCCAGGTTTTATTTCAAAATCATTATCACTCTAAAAGTTATTAAAAAAAGAAAAGGAAAAGAAAACCCAAGCAGCTCCAATCAATCAGTGACATGCAAGGAGTTGAAGTTTGTATCTTGAAAATCCCCCTTAAATCCTTTTGTCTTAACAGCTCAATGCAAGCGCAATGATTTGAAGTTTGCTAATCCTTTTCCTTAAAGGAGAAAAAAGTGAAGCTGTCTCCTGGTGCAGGCTGCCTTGTGCAGCCGAGAATTTGCCGATAGTTTGCAATTCTGATTAATAGCGTATAAAATGACCTTATTTTGGGGAGGGGGGGCTGATTTAGATCAGACTTAGGTACCTCTATTAACTAATTTTCCTTCATTTCCACTCTGTCCCTGGTTTGCTATGCAGCTTAATGTCTCAGCATCTCTTTGTGCCCCACTGTTTTGTAGGTGAAACAGCTGAGCCCACGAAGAACTCCCAGCTGTATCCTATGTACGTGGTGGTGGCTGCACTGGTCTTGGTCGCCTTCATCGGACTGGGAGTGCTGGTGTCTCGGAAGCGGCGCAGGGAGCATGGGCAGCTTTGGTTCCCAGAAGGCTTCAAAGTGACCGAGTCGAGCAAGAAGAAGCGACGGGAGCCCCTTGGGGAGGATTCTGTTGGACTGAAGTGAGTAATTTGCTTGCTAACCCGATAAACACGGCGCAGCAGGGCTGCCCAGGGCTCTTCTGAGAGAGCCTGTCAGAGTTTTGTTCTCTAGTGCATTGTATCAGTGTGGCAGGGAGGAGAAAAATCAGGGGTCTTCGAGTTCTGCATGGGGGAAAAAGCAGTGTTCCATCTGCTTTGTAATCTGTTTGCACTTGGTAAAAAATGCAATGCAACCTGAGGGGAGCTCCTGGAAATTGGTTGATTCTTCTTTCAGTTTGTGCATGTACACGGACACGGTCCATCACAAACAGCTCCTGCAGAGGAGATAACTTTTTGTGTGGTTTTATTTTGAAAGACCCCTCAAAAATGCTTCGGACGGCACGCTGATGGATGACAACCAGAATGAGTGGGGTGATGAGGAGACTTTGGACACCAAGAAGTTCAGGGTAAGCCCTCTGCCACATTCCCTCCCTGTGCTGCAGGCAGCTGTTCCTGGGTTTGTCACGGAAGGAGCAGAGGGACCCTTGGGGCCCCTCATTGCTGCTCCCAGCTCCTTTGCAAACCTGCCTGTGACAAACATCCACCTTGGAGACTCCCAGAGCTTCCCAGGCTGGAGCTCAGCCCAGGGTGCTTTTCTGGGAGCTCATTCCCTGCTGTTGCCCTCAGTTTGAGGAGCAGGCGATGCTGCCCGACACGGATGACCAGACGGACCACAGGCAGTGGACCCAGCAGCACCTGGATGCCGCCGACCTGCGCATCTCCTCCATGGCTCCTACCCCTCCACAGGGGGAAATTGATGCTGACTGCATGGATGTCAACGTCAGAGGGCCGGGTAAGGACCCCTTGCACTTCTGCACTGGCTGCCAGCTCAAACCCTCCCTCAGCCCCTGCAGAGGAGCAGCCCCAGGCAGCCCTACCTGTCCCTTGCTGCTCCAGAGTCACTGCTGGATGCCCTGCACCACAGGGTTGCTGTTGTGTGTGGTTTAGAGAGAGACCCTGTCACATTTTGCTTTCCATGAGAGCTCTTTTGTTCAGTCACTGAGATGGAAATTACAGAAGTACCTATTAAATCACCCAGGTTATCTCTCAACTGCTCCTATATTCCTCTCCTCCCACCCAACTGTACATTTCACAGGCTTCCTTCCAGGTTTTTAACAGTAGTTAATAGGTTTTTAAATTCTTACAAACACTTGGTCTTCCCCACGCCTGTGAATTTGTCCTCTGAAATAATGAAGGTATTTACCATACTCAGTTTGCTTTGAGCAGCCTTCCTTCTCAAACTGCACCTTCATGGTGCATGTGCAAACGAGCAGACGAAATAGGGAAAGCAGCGAGTGCTGAGATACCACTAAGGAATTTCAGATCCATATCAGAGGAAGGATACCCGTGTTTGATGTTCAGAACTAGTCAGGAACTCAGTCTTGGTGTACCCAGGAGAATAAGCATCTATCGCAGACAGAGCGTCTGGCTGAGCCTCCTGCATTACAGAGGGTAAAAAGCCTTTTTTCCCCGGGTTCCCCTGTCCTTTCAGATGGCTTCACCCCCCTCATGATCGCCTCGTGCAGCGGAGGAGGGCTGGAGACCGGCAACAGCGAGGAGGAGGACGATGCTCCCGCCGTCATCTCGGACTTCATCTACCAGGGCGCCAGCCTGCACAACCAGACTGACCGCACCGGCGAGACCGCGCTGCACCTGGCGGCCAGGTACTCCCGCTCGGACGCTGCCAAGCGCCTGCTGGAGGCCAGCGCCGATGCCAACATCCAGGACAACATGGGCCGGACGCCCCTCCACGCTGCCGTCTCTGCCGATGCCCAAGGAGTCTTCCAGGTAATGGATCCCCTGGCCGCCAGTTTCGGGGTTTTTGGGGGGAAATAGTGGTGCTACATGGAGAACCTGGGCAAACTGTGGGGTGGCAGTCTTAAAAAATGGAGCTCCTGGTGTCTTGGGGCACAGCAAAGCAGCAACCCCACAGCGGCACCCCTGGACTGGGAGCAGAACTGGGGAGATGAACCTTTGGAAAGGGCGCTGCAGGTTCTGAGACCTGGATACCTGGAGTGCCTTGGTGTCTGTCCCTCCTAACGTTGGTGTTTCCTCTGCTTTGGCTCTTCTTGTGGCAGATCCTGATTAGGAACAGGGCGACAGATCTGGATGCCCGAATGCATGACGGGACCACCCCCCTGATCCTGGCCGCTCGCTTGGCTGTGGAGGGGATGCTGGATGACCTCATCAACTGCCACGCTGACGTCAATGCCGTGGATGATTTAGGTACCGAGGCAGCTGAAACACCAGTTCCCTCAGACATGGGACTAAAGGGCTACTTGCTGCTGGTCTCAGCGCTCACTAATGTGCATTGTTCTTCGTGGTTTTCCTCTCTAGGCAAGTCAGCCCTGCACTGGGCAGCTGCTGTGAATAACGTTGAAGCCGCTATGGTTCTGCTGAAGAATGGTGCCAATAAGGACATGCAGAATAATAAGGTAAGATCTCCTAGGCTGATATACGCAAGGGAAGAACCATTACAGGAGTCTGTTAGAGAGTAATTTCTGCCTAAAGTACAAATGTCTGGCACTGAGGATCTGATTTGATTGTTTGCTGTGAATGAAGTTGTTGGATTTAGCTCAAAGGAGCACTGTGGGGTTTGGTTGTAGGGGTGATGTTGAGGGGCTGTGCAGTGCTTGCTGGGCAGTTTTGTGTCTTTGTGGCCACCTCCAGCATGTTCTGGGTCACTTGTAGGATTGCTGGTTTTGGTATCTGTACAAGGTCATGGCTCAGCAGGGTAGGAAAAAGCAGGAGCAAAACCTCACTGGGGGAGAGATGATGGCAGAGCATCTCTGCCACCCAAAGACATGAGGTTGGGCATGGAGCTCAGGGCAGCTCTAGCCAGGAGAATCTGTGAACTCCACCCTAACCAAATACTGCTGGCTTTCCAGGAGGAGACCCCACTGTTCCTGGCAGCCAGAGAAGGGAGCTACGAAACCGCCAAGGTCCTGCTGGACCATTTTGCCAACCGGGACATCACGGACCACATGGACCGGCTGCCGCGGGACATCGCCCAGGAG
Organism: Dasyornis broadbenti; assembly: GCA_013397935.1. Classification (NCBI taxonomy): domain Eukaryota; kingdom Metazoa; phylum Chordata; class Aves; order Passeriformes; family Dasyornithidae; genus Dasyornis; species Dasyornis broadbenti. The sequence goes on along the minus strand of VZRN01005970.1, from coordinate 226,867 downwards.
CGCATGCACCACGACATCGTCAGGCTGCTGGACGAGTACAACCTGGTGCGGAGCCCACCCCTGCACAACGGCCCCCTGGGGGCACCCACCCTGTCCCCCCCGCTCTGCTCGCCCAACAGCTACATCGGCAACCTCAAACCCGCCGTCCAGGGCAAGAAGGCCCGGAAGCCGAGCACCAAGGGGCTGAGCTGCAATGGCAAGGATGCCAAAGACCTCAAAGCCCGGAGGAAAAAGTCGCAAGATGGAAAAGGGTGTCTGCTAGACAACTCCAGCGTGTTGTCGCCGGTGGACTCCCTGGAGTCGCCGCATGGGTACCTGTCAGATGTGGCCTCTCCCCCGCTGATGACCTCTCCGTTCCAGCAGTCCCCTTCCATGCCTCTGAACCACCTGCCAGGCATGCCTGACGCCCACCTGAGCATCAACCACCTCAACATGGCCGGCAAGCAGGAGATGCCCATGGGCAACTCCAGCAGGATGGGCTTCGACTCGGTGCCGCCACGCCTGTCCCACCTGCCGGTGTCCAGCCCCAGCACGGGCATGAGCAGTGCCCCCATGAGCTTCTCAGTGGGCGGCGCAGCCGGGCTGAACGGGCAGTGTGACTGGCTGACCCGGCTGCAGAACGGGATGGTGCAGAGCCAGTACAATCCCCTGAGGGGCAACCTGCAGCCTGGAGCGCACCAGCAGCCCCAGAACCTGCAGCACGGCATGATGACCTCCCTGCACAACGGGCTGCCCACCACCAGCTTGTCGCAGATGATGAGCTACCAGGCCATGCCCAGCACCCGGCTGGCGTCCCAGCCCCACCTGATGCAGAGCCAGCAGCTCCAGCAGATGCAGCAGCAGCAGCTGCAGCAGCCCAGCCTGCAGCCGCAGCAGCAGCAGCCGCAGCAGCCCCAGCAGCCGCCGCCGCCACCGCAGCAGCAGCAGCACCACAACCCTGGCTCCAACGGGAGCGGCCACATGGGCCAGAATTTCCTTGGTACGGAGCTGAGCCAGCCCGAGCTGCAGCCGGTGAGCAGCAGCAGCATGGCCGTGCACACCATCCTGCCGCAGGATTCCCAGATGCTGCCCACCTCCCTGCCCTCCTCCCTCGCCCAGCCCATGACCACCACGCAGTTCCTGACCCCACCTTCCCAGCACAGTTATTCCTCCCCCTTGGACAACACCCCCAGCCACCAGCTCCAGGTGCCCGACCACCCTTTCCTCACGCCGTCTCCGGAGTCGCCGGACCAGTGGTCCAGCTCCTCTCCTCACTCCAATGTGTCCGACTGGTCCGAGGGCATCTCCAGCCCTCCCACGAGTATGCAGTCACAGATGGGACACATCCCCGAGGCCTTCAAGTAAAAGAAGGTGTTTCAGAGACGCTCAGTGGGAGCCAGAATCTCGAGGGAGATCTTTTTTTAAAAGGACATCGGATGCTTTTATTAAAGGATCCTTTTTAAATATGTTTTTATAAAAGAAAAAAAGACAGATTAATTACTTTTTTTTTTTTAGTATTTATTTATGTACTTTTTATTTTACATGAGAACACTGCCTTTTTATTTATATGTTCTATTGTTAAGAACTCAATGTGGGACACCAGTTGTGTTTTGAGAAATCAACAAATTAGGTTTTTATAGGACGTTCTCTTTTGTTTGGGGGGGTTCATTGTGTTTGATTTGGGAGGAAATGTTTATGTAAAGCTATAAGCAACGATTTGTGATTCTGAAATGCCATTAATTTATTTTTTTTCTCTTTCAACTCAGAAAGAGAAGTGAGAAAGAAGAGGGGAAGGAAAAATTGACTAAAAATACCACTCCTTAAGGGGAAAAAGAATTAAGTATGGATGAATTTTTTAAATGTACTTTAAAATGCTTCCTTTGCTATTATATGAGAGGACATTTTATGGTACCAGTCATGAATCTTTGTTTAAATTTCAGTATTATATAGTTGTACATTTGCCTTGATAATAGAAAGTTTTGTTCTCTCTTGTTTTTATATATATAAAAATATATATATTTAAATGATTTTTATGATCTAAAAAAAAAAAAAAAAGAAAATCAGGATTACAGACCTGTAAGAACAGTTTCTAAGCTAAAAAAAAAACAACTACAAAACATGAATACTGTCCCCCATCAAAAAGAAATGTATTTGCCAAACTTCCAAGAGAGCAAGCCCATAACTATGGAGTATATACACAAAGGAGGCTTAATTTTACTTTGAATATCTTTTCTGGTTTTGGTTTTTTTTTTTTTTTTCTTTTTTTTTTTTGTTTGTTTGTTTTCGTGTTTGCCTTTGAGTAACTGTTTTGAGAAATAAATGCCAATATAAACTTTGTAAACCACATCCTTATTTTAAGGATGGCCTGCCTATTTTTAAAAGAAAGGTGTGTCTGGTGGTGCAGACACCCTGAGTGAGATTACAAAGCATTATCACACTGCCACCCCCACGTGCTCGCCCGGCCCCAGCTCCTCTGGCAGAGCCCTCACTGGGTGCCCAGTGGGAAGTGCTGCTGGTTTTGGTGGGAGGCTGGACTGGCCAGACTGGAGGGCGAAGAGACAGCACAGCTGTGCTGTGAAACGTTGACATTTTGTTCTGTGACGTTAGCCTGGAGTGATGCATCTTTTTTTATATTGATGTGCACTCTTTCTGTGTACCATGTAAAATATAGTATAAGCCTGTGGCAGATTTAATGTTTGTAAATATGGTTTTTTTGGGGTTTTTTTTTCTTTTTCAAGAAAAGGTGGATTTTGTTTCAAAAATCTAAATGAGCAAGTCTTAAATATATCTTAAATATATCACCTTATAGAGGTGTTGGAATATCACTCACTCGGGTGCAAAAGCAAGCAGACACCCTAAGACTAGATAATGAGTATGGGACAGGCAGATAGGGAGCAGTTAATCAAGAAAACCTAAGGAAAGGGTTCCTTTTCCTCATTCCTTTCTATTAGAACACCAAATAAAATGGATATTTCTCAAGGCACAGCGCCTTGCTGAGCACTCATCTTAGTTAACATTTCAGACCATTGTTATTGTGACACGCCTAATATGAGTGATAAAAACATCACGTGGTGTTGAATCTTCCTATGTTTTATAAACTAGAGTGTAGTTTAAGAAAAGATATCTTCTGTAATAAAGTTATCTACATGCAAAGTTGTAGTTTGCAAAAATGATGTATTTTTTTTGGTTAACTGATTTGCAATAAATGATGCTTCTGGGCATCTAGATTTTACTAAAACTGGAACTTGGTGTTTTTGTTATGGTTCAGTTGAATCCTGGATTTGACACCTGCTGTTTTTCAGGGCTGCTTCTCGCACAGAGGGCTGGAGCTTCCCAACATCTTGTTCTCTGTGTAAAAACTCAGAGAGCAGCTCTGGACAATGAAAATTTCTCTTTAGTTTCTGCTAAACTCTCTCTGACTTGAGACACCTGAGCATGGCAGGAGGGGCTCTGCCCAGGGAGCCCTTACCCGTGCTGTAGGTGCTCTGATACCCTCAGGCCATCGGGTCGAGATCTAAAAGGAGAAACATAGAAAAATTGTTTTTGAGAAGATCCCTCACGCATCTCCAAAGTGCTGTAAAACTTTGCTTTCTGGTCATTTTTTTAAGGAGCGTTTTCTGGCTGATGAGACAGCGAAGGGTAAAAAATAACCAGGTGCTTGTAATTCCATAGTGCCCGTGGGCAGAGTGTGGTGTCGGGAGTTACCTGCAGTGCTTCCCACTTCACCCCCAGCCCCGAGCCTGTGGCTGGGCTCTGGGATGCGGTGGCTGGCACAGGCTGGAGCTGGGAAGCCACCAGATGACCAGCACATCAGAGGGACAGTTTTCCTTGCGTCACTGCAGGCACAAACATCACCCAGAAATGTTTGCTGTCCTTGCTGCACTCAAGATTTTTAAGGTAATTTAATTTAATTTAATTCTTTCTCTACCCCACAGGGACTCTGTAGTGCAAATGCAGCTGCAAAGTCCCCAAATAACTGGATATAAATAGCGAAGTCATTGACCTCCTCCCAAATCACATAAGCCTGGAATGCTGGTATTTTCCACTCTGTGGCCGGGGAGGGAGAGGGCACGTGTGTGCATGGACTTGGTATCCAGTCCCAAAGAGGTCCAGGGCCGCCAAACACTTGCTGTGCAACCGCTCAGCTACTGGTGCGGTGACAGTGGCGTTTTATGTGCCACCCACAGCAGCGAAATTCACGTTCAGAGATCAGGGAGGTGACATTCCAGGGTGCACTCCTCCAAACCCCATGGAAAGGGGTATTTTAACCGAGGACAAACCCCTCTTGCCCCTACAAAATGCGTCACCAGTGCGCATCTCAATACCCCGAGGGCCATCCTGGAGATGGGCTTCCCAAGACGTGCCTGGCTGCATCCCATCTGGAATGCGCTAAATGAAGCGTGTCTGCCTTCAGCGTGACTCACACATGAGCTGCTCATGAATCCCACACAGCCCAGCCTTCCAGGCTTCTCCCACACATTCCCATCCCAGCACTCATGCCCGTGGCTGGGTACCAGCCCAGCACGGCTCCAGTGCTGCCAGGGGGGCTGGGAGAAGCTCATCCCAATGTGAGGAGGCATTGGAAAGATCCCTTCCTGTCTGGTGTAGAGCACAACAGCCAAGTCACTCACGGGCAAGGCAGAAATTTGGCCTGGAATAGATTTTAAAAAGGGTTTGTGAGGACATGCAAACCAACGTGACATTGCAAGACACAACACATGTGGCTGGTTTAGCAAGAGGGGCTGCAAAGCATGGGATTTTCCATGAGGAATGGTCAGAGACAGGACGGGGGAAGAAGGGGGTAAATACCATGGAAAGAAGCAAATGAATAGATACTAATTAATTTGCCACAAGGTAATTCAAACTAGAACTCAGTCAAGGTTTTCCAAGTAGTAGAGGATAAAGAATGCAAAAATTAGGTTTTAAGTCTTTAGCCCCTACTGATTCTTATATTTATGAGGGCATCGGGTGACCAACACACCCCTGCCAGTCCCTCACTCCTGTCCTCAGTGGGTGCATGAGATGATTGTGGCGTCACAGATCCTCAGCTGGGATTGAGACAAAGAGAAAAGATTTCAACATGAGAAATGATCCCAGTTTCAAACTCCTTTCGCACTCAAGGCTTCCCCACCAACTCCCTGTCCGGTAGAATTTGTCTTCCCACTCCAACCAACCCATGCTGTCCAGCCACAAGCTCATCTTCACCTCCTGTGAGTAAAGATATTGGGAGCTGAATTTCAAGCTCTTCCATCACCAGAACACACCAAGAAGTGACTGGATCATGGCAAGAGTGGCTGTTTTAGCATTCCAGGTGAAAAACGCTGAGAAGCACTAAAATCACATCCCATGCCGAGGGAAGGGTTCGGGAGTGCTTGCGTAAAACAAGATTAGCACCGGCTATTGCCATGGCAGGTATGTCGGTGCTCTGAGGAATCCCTGCACCTGAAATATTTGTTTACATGCTGGAGGGCTTGTTTTTTTCACTCTTTGTTTTCATTATTCCTGCTCAATTAGATGGGACATTTAGAAACTGCTACTCTGTATTGCTTCTCCCTCCAGGCTGTTGGTGTTTGCTCAGAAAGTTGCTCGCAGCTGCTCCAGCCCTGATTGAGGAGCTGTTGCTGCAGCTGAAATCACCCCCTGAAGAATGTACAGAAGCAGCCAAATTCATCTCGGGTTTAGCCTCGCTCAAATCACACAGGGGTTAATGTGGCTGGGGTAGTCTGAATAATCACAGCAACTGAATGGGTAAATAAATAAAACTCGGCTTGTCCAGTTGGCCAACATGATGCAGAACACTGGTAAGGGATACAGAAACACTCCTTTAGCATTTTCTCCATTTCTAAACTCGAAGAATGAGGCTTTTCATAGCAAGCTCCTGGGGCAAGGTTGTGTTTATGGTTGTGTGCAACCTGAAGACTGAATAAATTACCAGAAAAAGGTCAGTATCGTTTGTGTTGTATCCCAGGTGAGCTGAGGAACAGAGAAGCTGTGGCTGCCTCATCCCTGGAAGTGTCCAAGGCCAGGTTGGATGGGGCTTGGAGCAACCTGGGGTAGCAGCAGGTGTCCCTGCCCATGGCAGAGGATGGAATTTGACGATTTTTAAGGTCCCTTCCAAACCAAACCAGGCTGTGATTCTATGAAGCAGGAGAGAAGGACACACACAGTCCTCCCTGGCAAAGGTTTTCATTTATAATGGGTCACTCAAGTCCAGAACTACTGCTGAGTACAGCAAATCATCTGGAAAGCTTCAGGGTAAAAAAGGATTGAATGCTTTAATGTGACAATTCTTTATAATTACGTATTTATCAGCAGAACAGCAAAGGTGAGATCCCATTGTTAGTGTTTGCATTGTGTATAAGAGGGTTAAATATGTAACATAAATATCTAACCATAGACACAGAATGTGAGCTATTGATGGTATTTAGCGCACAAAAAGCCACTCACGCTAATTAAAATCATGTTTCCTCAGATTACACCTGTTGGGGGAAATATCAAGGGAGAGCCAGGGCTTTATGTGCAACTCATGCCTGCGCAGGGAAATTGTATTTGACAAGCTGGTTTATAAGAATGTTCCTACAAAAGAGGGAGATGAAAGGCACTTACAAATCACAGCGCTGCCTCTGGTTCCCACACCAGCATCAAAGTGCTGCTTCCCCTGCTTGGACGGGGCTTGGAGGATATTCCCCTGCTTTAATGATCGAGCGTGCAGGAACAGCTCTTGCACTGATAATGACCCTTGATTAAGATGTTTGTTTAGGTCGTTGTGTTTTCCTCTCCAAGGCTTGTTGTTGGGTGCAGGGTGACAGTATTAGCACGGGGGCCACGCCGCTGAATGACAGACATTCTTCTGGTGCTGGAACAGGGGGGTCACCCCCCTCAAAAGCGTCGTGTTTGTGTAAAATAGAGCTGCAACTCAGAGACCCACGGAACTGATGAAGGGTCTGGAGCACCAGGAGAGGCTGAGGGAGCTTGGGAAAGGGGCTCAGCCTGGAGAAAAGGAGGCTCAGGGGGACCTTCCGGCTCTGCACAACTCCTGACAGGAGGATGGACACAGGTGAGGCTTGGTATGTGCTCCCAAGGAACAAGGGACAGGATGAGAGGAAACGGCCTCAAGCTGTGCCAGGGGAGGTTTAGATTGGATATTTGGGAAAATTCATCACGGAAAGAAAGGGTGGTTAAGCATTGGGGCAGTGCTGGCATCACCATCCCCGCAAGTGCTCAAAAGGCACGTGGATGTGGCACTTGGGGACGAGGTTTAGAGAACACGGTACTCGGTAATCTTAGAGGGCTTTTTCAGCCTTAAGGAACCTGGGATTCGTTTCTGATTCTGATTCTTTTGGACACGTGCACCCCAGCCTTTCCCAATTAATGTACCTTTACTAATTAAGCCCCCACGGACGCGCAGGACAGGACTTCGCTCTGCAGCAAGTAACAGCTTCTCTCTGGGAGACAGAATCTCATTTCCCCTTTGTCTATAAACACGGTTTTTCAGTTCCAGCAGCGCAGGGGAGACCTCGACCCGCGATGAGCAGCGGCTCCCCCGGACAGGCACCGCACCGGCGGAGCTCTGACCCGCCCTGGCGGCCGCCGGCGCCACTGCACCCGCACCGGGCGGTGACCCAAGGAACCGGGACCCGCATGAGGTCCCCATGAGGCCGCGCTCCGCCAAACCCCGGCCTGGGAGCGAGACCGCGGCGGCGGCACCGGGACGAGGCGCCCCAAACGGGACTCGAACCTTGACCTTGGGTCGCGCAGCGGCCCCAGCCGGGACTCGAACTCACGGTCCATCCCTCCCCCGTTCCTCTCCAAGGACCACTGAATAGCAACACCGACGGGTGCGCGCGCCGCCGTGACGTCATCGCGCGCCGCGGCGTGACACGTCGGCGGCGGCGGCGGAACCCCGAGCCGGATGTGCCAAGATGGCGGCGGCGGCGACTGGTGCTGAGGCCGGGGCCGGGAGTGG